>CM077206.1:2519018-2971518 GCA_039654625.1 Rhinogobio ventralis | reverse complement strand
TTTAAGTCATTTCAACTTAAATTACATTACATTAAACAGACTTTTAAAAAAGTTGAAAATTGCTTAACTTATTTTGATGAGTTAAAGCAATGTAAAAACATATGTTGTCATAACTCATTGATCATATATTTTTTACAGCACATATATACTGTCATGCATGCTATAATGCAAGAATGTTTGTGAATATTTACAAACATATTTAAAAGACTTTGTCAAGAATACGTGAATGTTTAATGATACATTATTATAAGAAGAATCAGATTAATCTCGTCCATTAGAACTTTTAACACATTTTGCATGATCGCTGCTTTGAAGTTTGTTACATTGTGATTGTATCAATCAGTGTATTTCTGTACCTGTTTGAAAAACTTCATTTAGAAATCTCTCATTTATGAAAACTTATGAATATGTCTAATTAAAAACTACATACTATCTACATAAAAGTTGAGGCTTTCTTCATCCTGCACATTGAGACATTTTGACATTTCTGTTGAACTAATTCCTGTTTAAATAATTCATGCATATATTAAATAAACGGTTTTACCTGAGATTGGCAGAAATACTGCAAAAAGCAGCAGACGCTGGTATAAATCCGTTTTAAAATACGCCATTTACTCTGGTAGTCCAAGCATGCCTGAGCCCGTGGGTTGCGGACTCGAGCTCCACACTATCTGACTGAACCGAGCGCGCGATGCTGCTGACCGCTGCGCGCACTACTTTCCGCGGACGAGCACATGAGCGCGCTGCGTGACGCGGCTCATCAGCGCAACAGTGAGCGGAGGAGATTCCTCCGCCTGCGGATGACTACAGATTTTCACACTCCACGTGGAGCGTGACGTTGCCGGGATCCCGTTTCTGAAAACAGATGTTCAGAGATTTGATATTCATGAGCAGATAGAAACATGAGCTGATTTACCTATTCTTATTCTTATTCCTCTCTCTCTCTCTCTCTCTCTCTATATGTGTGTGTGTGTGTGTGTGTGTATATCATTTAAAATTGTAAATCATTTGTGCTGATCATGTGGCATTTGCTGTGATTTGTGTAATTGTTTTGCTTGCAATGTTTACAGTAATAAACATTAATATTAAACCAAGGTTATTATTAATATGTTTTGAGATGCCAATAAAAACAAAATACTGTGCTCAAATCTTTTAAATACGAATTATGTATTTGAATAGTCTCAATAATTTGTGTTGGTCCCCCTTTTGCTGACCCGTCGAGGCATGGACTCCACTAGACCCCTGAAGGTGTGCTGTGGTATCTGGCACCAAGATGTTAGCAGCAGATCCTTTAAGTCCTGTAAGTTGTGAGGTGGGGCCTCCATGGATCGGACTTGTTTGTTCAGCACATCCCACAGATGCTCGATTGGATTGAGATCTGGGGAATTTGGAGGCCAAGTCAACACCTCAAACTCATTGTGCTCCTCAAACCATTCCTGAACCATTTTTGTTTTGTGGCAGGAGCATTATCCTGCTGGAAGAGCCACAGCCACCAGGGAATACCGTTTCCATGAAAGGCTGTACATGGTCTGCAACAATGCTTAGGTAGGTGGTACGTGTCAAAGTAACATCCACATGGAAGGCAGGACCCAAGGTTTCCCAGCAGAACATTGCCCAAAGCATCACACTGCCCCCTCTTCCCATAGTGCATCCTGGTGCCATGTGTTCCCCAGGTAAGCCACGCACCTTACCCAGCCATCCACGTGATGTAAAAGAAAACGTGATTCATCAGACCAGGCCACCTTCTTCCGTTGCTCCGTGGTCCAGTTCTGATGCTCACGTGCCACTGTTGGTGCTTTCGGCGGTGGACAGGGGTCAGCATGGGCACCCTGACTGGTCTGCGGCGATGCAGCCCCATACACAACAAACTGCTGTTAGGGGAATAACAGTTTAGGACCCAAGACCAGTTGTGAAGAATGAAGACCAAGAGTCAGGAGTGCAATTAATTAAAGAAAAATTTACTGAAGGATAGTTTTCAGTTTCATCAGCAGAAGCCAGCTTCAGGTCTCAGAAGGAGTTTATAGGCCGCGCTCCCTCTCTCCCCGTCTATCGTACATACTATTTCTCAACAGTTATACTCTTTTCAAGGTCTAGCCACGTCATTACTGCAAGTTGAATGATTCTGATTGGCTAAGAGAAAATAGACAGTCATAGTAAATTTCCACATATTGTCAGTTAATCAGATGCACGTGTCCATAGATCACTTGTTGACGTGTTCACCCCGGAATTAGGCATGTAGTGACCTTCCAGTTCTGGAGCAGGCGCCAGCTTGTCCAGAACAACATACTGTCACTCTCCCTAGGATGCCCGTTATACACCCTCAATACTGATCTGTAACACAGAATACTGCGTACATACACAGATACACAGTCTCTACAAGGTTGGAGTTGGTTGAGCTCCAGTTCGGACCAGAAAGTTTCCCAAAACATACTGATAACATGTGCTTTCTCTCAGTGAGAGGTACAGTATTCACCATAACTATTTAGTGTTTCAGTTAAAGAAAATATAAAATGAATAAAATATAAAATAAAATGAAAGACAAATCCATATTTCATCTCTGGAAGCCGGGCTAAGTGAGTAAGCAGTGTCACTGCACTCCTGGCATGTTAGGGGTGTGTGATACCTCCAGAATCCAAACACACGACAACATGTTCTGCTATCAAGCGTTTAGCGACACATCACACATCCCTAGGCCAGACCCTCAGTCACTCCTCAGAGACCAAATACACACTTTAGAAAACATATATGAAGAAACAAAACAATCAGTGGTTCTGATGATTAAGTAATGTCATAACTGGAAAGAATCATTAAAAATCACAATAATAATACAGATAAATATTGATTAATGCTTTGATTATAAATTTAATTAGGATATATATAAGTGTAGCAGCAGTGGATTTCAGAATCTGCCCTTTTCACTGAAAAGCTCTGAGTATTCTGACACCTTTCTATCAGAACCAGCATTAACTTCTTGAGCAATTTGAGCTCCAGTAGCTCGTCTGTTTGATCGGACCACACGGGCCAGCCTTCGCTCCCCACGTGCATCAATGAGCCTTGGCCGCCCATGACCCTGTCTCCGGTTCTCCACTGTTCCTTCCTTGGAGCACTTTTGATAGATACTGACCACTGCAGACCGGGAACACCCCACAAGAGCTGCAGTTTTGGAGATGCTCTGACCCAGTCGTCTAGCCATCACAGTTTGGCCCTTGTCAAACTCGCTCAAATCCTTACGCTTGCCCATTTTTCCTGCTTCTAACACATCAACTTTGAGGACAAAATGTTCACTTGCTGCCTAATATATCCCACCCACTAACAGGTGATGAAGAGATCATCAGTGTTATTCACTTCACCTGTCTGATCAGTATATATATATATATATAAAATCAATACAATTTATTTGCAATACTATTCTAATAATACTAACAATATCACATTAAAACATAATAGATCTTGCATATCATTTTATATAATAGTAAATATAGTATAAATAAACCCAGTATTAATATTTTTACATCCATATGTACATCCATTCAAATCAATTCTAAATTATATACATTACATTTGTATCAATAGCTAATCAAAACATATTACCATAATGCCCACGTTTATTAGGGTTGAAGCATTTTGTCCTATTTATCATTATCTATATTTGTTACTTTTGTGTTTATAGTTGATTGTGGCATCCAGTGTCAGATTATATTGACCTTTTTTGTTTGTTGTTTTATGCAGTGGCCTAGAAGAGTATTTGAACACGTATATCACACTTAAGAAAAGTAATTATGTCAATCACAAACATAAGGAAGCAAGTGTCTGAATCTGAGCGTCTCAAAAGCTTCACCCGACATACAGAACTACTGCTAAAGAAAACAAAGCATTTGTATCTATGACAACTAGCCCCGGTCTTTCATATGCTGAGGTTGTTCCATTGACAGTGTGTGTGTGTGTGTGTGCTGTTGGTCGGACTGACTCATGTGACGTGAGCTGACTGGACGGGTGTTAACAGCTCTCTCTCTCACTCTCACAGCTGATAAAACAGATCCCGATCAGCCGGTATCGATGAGCTGAGCGACAGCTGCAGACCGAAGGGGAATATTGATCTGCTCTGCGGCTCGGTCTGTTTGAGAGGAGCAGAAGTGTGACCCGCTCCCCTCCTCTGAACCCTCTCCATCTCTCCCTCCGGACCCTCCGACCAGCCGGACAATACTTCTGCTCGGACTAAAGGTCAGGAAGGACAATGACTCGGTTTAGTGAACATCAGGAGAAAAGAGCCTGAGTTCAGTTTCCCACAGTCAGCAAACACAGTCACTGCTGGAAAAATGTTTTTAAAGGGAAACACTTTAGTTTAGGGTTTAATTCTCACTATTTGCTTATCATCATGCATATTGCTAGGACATTGGCTGTTTATTAGTACTTATAAAGCACACATTAATGCATGATCATATTCTACATCTCTTAATCTAAACATAACAGCTACCTTACTAACTATTACTAAGCAGTAATGAGGAGGCAAAAGTCGTAGTTAATAGTGAGAATTGGACCCTAATCTAAAGTGTATCACTTGACGCTTTTCCACGTCTGTTATCAGAGACAAGACGCTGCATCTTCTGTAAGTGTCCTGTAAATGCTCTTTTAAGTTTTATCTTCACAGTTCATTTTAAATGGTCCTGGGTTTGTGACAGGCCTATTTCATTTAGTCTTTCAATTATTATGAGCTCATAAAACAGCACACATGACCCGGAAACAATAGCAAAATGCTTGTTTAGATCTAGTCTTGTTTATATATTTAAAGCAATTCCTAAAATAAAATCATGCCAACTACACCTATGTAATTGTACTATAAATTGACGTATAATATAAATAAAAATATGCAGTAATAATATTAATAAAATCAATCTATATGTAGTAATAATAATAGAAAAATCACAATAAAAACATAAAATATTGTGCTGAAAATATATTATATATATAAGACTTCAGCAATATATATATTATATAAATATAATAATATCAATATAAAGATTTGTTTGCAGCTAAATGTTATTGATTTATTTTACTGAATATATATATAATCAGTCAAAAAAATAAAAATAGCTGCAATAAAAAAAATATTAGTCAATAGTGTGACAATAAATAAAGCACAAACAGTTGTTGTCCATCTCCTAATGTTGTTACATCAGATGAACAGAAATATCCGTATCTATTAGGAAATAACAAGCATGCATCTCATTTATTCCTTTTCATTTTGCAAACAGCAACTGCTAATATGCTAATGCATGAGATCTGATCAATAAAGGATCAAATCAATATGTGATTCCCACCACAGAGCGAAAGAAGATCCGGCATGTATTCTAAGACCGCTCTCATTGGGCAGGGGGGCTGCCACTTTCCCTCATCCCCCGCCCCCTCGGCAGAAAGCCACGCCCCTCTGCCCCAAGCAGGGTCCAGAGAGGGTGAATGAAATGGTGTGTGACCTGTCAGCTGACCTCTGAGGGGCACAAAGGGGGATGGGAGAGAGAAGAGAAAGCATTGTCACTCGCTACTGTTGTGACAAACACCCACTACATCACTCAGCACTCTCACTCTGCTTAGCTTTTTACTTTTCAGCTATATTTTAATATACATTTTAATGTATTTAACTCTATTATTTAATGTAGACTAAGTATAGTTCTCAAAATGTTCATATATATATATATATATATATATATATACAGAAAGAGAGAGAGAACGAAAGAGAGGCCAAATAGAACGTAAAAGGTAAACTAACGTTCTAAAAGTTTACAGCGATATTGCGCCCCCTTTTGGTAGAAAGTAGCAGTGACGCGTCGTTCTGCACTGCGCTGTTACTGCCGCCTAGTGGACGTTTAGAGAACTACAGGGAAATCATCTTAATCATTAAAAACATGTTTTAAGTGATATTTATGTCTATAATGATTTTAAATAAAGTAAAAAAATATATAATTAAATTAAATATAAATAAATATGTTATTTAATACCATTATTAGGGCCAGAGCGCCGATGGTGTGAGGACTCTATTGGAATTTCTGTCTATTATTCTTCTTCTCCGAAATTAATTGCTTTTTTGAGGGCCTAAACATGCTCGAAAACTCACGAAACTTTGCACACGCGTCAGAAGTGGGGAACATTTACGTCTGATATGGGTTTCAGAATTAGGTGTGGCAAAATGGCTCGATAGCGCCACCTACAAAATTTCAATTAAAGGGATAGTTCACCCAAAAATGAAAATTAGCCCATGCTTTACTCACCCTCAAGCCATCCTAGGTGTACATGACATTCTTCTCTAATGGCAGTGAATGGCTGTTTCTGTTTTGAAGTCCATAAAAGTGCATCTATCCATTATAAAAGTGCTCCACACGGCTCCGGGGGTTAATAAAGCCCTTCTGAAGCGAAGCCATGTGTTTGTGCATATTTAAAACATCTAGCTTTCGAGAGATGGACGTACGCATGGATTTCTGGCGAAAGAGTGACCCTTTTATAATGGATGGATGCACTTTTGGACTTCAAAACAAAAAACAGCCATTCACTGCCATTATAAAGCTTGGATTAGTGAGGACATTTTTTAATAAAACTTGTATTCGTCTGAAAGAAGAAAGTCATATACACCTAGGAAGGCTTGAGGGTGAGGAAATCATGGGATCATTTACATTTTTGGGTGAACTATCCCTTTAAGCGCCGTTCACGCTACGCTTCACGTACGAGTATGAAATTCGGTACACACGTGTAACAGCCCAATACCTACAAAAGTCCCTGGATGCTAAATGTTTGATAAGAGTCCTGGCCTGAAGACATCTACATGCCAATATTCAGTTACAGTCAAAGCGCCACCTGCTGGCAGCAGGAAGTGTGGCACATCAAAATGACTGCTATTTTTCTCCATATTTTACCCACTTAAATGCATGTTCCACTAGTCACTGTTTTTCTGAGGCCACTGGGTGGCGGTGGCCCCGGGTGCGAGGGCCTTTTCATTGCTGCTTGCAGCTTATGTTCCTTCCAAAAGAAGATGGGCTTCCCAAGCTTTCTTTTTACTTCCTTCAACAGCTATAGGATTTTTTTTCCGTGCCACATTTACGTTCGGTCGCTCACTGAAGGCATTTCCTGTAAAAGTTGCTTTGAAGCAATTATGACAATTATGTATATTAGGGATGCACGATATATCAGCCATCATATTGGTATCGGCCGATATACACGTTCATATTTAATCGGCCCGATAATAAAATTTGTCTGATATATTAAAGCCGATAAATAATGTATTATTTCCTCCAGACACTTCAGATGCGCACGGTTCACCATGATGGTTTTGAATGGCTTGAAATATGATTGGAATCACTTCAAAAAAGGAAAATATGGTCAATTCTGTCATATCGGCTACATACAATTATAATGAGAACATCATAATTGTGTGATTGGGACATGGCTTTTAATGGTGAGACTTTTGGTTTTGTAATCAGGCTCTCAAAAATTATCTAAAAATTTGGATTTAGATTTATCAGCCAATATATCGGTTATCGGCTTTTGAATATAAAGAATTATCAGTCAAACCTTCACAAACCTCAATGAAGACATCACATGGAAAGAGTCGTTTCATTTTATTAATTGTCCAAAAATACGAAGCCATAAAGATCGGCGTGACCATTAAAACAAGCACAATTTACATTAAAATGAAAGACACTTTTGCTCATAAAGCTTTGATAGAAAACCCTTTCTGAAACTCCCTCTCATAAAGCGCTGTAGAAATGCAGTGGACGTTCATATAGTAGCGTCTAATTATACAACAGTACAGACGATAAAAGTGTTTCTCCATTTAAAGTTCACTGAATCAAATAGTTTATATTACAAATGAAGGCAAAGCTTTTTAACAGTCCGATACGCTTCCTGTGAGACCAAACGTGCTTACTTTAAGCAATATTTATGCTGTAAACATTTAGTAAATGATATAAAGCAATGATTCGTCACAAAATCACATGACTGAGGTGATCTATATACAGTAAGACTGGAAACTCTTGTTTTTAGAAAAGTGCTTCAACCATCAAAAGCAGTACAAAAAAAGTGATTTTAATAATCATGGTTTTCAAAAAGTGGGGGGTCTGTAAACAAAAAACCATGTAAACAAAGTCAAAGCGAGAAAAGATAATGATTAAGAGCAGAGATATTTGTATTTGCTCTCGCGATACGTTTGGATTTTTTAAAAACATTCAAAATTTAAAAAATGACTATTATTGTGTATTTTGGGAAATATTCACATTTATAATGCGTGACTTGAAAGCTCATATAAGAAATATACGATTCCTTAAGTATGCTCAAATGCATAGATATAATCAAATCTATAGATATTTAGAAATATTGTACGTTGAAACATACAGCTGTATGCAGAGGTACATTACAAAACGTTATGTTGTAAACATCATAAACATACAGATTTGTGATGGAGTCTGTCGGGATCTTTAGCGTTTATAACACCAGTGTTCACCAGATCTCAAGTCTTGCTGGTCGTCCTTATTTCCCGTAGAGCCGCACACACACGCGTGCCGCCCGCTTTAAACCCGACAGTCGTGATGCTGTCGTAACGGTCGCGCTCCTGTCGTGGACGTCAGGAACTAATCCACTCCATCAAAGCCCTGAGCGTTCTCTATGGCCATGTGCAGCTTCTCACGGAGCTCTTCAAACGTCTCGTACGGAGGGAGATCTAGCCGGTTGAAACTGTCCGAGAGACACAGAATAATTCATGAATGATATGAAAGTGAAAGACAGACAGACATGTGCAGACAGACGGGTCTCTCACCAGGTGTGCGCTCGGGGCAGTTTGTCCCGCGTCCCCCACTGCTCAATGGTGAACAACTGCGGCCCGTTGGATCCTGATCAAGCAGCAGAAACACAATATTTCATACAATGAAGCATGAAAATCAATATTAATGAGCATCGTGAGATAGGGGCGTGGCTTACCGTAGAGCTCAGCAAAGCCGTTCATTGGTAGGCGGGACGTGCCCGTCACAAACTGCAGCAAACGGATTCGCTTTTCTGCATCCATCAGCAGCACCGCCTGAAACCCCATAAATAATGAGCATGTTTACATGCACACCAGCAAACTGATAACTCACAAATATCAGCTTATTGAAATAACCAGTTTTCCCCATTTACATGCAAATCAGTAACCTGACAACGCAAGTAAACCGCGTTTACATGACTTTATTAATAAATATTTCCCTGTAGTGACGTCAAAACATAATCATTTGCGTATCTGACTCTGAGTAATCCTTATGTTATGTCAGTTGTAATGTTAAATAAAGCTTGTAACATGTCAGCGGGAACTTCCAGCTCATATGTTATCCTCTCGTGCTGTTACAGATGCAGCGTTTTGACTGAACCACTTCTACTTCTGCTGCATGAGATGAGAACACATTTTCTGGGTCATGAAAGAGTCTGCGTTTGTGATATTTCCTTCTTTCTTTCCTGCAAAATGTTCGCTCTGTCTGGACGGCTTAAATCTGCTCCACGTTCCTGTCACGCATCACATATGCGCACTTCAATAAACCCACAGAAAGCAGGTTAATGCGTTTACTTGCCGTGTGAAATCGGGGTAGGAGGCAAAAAACGACCTGTGTCGACCGGTTTATGATTAAGAGCCGTTTATGACCGTACGCCAAATTCAAGGACTTAATGTGGGGACACATTTCAAGATTTTTTTTTTTGTCTTTATTTTTGGCCATATGACAGATCTGATATTCTATTTGTCGTATTTCTGTTTTGCATAAAACTGAAGAATATTCGGTACATCCTATACTGTATTTAAAATGATCTGATATTAACTTTTGCATGGATTTTATTGAAAAGAGCTTAGGCTCATGTAACCAGAAGTTTTAAGATATATGAATATGCTTTTAAGTTTTTCTTGCCTCATGGGTTTACATCATCTTAACAAGCAAAGCATTTCAACATTACATTAAATCAAATATTTGGGCAACAGATTATCACAAATGTTTAGTTTATTGAACCCAATATACAGTCATTGACTGAACATATTTGGGTTCGCAAGCACTGAAAACGTTGAGGTACCATCATAGTAGCTTCGAGCGCGCGTGAACGTCATGGCAACGTACAACACAAAGTACCTCACGCGGGAAACACTTAACGTAACGCGTAAATGTGTGTAACTAACATAAATCAAGCAAGCTATGATAGGCCACGAAGTGAAATAACACATTAGCGGACCGGAGGGAATAATATGGAATCTTTTCCAGAAAACTTGCACAAAATAAATTCAAGAACTTTCAAGGACCTGTATTGATGTATGTTTATATACTTTCCAGGGCCTTTGAATTTTTTTTTTCAGATTCACGAACTTTCAAGGATTTCAAGGACCCGTGGGAACCCTGGTTAAAAGAAAACGGGTTACCGCGTTTACATGACCGCTTATTAAGCATAATGGGCTTAAGAACGTGCATGTAAATGCACTCAATGAGCTGCTACGTTATATCTGACCATTACATTGTTTCTCTTCATTCTGATTATTAGTAATAATACAAGTAAAAGTTGTGTTATAATATTGCAGTTACTGTCATCTTTTTAAAGCAATAAAGCACGTAAAGCAGTGCATTACAGTGATTTTACCATGGTAAAGGGGATTTTTAGGTACTTGCTATGCCGTTAGTCGTGGTAAAAATCATAACTTACTAGAGGCTCAATGCTTTACATGTAAGGCTGCTCGATTATGGTAAAAGTCAGAATCATGATTATTACTGATCCAGACTGAGATTATGATTATTTCATGATTACTCTTACATCATGCATTTATTTTTTTTTATGTCTTTTTGAATATAATTTCCTTTAAATATAATTAAACTGAAAAACAAATAAATAATATAATAATAATAATAAAAATATATAGCTGCAATTAACTGGGTTCAAGTGTTTTAAGACCTTTATGCCACCTATGCTGTTAGGGTCTAGACCAGGGGTCAGGAACCTTTTTTGACCAAAGAGCCATTTTTTATTATTAAAAAAAACATGCTTTTTTTTCAATAAAATTTCAACAGTAGTAATTATTAGGTCCATAGACAACTAAAAACAAACAAATATGCAGCAAACAATAAATAAGTTGCAATATGGAATTAATTGTGCAGGGCTTTCACTGTGAGGTTCAGTTACCAACTGATGAGCATAAATCCTCTTCGTGTGTGTGAACATATATATATGATATATTTCGGTGTTTTTTTGGCCGTTTAGGCGTACAAAGGCTACTATGCTTGTCCGTGTTGCGCTCAGAGCGCACGCACAGCATCCTGCCAGTAGAATTCAGTTCTCTTTCGTGACTTATCGCGCTTGAGAAACTGAATCATAAATACGATTTATTTATCACAAGGCTCTCTAAGACAAAAGCGAAAGTACCAGTGGGTGAAATGTTTCAAAGTGTCTCTTTGCACAGCAAAGCACCAGTTTCAATAAAAGGATAAGATATATTAAAAGTTTATATAGCATACTTTTACATTTTCGCTGCTAAAAATGCTGTTACCACAGAAACGGAAGTGGTTATTGATTGACTCGTGACACTCGATTGAACACGCGCGACCCGTACAACTTGAATATTATTATTATCATAAACTTTTCATTAACTTCAGTATGCTGTACAACAAGGGAATTGTAATTGGCTGCTTTTTTCTGCAGAGAGCGGATCACTGTTAATGTGTCTAATTTTTTTATCGATCATTTGTTGGTAAGGGTGAGAGACCTGGCGAGCCATAGGTTCCCAACCACTGGTCCAGATGACCCCTTTGTATAACATCACTTTCAGGTTTCACAATCATAATGTGGCACAATTGTAAACAATTACACATTACAGGAAACATGAAGTGATAAACTTTGACAAAATGTGATTGTAAATGTTATAATATTGATTTTATCATGTCTAAAAATGAATGCAAAAAGAACTACATTAGTGAGTAGAATGACAAAATTAACATTATAACCAGTAGGTGGCAGCAGAAGATGGCTAACCTTCAGGGCCCTATCATATACCCGTCGCAAGTTTGTTTTTTGAGGAACTGAAAACGACTGCGCCATTGACCAACACAAACCTGCTCAATAGCACAGTTTTTTTGTGTTTTTTAAAGGGTGTGTTAGTAATATGTACCTATAGTCGGGTGCACAACGCGCGTACACTCTGCAGCAGCTTCTCTGGAGAAGCGTTCAGTCTTTCCGGTCGCAAATTCCTTAATGTAAATAGTGAATCCGCCATGGCGCAAGTGCAACTGGCTTTTAAAGGGAATGGGAGATGAGACTCTAAATGGTTTAATGCACGTTACGCCCAAAACACACCCATGACCCTTTTGGACCATGCACCGGGCGCGCCAACAGTTTTTTCCATCATTAAACTAGCCAAAGTGGATTCAGACACGCCCTAAGTGCACCTGCGCCATGAGCTTCAGACCATGCGCTCAGATCGGTAAAATAGGGCCCTCAGTGTGTACCACATTTTCCATGTTAACTCCATTAAAGGTGCAGTGTGTAGTATTTATGAGGATCAATTGACAGAAATGCAATATAATATACATAACTATGTTTTCAGTGGTGTATAAAGACATTACATAATGAACCGTTATGTTTTTATTAACTTAGAATGAATCATTTCTCTCTACATACACTGTGGGTCCCCTTACAGTGAAGTCGCCATTTTGTGCCGCCATGTTTCTACAGTAGCCCTAAATGGACAAACTTCTCTACAGAGCGCTAGTCACTCTCTGCTCTCTCAGACAACGACATCTTTGTCCTGTGTCGGCCACCGTAGCTTCTCTATGTGCTTTGAAAGGGAGGGGTGAGCGGTGGGTGATTGCAACTCACAAATTTGTTGCAGAAAAACAACAATGTGCAGTAAACAGTAAAACTATTTGTGCTACAAAACGATTATGATAATAAACAGCAGTTTGCAATATAAAGCTGCTTAACAGACTTTTTGTACAGCTAAAATATATAAATATATATTCTTTTCACAAAATGCATGTTGCTTTGTTTTTTAACTGCTAAAGGGCCAAAGGTTACATAGTGTACCTTTAAGTTCAACAATTAAAAGATGCAAAACAACAAAAATGTATATGATTTGATTTTAACCGTCAGGAATCAAATCTGACCTTCCAGAACCAGACGATGGCGGGGTGATTTGGGTTGTAGCCATTTTTATATTTCGTGTTTTCTCTCCAGTCGTTGACGTCCACGTCTCCTAAGCCACACATTAACAGCTGAGGAACACAGACGGGTCGGTCAGGATTTTGAGAGCTCAGATGAATAAAGTTACTAAAGCAGATCGTCTCACCTCCAGCTCGTTTTCATCAAAGATCTTAATCAGGTCCAGAGGGATCAGCTCATAGAAACCCTGCAGATAAAACATCAAGACACGAGTCAGTGAAACTCTCGGTGGGCGGCAGTGACCTGAACTGACTGAACGAGCGTCTGTACCTCCTTGAAGGCCGTCATCTGTCTCTGGATCCGATCGACAAATCTCCACTGCATCACCAGACTGGAAATAAACACCAGAGGAGAGAGTATTATATCCTGAAATGTGCAAAACCTGTCGTTTGACTAGCAAACACCAACTCAAAATTGATGAGCAGGAGATTTCTAGTATGTGAACTCTCATAAGTGTCAGAGGTGTTGTGGTTTGTATGTGCCACTAGAGGGCGGTCAAACATACTGAATATACTCCTTTTTGTTGGTGTCATTGACGACAATATCAGCACCTCCTGGCTTCAGATCATGCTGGTGCGTCTGCGGAAGAGTTCAGATCAAATCAGATCAGAAATCATTTACTCTCTCTTATTTGTATTTGTATGGTTTCAGAAGTCTTGGAATATAAAGCACAAGCTGCATGTAAAGCAGAATAGAGTATCACCTGTCCAAAAAGCTCCTCGTCGATGGCGAACCGGAGGTCCAGGTCTGTGGGGTCGTTCTCCAAAATCCATCGGAGGGAATTAAAATACTCGCTGTCCTGAAATGATACGACCATAACAGCAGGTTGACAAGTGTACCTGAGCGTGAATGACTAAACCAAAGCTCCATGGGACATTAACCACATCATTAGAGGTAACAGCACTCTCACAGAGTTAAAATATAACTTTTATGACTTACTAACAACCCAGAGGCACTGACTTTTTTTGGAATTAAATACTACTGCACTGTACACACTGAAAAAATGTATTTATTGTGTGGATTTCCTTAAAATACAATATCATTAAATACAATACAAATAAATAAAAATAATAATAATAATTAAATAAAAAAAATTAACTGATAAACAAATAAAAAAGTAAATGTAAAAATTAGATAAACAAAATAAATGCGTAAATAAAAATAAATAAAATAGAATTTATATATATTTAAATGAATAATATAAAAATAATAAATACAAATACATATTATCAGAATAAATAGGAGCAATTATGTTGTTGTAGTGCACTTATGCAACCTACTGAAAACTACTAAATATTTAAAAAGGGGCAAAAGCAAAGGGTACGCATTATACGCATTGCACTGTACGCATTATATACGATCTACCATACATTTACGTTATGTATAGTAGATTGCGTTATACGTGTCCAGTTAAAATGTCAATTTGAGCACATTATCTCACATAGTCATGTACAATTAAAGATTTGGAAAATGCTGTAGGCCATCCCAAGTACTCCATGCAAGATAAAAAAATAAAAAAATAATATTCACTGTGCACATTATACACACTGCAGAAGTAGTATGCTATTTTGTAGGTAGTATGGTAGCATGCTAGATTAGAATGATAATATGCTATAGCCATTGTTCTCTCTGAAAAAGGGCAAAAGTGACATTTAGAATGGAAACTCACCACCGACTCCATATCCTGTAACGTGATTGGCTTCTGCAGCATCATCTTGTAGAAGGGCCGGATGAAGAATGCTGTGCAGACAAGTACAAAAAAACATTTAAGCAACATGAGGTAAATGATGACAGATTTTTGCTACATTTAGTGAATCAGTCTGCATGCATACAGTGTGCCGAGAGCCACAGTAAAACACTGTGAATATGAGTCGTGGGTATTTATATTGGTCTTGACAGGTTACTCACCATCCAAAAGCTTCCCGTGATAAACGGCCATTCCAGCCACCCGGCCGATGAACTTAAAATACGACAGGTGGTCCTCGTTACACAGACCTGAGTTGGGGTTGATCTGCAGGGTGTAGTTATCCCTGCAACATTCACACAGCACATCTTTAAAGTCTGTCTTTCAAAAGGTTTTTCCATGCAAAAATGTTCTTAGCAAGCACAGCACGCAAGAGTCTCTGGACCCTTTCACAGACAGAGTTTTTGCATCCAAAAATAAAAATAAAAATAAAAATTGGTATAAAAATAAAAAAATGGGGGAAAAAATAAAAACGTAAATATTTAATTAAATATTTTGCATAAATTAAAAATAAAACAAAAATGGTTATTATATAAAGTTTATAAATATAATATAAAACATTGTTAAAACTATTAAATCAAATTTATAAGTATTTATAATATATAATAAGTACATATATATATATATATAAAAATGACAAAAATTATATAAACTTTTAAAAAAAATATTATATGTTATAAAATATAAAATATTTTAAAAAATGAAATGAAAAAATAATATTAATATTAAATAAATTAAAAAAAAAAATTTTTACATATCAGTTCCAGATTCCTTGAAAAGTTCAACACTGTGGTGACTGTGATGACGCATTTTCAGTTATTAATATTGTAAATCTAGCAAATTTATGTATATTTATAACCCTATATACTGCATTTTGGCATTAAATACAGAAAACTAGTTAACGCTGCAGTGTGAGTGAGAGTGAGAGTGTGAATCATTTCTAATAATAAAACGGCTGTGGGAGTGACGGCAAATTTGACGTCTTTCTCTCTTCTGACCACCGTAATCAATCTCTTGATATTTTCCCTCCTTTGGAAAGTCATAGAAATACTATTATGGATTTTTTCTTTTGCTATTGGGGCAAATGGGAATGCAAAAATTATGTTTGTTGTAGTTTCTGTACACCACTACAGAAGTTTACCCATCTATGAAGACTTAAAGGAACACGCCGACTTTAGCTTATTCACCGTATCCCCTAGAGTTAGATAAGTCCATACATACCATTTTTATCTCCGTGCGTGCCATAACTCTGTCTGACGCACCCACCGCTAGCCTAGCTTAGCACAAAGACTGGAGGTAAACGGCTCCAGCTAGCCTACTGCTCAATAAGTGACAAAATAACGCCAACATTTTCCTATTTACATGTTGTGATGTGTATGCGTTGGGTGGGTGCGGTGGGTGCGTCAGACAGAGTTATGGCACGCACGGAGATAAAAATGGTATGTATAAACTTATCTAACTCTGGGGGATACGGTGAATAAGCTAAAATCCCAAAAAGTCGGCGTGTTCTTTTAAGCTTCTGAGAATCCCGGAAATGTGAAAAGGGCCGGCTTTACTGAAGAGAACATAAAAGTTCCATCACTCACGTGGCAGAATACTCAAACAGCCCATAATATGGGTTGAACATTTCCTTGGAGATCAGGAAGAACCATTCCCGGGCCACGCCCCCATAGTCCAGCCCCTTCTCCCCCTCAAACTCCACCCAGAGGCGGGCCTTCAGCAGGTCCGAGCGTTTGACAGCCAGGATGCGTCGGTACGAGTCCTCCAGAAGAGCGTTACGTCTCACATTCAGCTCGAAGCGGTTCGGGATGTCTGCCTGGAGACGGAAGAAAAGGTTATTTATCCATCAGGTTTTGACTGGATGAAACATGTTAAGTGACGTATAATAAATATTAGTTGCTGCCCTTCCATAAACCCCAAATTTGTTGGTCTAGATGTTGAGATGTGAATGGGACAGGAAAAAGCCAAAAGCCTGAAATGGACTGAACGTGAAGGACAGTGACGTACCGGTTTCTTCAGTTTCTTGCGGAAGTACTCATACTTCTGTTTATAGTCTCTGGAGTAAGGCACGGCCTGAAATAAAACAGAACACAATCACTTCGCCAATAATCCATCAGCTCTTATCTGCTCAGATGTTGAGTGTTCCTGAACCGACAGAGATCATTCAACTCATCCAGGACAAATATAACTTCCCCTCCCCTCATGACACCAATGACACACACACACCCATTACAGGAAATGAATGGGAAGAAATGTACAGGGTTTCAGGCTCAGAATACTTTAAGAAACAAGATATGGCAAAAATCACTGTGCGTTACAGCAGCCCGTCTCAATGTGATCCATTAATGGCTTAAAGATCCGTTTCTATTGGCTCAGTCTTCAATGCCTGACTGTACATGAACATTAACAGAAACAGGAAACCACTTACTGGACCAGTGATGGCTGAATTCTGTAGTCTTGGATCTTCCCACTGCGTGGCTTTTGTGTCTGAACAAAACAATAAAACAAAAAATAAAATTAAAATAGGTATAAATAAAATAAAAAAAGAGTACAAATAAAAAAATATATAAATTAAATTAAAATGTTATCAATAGGATATTAAAAAAATAAATAAAATAAATAAAATATTATAAATATATATATATATATATATATATATATATATATATATATATATATATATATATATATATATATTTTTTTTTTTTTTTATTTTTTTATTTATTTTTTTATAAATGTGAAATATTTTTTAAATATTAATAAAAAATAAATAATGAACAAATAAAATGATAAATATGAGTATATTATAGTATGATGTGTGTATATATATATATATATATATATATATATATATATATATATATATATATATATATATATATATATATATATATATATATAGTAAATAAAAAATAAATAAGTTAAAAAAAATAATATAAAAGATTTAAAAAAAATATTATATAAAATTAAAAATGCACATAAAAAAAATGGCACATATCAGTTTCAGATTCATAGAAAAAGCTCAACATTGTGGGTTTTTTTTATTGGTGTGGTTATGAAGAAATTTTTTTTATCAATTTGAAAATGTTTATAAATGTAATGTAAAAGATTTTTAAATATTAAATAATTTAAATAAAATGTAAATAAATAATGAATAATAAAATTATATATATATATATATATATATATATATATATATATATATATATATATATATATATATCGTACGATTATAAGTTATAGTAAGTAAAAACATAATATAAAATTTTTTTTTTTAAATGTTATTAATAAAAAAAATGCACATAAAAAATATTGCACATATCAGTTTCAGAATCATAGAAAAAGCTCAACATTGTGTTTTTTTTATTGTTGTGGTTATGAATGTGCCACTTACTGTGATCAATATAGAAGATTCTGCCATCACTATGTACTCGCTCCTCCCAACCAGGCTATAAGAGACGACACACACACACCTTTTCAACCTCTGCCCTGAACACCATGTCAATAAAATCATATCATGATTTTGACATCAGTGATGACATCATCCGTCTTACCGGCAGTGGGCCGAGGTCAGTGGGGTCAAGGGACACTCTCCTCCTTATTTGCACGGGAACCTTCAGTCGGGGATCGTCCTGTGATGGAACAGGAAACAGGATGGCAAACTCAGGAAGTACATTTCAGCATGAACAATGGTGCAATCAAACAATGCACAGGAAAACACTTAAAGTACTGTGACAAATTATTATAGTCATATACTGTATCATGGCAATGCCATGGATTATCATGTCAAAAAAAAGTTACCCATGTGGTGGTCTTAGTGTTGTGGTCTATGAAAAACGGCCGTCCGTTTGGAGCGCTGCGCACCTCCCAGCCGGTCGGCATCAGTCCCACGTGCTCCGGTGTGTGAGCGTGTGCGTGCTGCGGGGACACTTCTGGGGAGAGCAGGGGCGGAGCGTAGCCCGTGGGATTCTGGGAGAGAGACATCGCCCCGCCCGTCACCGCTGCCACCTCAGGGGGCGCCTGTATGAGCTGAAATACAGAGGTCAAAGTTCAGGGAGACTGATGAGTCTGAGAAATATTCTGCATTATTACGCAACAAATTAGGACTACAAAATTAATCAAAATTAGACAGAAATTGATCTGGTGCTTTCAACGCGTGGCAACCATCTTCCCAAACTTATAATGAGATGTACTTATATGGCCTCCCTGCGGTCTTCTGCCAAATTAAAAAGCTTGATGGTTTAAAATTTACAAATGAAGAAATTAAGATTAATTATAGTTAATATAACTATATATATAATCAAATATAATTCTTCCTCTTCTTATTGTTATCATTATATAGACTTTCTTAAATACTTGACATTTTATATTTTACAGTGAAATATTACATTTAATATTACGTTTCTTATTTTTAAAAAATATTTTTATTTAGTAATAACAATAATAATAACACTAACAAAACATAAAAATTGGTATAAATAAAAAATATAAATTAAATAAAAATAGATAAAAAAAAAAATATATATATATATATAATATAAACTATTTTTTAAATATTAAATTTAAATAAATAAATAATGAATAATAAAACGATAAATATGAATATAAATATGTAGAAATTAAGACATTATTATCATCATTAATTAAAATACTCAACATTTTATATTTTACAGTGAAATATTACATGTGTGGTTTCTTATTTTGTTTATATATTTAAATTTTGTGATAATACTAATAATAATAATAATAATTATTATTATTCATTATAACTATTTTCAATAATAACTAATTATTACTAAATTATTGTTTCGTTTCAATAGTATTAATAATTATAATTATTTTACAGTCATATATAATTATGCAGCCAAATTGTGTTCAACCAGGAACGAGACATACCTGAATGAGTGGCCGTGTCCAGGTTGTTGACCTGCTCTTGTGATTGACGTAATAAAGTCTCCCTTTACTGTCCTGCTTTTCCTCCCATCCCGGAGGCAGCCCGGAAGAGGTGGGCAATAACTTAAGGGAAGAACGGAAAAGGATAAAGTGAGCAACGAAATGAAAATATAGAGAGGGGTGAAATGAGGATAACAAAAAATGGAAACAATCCATTACAGATTGTCCGTTTGGTTCAAAAATAGCCATCAGTTAGGAGTTTGCCTCTCAAACACACTGTCCTCTGGGAGCAGATGAGTGATGTATTGCGAGGTTCAGGGCATGCTGGGAAATCTGGGGCAGCTAAGATTACACATCATGTGCTGAGAGATTGAGCAAAACACTGAAACTAGAGCACGCGGCGAGAGTTTGGTCTGGGCTCGGATGGATATATATGTATCTGAATGTTTCACTGATCTCACCACGGGGTGAACAGGATGCTCTTCCACCGTGAGGTTCTGTCCACTTCCTCTGCGGCTGCCATGACCCTGCGGCTGAGAAAAACACAGCAGTTTCACTAAATCTGAGACCCGTTATGTTAAATATACATGTTGTTTATACTGTTACAAATACACTTTAAATGTAAGCACATTTACATGCACGCTCATAATGCGATAATAATTGGATTTTGGCAATATTAAACAATAACTGGATCAAACTAATGCAATTAAGCTCATAACCGTAATAATCGCTTTGAACTTTCACTGCGCATATCTCTATTAATCTTAATTTACACGTCAGAGGTCATGCTAAATTATCAATATAGTCAATGTTGAACTCACTTGGAGCATCATGACTCATATGAATCAATCATATATGAATCGGTCTCTTGCATCGGTCACAAAAATGTCAAGACCCATTTTGATTAATGCTTAATGTGAGGAATATTTCTTATATGACACCACATATACATTTGGCATCTTAAATAAACATCTGTAAGACGTTCGAAAATGTGTGAGTTGCTTAAAGTAGACAGTTAGCATGAGTCTGATTTGAATTGCATGTGTCAGTAAGATTTTTTTAATGTTTTCTGCTCACCAAGGCTGCATTTATTTGATTAAAAATACAGTAAAAATGTTAATATTGTGAAAAATTATTCTAATTTAAAACAGCTGTTTTCTACGTGAATGTATTGGAAAATGTAATTTATTCCTGTGATCAAAGCTGAATTTTCAGCATCATTACTCCAGTCTTCAGTGTCACATGATCCTTCAGAAATCAATTCTAATATGATGATTTGCTGCTCAATAAACATTTATGATTATTATCAATGTTGAAAACAGTTGTGCTGCTTCATATTTTTGTTTTCTGGATTTTTAGAACAGTGTTTATTTGAAATAAAATTATTTTGTAATATAATCACTTCTGATCCGTTTTGAAATACTACAACTCATTTATTCCCTGTTATGTATATTTTCAATGTGCTGTAATCACCTAGTTGACTAAACGCCACCTAAAATGAGTGTCCGCAAGTAGATTTAAAAATATGAACATTTTCAGAGACAGGAAAAGAGATATTCTGATGATTACTGTGTAAAGTTTTAATCCAAGCCGATCTGAGAAGCAGCGGCTGTTAAACATACGCGATAATTTCACCACAGGGTGTCAGCGCTCGTCTAAACTAGTGACCGCGATGCTGAAGTCAGGCTTCCCACTCTTTCATGAACACCAGATTCAAGGACTTTTTAAAGCACCTTTTATTTTATATCAAGCCCAATAAATACGATAAAGGTGGGTTTGTTACTGCCAATCTGGACAGTATCAAAGACCTACTGTACCTGTATTTATCACTGCAGTAACACTAAGGCATATACTGACAACTAAAATACAATTTTAGGGGCATGTGACTTTTAAAATCCAACGAGGAAAGAGGCCGGTAGAGTGTACAAGAGAGGGAGCGAGTTTTAACGAGAGATGCAGTTTGCAGCTCCCTAATTCCTGCTTTTAATATTTATTTCACACTGGTTTTAGTTTTCTTTTTTATGAATCATTACTTAATTAAAACATTAATATAATATTACATACATGGATATATGGATAAGTTAATTGCTAGGCATTAATAATATGCAAAATTATTTATTAAATCACCTGTACATGGTACCTTTTTAAAAATCAATTTTAAGGCTTTTAAGACCTGCACAGGATGAGATCAGTGTTTATGGAAACATCCTAAACCATAAAAGGACTGTAAAAAAAAAGACAAACAACAGTTCAGATAAGTTGACAAAAACAAGTTTTAAATATTAAAAAATATTTATAAAAACCTTCACTTCAAGCCATTTTTTTTAAGAAAAGGCAAGAATCAAAATTATAACTAAATATACGTATTAATTTAAAATATGATTATACTTAATATTTTAGATACCTCATTATTCTACATTTTTAAAAAGCACATTAGCTTCTCATCGATCCACCAGTTAACATTTACAACTCTGTGTGTAAGCTAAAAATATGGGTTCATATGCATTAGTCTGAACAAACCAACTGATGCACTGGAAATGACACTCTTTGACAGTAGATGGCGCTTATGGAACAGCAGAAATATACTGGTTTCCCCAGTAACCTCTGTAAACAAAGGAGTGCTGCGCTTATATACTTTATTAAGCGTTATTCGTTGGAACTTTGATAAACCAATTTTTATGTAGCTCAATACTGAGCCAAGCATCACTGAATTTGCCCTTCCCTGGCCTCAAGCAAGTTAAAAAGCTCCACGTTATGTGCTCATTATGCTGAGCTGGCTGCACGTGATCACGATCCATCCGCTCACGCAGCATTTTTCTGTTTTTTCCTGCTTCCTCCCCAATCAGTAGCGCTGTTTTGTTCTGGCTTTGGCAGCGCATAAAGGCCAATTTTTGTAATAGCACCATGTTACTCTAACAAAATGTATTTCATGCTTAATTCAAGCACTTTCAAGGATCTATGTTTGTTTTCAAGTACTTTCCAGGCCTTGAATCCATGTGTCTGAAATTCAAGGGCTTTCAAGAAGCGTGGGAACCCTGTGAAGTGTGTAAGACCTGATGAATAAGACCAGTATGACACAGAATATCACTATTCTGCTAATAATCGAAGTAACCATAATCGCATTAAACTATGTGGCCTACGTCGATTTTAATCGCAATAAACAGGCATGTAAATGAATTGCTTAACTGCATTTTTATCACTCTGACTGAAGTGCGCATGTGCGCGGACGCACACGGATGCCGTGTGTTGTTCACACAACTTCATGAATGAACTCCGTGACATTTTTCTAAAGTTTTCTCTTCTCCAAATCACTAAACTATGTCAACACAAATCGCTGCGCAGTCTTGCTCCATATCTTCAGACGGCGCGAGGAACGCGACTGCAGCGTAGGCAAACCCGGCATTGCCATGTTCATCACAGCGCTAAATAATATCCAGTACGTCCATAATATGTATTTTGAATTTGATGTGAGTAGATTAAAGCAATGGCCATTAATACATGTATACTGTATCTGAGTGTGGTATAATTATACTTGTTGGCGAATAATCAGAATAATGAAAATTGCATTGAGTGAAGAGTTCTGCTTGTGACATGTAAACATATTACTGCGATTAAGACCTTACTCTGATTATTAGAAATAATCGCATTATTGGTGCGCGTAGTCATTGTTTTAATCAACTGACAGCCATCAAATATAGTAATAATCTGCGTTCTCGTGCAATGTAGGTGCGCTGAATGCTGTCACTCGCCGAAGACTTTATTCCTCTCATTTGTGACGCGTGTGTGCGAGTGTGTGTGTTTGGACTGACCGTGAGGGACGTGCGTCTGTCGTTTCCTGGCTGCAGTCGGCTGAACTCCTCACAGAATCCCGTGAACTCCATCGGGGAGTGAGGGGGCGGCGGCGAGCGCTCGCTGTGGCTGTATAGCGTGGACTCATCTGCCGTTATGATCTCCCAGCTCTACAAAACACACACACACACACACAGATGTGAAGCTGTGTCGTTTGTCCATGTGTTCGGAAGAAGTCACAGAAGTGTGTGTGTGAGTACCTCAGGTGATTCTCTGCGCTCGTGGTTCTCGTTATGTTCAGATATTTGTCTGCGTGTGAGGAACGCCCGCTGGGACTCATTTTGTGTATCCTGTCTCTGTTCATTGTCTCTTTGAGTGTCCCTGTAAATCAGGACAAAACACACACTTCAGTGCTCAAAATGACCCAGAAAGACCCAAATAAAGCAGGTGAGTGCGCCGCTGACCAGCGGAGAGCAGAGGAAGGAAATAACAGGCCTGTCTAAGGTATAAAAGGATGATTCTAAAGAGTTTTATGTAAGGAGTAATGACCTGCTGATTGTTGAAAATCTACAGAAAAGAAATGGATTGTCACCTACACACACAAAAAAAACATATTTAGAGGGTCAAAATTATTTGAATAATTGACCTTTTAATGATTTTTTAAAAGAAATGAAAAACAAAAAAAAGAGAATGAGATAAAATTAAAGATAAAAATAAATAAAATAAAATACTGACTTTTAAAATGTAAAATCTTAACATGGCCTTTTGTTTCTGTGCAGAATGTATATTTGATGTACAAATAAAAAAAATAATACAAGTAAACAAAATAAAAATAAAATATAAAAAATAAAACAAACAAAATATAAAATAAAGTGCAAATTGCATATTTGATGTACTAATAAAATAAAAAATAAATAAAAATAAATAAACCAAATGAAAATAAAAACAAACAAAATATAAAACAAAACAAATAATGACCTTTTTAAATTAAAAATCTTAGCATGGCCTTTTGTTTTTCAGGCAAAGCGCAAAATGTATATTTGATGTTCTAATAAAATAAAAAATGAATTAAAATAAATTAAATAAAACTAAATAATATAACAAATAATAAAACAAACAGCGTGTAAAATAAAGTCAAAGTGCAAAATGCATATTTGGTGTACTAAACAAATAAATAAAAAATAATATAAAAATTATGTAATAAAAGTATTTTTAATACTGACCTTTTTAAATGCAAAATCTTAACATAGCCTTTTGCGCAAAAAGTATATTTGATGTACTAAAAACAAATGTAACAGTAATTAAAGTACAATGTAATTTAGATCACTCTAGCGACAGCAAGTCACTTTGATTGAAACCATCATTTATTAAAAGATAAATGCAAATATTTACATTGCGTACTGGGCTTGTGTATGTTATTGGGCTTGTGTATGTATGTTTCTAATGTGTGTGTGTGTGTGTGTGTGTTTTAAGTAGGTTATAATTACTGGATGGTGGGTCTGTGCCACTGTGTGGTCCTGCTCTCATGGTTGACGTAGTAGGTTCGTCCCAGGTTGTCCTGCCTCTCCTCCCAGCCAGGGGGCAGCGCAGGCAGCTGATGGGGATGATGAGGACTGCATAATTCATGAGGCTCCAAAAACTCCCAACCAGGCTAAAAGACAGACATGACCAGAGTATTAAAACATTGTACTGTTACTTTTCTTACAAGCAATGCTATGGGAAAATCCTCTGTTTGTGTGATCATTGGTCAGCCATTTAACTGCTTTTCATGCAAAGCGACTTTATGGTACACACATTTCACATAACAACCCCCTGGAGCATCCCGGACCGTGTCTCTTATTATGAAGCTCCATTTAATCTACTGTCGGTGCAGTTTTGGACGTCTGGAATTGCGCCTGTATTTCTCGTCCGATGTGAACACACCCGACACCAGCATCAACACAGCCCTCGTACAATGAGAGCGGGCTGGAAAAGTACACAGTGACTCTGCTGGTTCTATATTAAAGTTATTGTGCATAAATATAACTCATGTGTTTATGCACTAACAAATGTCATTAGTTTGCTGAAGGCTTTGTTTCTTGTTTGGAAACTCGATGACATTCAACGCTAGTTCAAAGAAAGCACATGCATGATGCTGAACACATACTGCACTTCAAAACGACAAGAACAAAAGCTCATGTTCAGCGGCGTTTCCCTGTGTAAAACTCACCGCCATTATGCCATGATGTTGAAGGCGGTTACTAAAGCTTTGATTGCTAAGGTTTTCTTTTGTGGTTTATTTGTGAAGTAACAGGCAAGTAATTTAATTTAATTTGGCTCAGGCCAAAATAAAAAAAAATTAACAAATAAAATAAAATAATACATATTTTATTGAACATTTTGTTTAATTATTTTTTATAAAAATATTTATTCTCATTTTTATTTTATTTAATTTTTTGGGGCTTGAGCCATATTTTAAATTGGGTCACTTTTACATGATCTCTTGTTTCTTGGTAAAAGTACAAAAAGATAAAATAAATAAATAAAATAAAATAATAAATAAATCCTGACCTTAAAGGTAATATCTTTACATGATCTTGTTTCTCAGTAAACATGAAAAATTAACAACAAAAACACAAAAATCCCGAGCTTAATATTAATATCTTTACAAGATTTCATGTTTTCTCAGTAAAAGTGCAAAAAAAATAAATAAATAAATAGAATAATAAAAAAATAAAAAGTCCTAGTCTTAATATCTTTACATGCCCTTATGTTTCTCACAAAGGTGTAAAATGTATTTTTGATGTATTGAAAACCATAAACAATAGTAACAGTGATGTTTGACTAAATAATATAAATAGGTAAGTAATTTAATTTGGCTCAGGCAAAATAAAAATAAAATGAAAAATAAAAATAATTATTTTATAAAAAAATAAAAATAAAAATAAAAAAATAAATAAATATAAATATATATATATATATATATATATATATATATATATATATATATATATATATATATATATATATATATATATATATATATATATATATATATATATATAAATAAATAAAGAATAAAACAAAATTCCTGAGGTCAGGAATTTTATTTTATTATTTTTTTATAAGATATTTATTTTATAAAAAATAATAAAATATTTATTATTTTAAAAAAATAAAATAAACAAAAGTAACAGTGATGTTTGACTAAAAAACACATTAAATCCAACAACAGAATCAAAAACAAATAAATACAAATGTTAAATGTACAACAAACTCCGACAACCATAATTCCTGATTTTCCCCTCAAGGACAAAGTCTGTCTATCTGTTGTTCTGTTAAGAAATAACCCACAGCTCAAGGTCGAAACATGTCTGAAAAGCTTTGTGAATAAGGCAGAATTGTGCTTGAGGAAACAAAGCACTTTTGAGCAGATAGAGGAATATAAAGTGTTTTCATGGCCTCTCAATCCAACACAGATACTTGAAGGAGGTGCTGCTGTAAACTACATCAGTAATGATACTTCCTTTAAACAAACCAGACCACAGATGTAGGAAGTCATTAATGTACTGTATACATATACACACAGCTGTGCTATATTGTGAATCAATGCAGCATCTGTGATTTTACCTCTAGACCTCTAGAATTCCTGTTTGTTACCAAAGCTTGTGTTTGTGTGTGCATTATTCTTACATCCAGATTCTCGTTCAGTTCAGCAGGGTCGTCCTCCGCATCGCTGTTTTTGGGCAGGTACGTCATCTTCAGTCGCAGATGACCTTTCACTCTCGACTTGTGACTGTATCAAAACAGACACATCAACAAAAGACATCTCAAAGTACCAGAAAAAGATTGTTTTCCATTGAAGTGTATCAATGGTGTTGATGTGTACATGTTTCAAATGAAAACAGTGCACCGTTACATGATGTCATAGCAGGTCAAAAGGCTTGTCACTCACAACAACAGCGTACAGGATGAAGTCAGTGAGCGTTAGGCTAAAAACCATCATGTTTGGGGAATAAAGCATGCAGGTGCACAGGTGGTAAAACTGCAGTAAAATCTCCTGCTAACCTTCTCGGGTGCAACAGGAAGTCCTTGAACGTGTACGGCCTTTCATTGTTCGGATTTTCTGTCTGTAGATATATATATAAAAAAGATCAAAATATTGAAATAATGTAACATAATTAGCAACGGTATGTATACAGCATACACCGATCAGGCATAACATTATGAACAGCTTCCTATTGTGTTGGTCCCCCTTCGATTGGATTGAGATCTGGGGAATATGGAGGCCAAGTCAACACCTCAAACACGTTGTTGTGCTCCTCAAACCATGAGGAACCAAATGCTGAACCATTTTTGCTTCACCGGCTTGCCTTCTTCCCATAGTGCATCCTGGTGCCATGTGTTCCCCAGGTAAGCCACGCACACGCACCCAGCCATCCACGTGATGTAAAAGAAAACGTGATTCATCAGACCAGGCCACCTTCTTCCGTTGCTCCGTGGTCCAGTTCTGATGCTCACGTGCCACTGTTGGTGCTTTCGGCGGTGGACAGGGGTCAGCATGGGCACTCTGACTGGTCTGCGGCTATGCAGCCCCATACGCAACAAACTGAGATGCTCTGTGTATTCTGACACCTTTCTATCAGAACCAGCATTAACTTCTAGAGCAATTTGAGCTCCAGTAGCTCGTCTGTTTGATCGGACCACACGGGCCAGCCTTCGCTCCCCACGTGCATCAATGAGCCTTGGCCGCCCATGACCCTGTCGCCGGTTCTCCACTGTTCCTTCCTTGGAGCACTTTTGATAGATCCTGACCACTGCAGACCGGGAACACCCCACAAGAGCTGCAGTTTTGGAGATGCTCTGACCCAGTCGTCTAGCCATCACAATTTGGCCCTTGTCAAACTCGCTCAAATCCTTACGCTTGCCCATTTTTCCTGCTACTAACACATCAACTTTGAGGACAAAATGTTCACTTGCTGACTAATATATCCCACCCACTAATAGGAGCCGTGATGAAGAGATAATCATTGTTATTCACGTCATAATGTTATGCCTGATCGGTATATATATATATAGCAGCCTAAAAAAATACAAAGAATGTTGCAATTATTTGTGTAATTCAATTTAAATATCACATTAAACATTATTCACGAAGTACTACAAATAGTCTACGAAGCACAGTCATGTGGCTGATATTTTTAAGTCTTAATGTTTATGATCACTCAGCCAACACACACACACACACAAGCATATATATATATATATATATATATATATATATAGAAAGAGAGAGAGAGAGAGAGAGAGAGAGAGAGAGAGTTTAATGTTCACAGTGACTAATAATGAGGTGCAACTGAGCAGTTCCAAAACCAGAAGGTTTTTTTTACAATCCCATGTTAAAATCGGGGCGTCTCTGAAGACGCATTAGGTTGACCTTCTAATAATAACACCTTGATTTAACCTATATTAATTGAGGAGCTTTAACAAAAGATACACAGTAAAAAAAATAAAAATACACAAAATAAAATGATGGTAAATACTCACGGGGATCTGGTGCAGAGGAACATCCACTTGCCCGAGGAAGTCATCCCTCGTCTGCAGAGAATCAAGAAAACACAGAAGATTCTGTCAGAGAAACCACTGGACATAATACAAACAAAATTAACAAAAATCATACTGACTGAGCTTAAGGAGTCTCAATGTCTCTGTCTGTTCACAGACTCCAGGATTCTGAATCGATCACTCATCTTAAATGCATCTTTTGACTTCAGCCAGTATTTAAACATACTAAAACACTCTAGAAACCGCCTACCAATCACCCAAAACATCCTTTATTCCGTTTTCCTATTATTTGGGGTGAGGTTTGTGATAATATGAGCACACATACACAGATAATTGGGTCTGCTTCATATCAAAACAAACCATTCTAACACACACAAACTCATACTCACACACACACACTTTCACTCTCACCCACACACACACACACCCACACACACACACACACGTGTGTATATGTGGTTTACGGGGACTCTCCATAGGTGTAATGGTTTTTATACTGTACAGCAGTTCATACTGTGGTTATTTTCTCCTCTCTTCCTCCATTACACCTCTATCTTTTTCTTATCTTTCATTTTTAACGTCCACTCACTTGAACCCTCATCTGATTTCATACCCTGTCTGTTCACCATTCATCTACTGCTATTTAACAGTCTAGAAGTGAATTATAACAGGCTACAGTTGTTCATGAAGAGCTGTGTGTCATGAAGACACTAGCCTTATCTGAGACTGCACAGTGCTTTCATTGTTTACACAGATATAAATACATGTGTTAAATATAAACAAGGCTTTATAAAAGGCAGACTTCCCCGTGGTCTAACCCTCAGACTGTGAGCGAGCGGCAAAAATGGAGTGAAGGTAAAAGTAGGCCGAAAGAGAGAGAAAAAACAAAGGGAGCAAGAAAGAGGGAGTTTGTTTTCGGAACAAAATCGTTCCCATCCTCAAACCTTTTCCAGCTGCCGCTATTCATTTCAATGCCTGGCTTTCATATGCTTAGAATCATTTTAAATACATTTTATACCAAACTTTATACACACGCTGTCATTATGCTAACCGAAACAATATGACAAGTTAAATACACGTCACCTAAATGAGGCGTAAAAGCCATCCGCGTTCAAAGCGCTGTCAGATGTTCTGTTTTATGGTAGCGAAGGCATGAGGAAAATAATGGCTGACCTTACACTAAAACATGTCTATCCACATACAGTATATGACTTCCTTGCAAATGACTTACTCGCTATCAAAGGGTCGTTTAGGTTTTTACAGCACTTATAAACCCATGATGATGACTAAAACACATATTCCCTCATTCCTAAGGCCAGCCTCACATATTCCTGTTTGTTCTGTATTCGGGTCAAACCACAGAGCGTTTCTGCCACTGCGCCGGGCCTCAGATGAGACGACAGATATATAGATATATATAGATATATATAGATTATATATATATATATATATATATAGATAGTGACAAACAGTAATAGTAATGCAGAATAGTATAATATAGTACTGTAGAGCTGCACGATTATGGATAAATTGAGAATCATTTCTTTTTAATTAAAATAAAGATCACATTCTCTTAAGAATAGACAACTAAACAAAATAACATGCAATTTACTGGAGGTTCTGACAAAATGTTAGTTGCTGCAGTATTTAAAAATATCACATTAATTTAAATTAATTTGAATTAATGATTCAATAGCCCTATTCGGACGGTAATTGTTTCTGGTGGGGTCGTAAGGTATTTATCATTTACAGAGGCTTGATTTTATTGCCGTCTGAATCCAGAATGTTTTTCTCCCACCACCCACATAAAAATCCCCGGCCGAATTACCTACTGTTTTTAGACACACACCATGGACGTGTGATAAAGACGGCAATAAAATCAAGCCTCTGTAAATGATAAATACCTTACGACCCCACCAGAAACAATTACCGTCCGAATCCACATCTCTAAGTTTTCAAAAAGAGGTCGCTTCAAAATTCACTGTTTATATATTTTTGTCCACTGCAGAGCACCGTATCGTTGAGCTTCGCTGTAATTTGGATGCATTTTAAAGATCTAGCCTTCTTGTTTCATTACTGGATGAATCAGCGTTTTATGAACCAATCTCTTGAGTGAACGATTCAAAGACTCACTCATAAAGACTTCACTTGTTTCATTAATGGATGAATCTCTTAAGTGAACGATTCAATGACTCACTCATAAAGACTTCACTTGTTTCATTACTGGATGAATCTCTTAAGTGAATGATTCAATGACTCACTCATAAAGACTTCACTTGTTTCATTACTGGATGAATCAGCGTTTTATGAACCAATCTCTTGAGTGAACGATTCAACGACTCACTCATAAAGACTTCACTTGTTTCATTAATGGATGAATCAGCGTTTTTGAACAAATCTCTTGAGTGAACGATTCAATTACTCACTCATAAAGACTTCACTTGTTTCATTAATGGATGAATCAGCGTTTTTGAACAAATCTCTTGAGTGAACGATTCAATTACTCAGTCATAAACACTTCACTTGATTCATTAATGGATGAATCAGCGTTTTATGAACAAATCTCTTGAGTGAACGATTCAACGACTCACTCATAAAGACTTCACTTGTTTCATTAATGGATGAATCAGCGTTTTTGAACAAATCTCTTGAGTGAACGATTCAATGACTCACTCATAAAGACTTCACTTGTTTCATTACTGGATGAATCTCTTAAGTGAATGATTCAATGACTCACTCATAAAGACTTCACTTGTTTCATTACTGGATGAATCTCTTAAGTGAATGATTCAATGACTCACTCATAAAGACTTCACTTGTTTCATTACTGGATGAATCTCTTAAGTGAATGATTCAATGACTCACTCATAAAGACTTCACTTGTTTCATTACTGGATGAATCTCTTAAGTGAATGATTCAATGACTCACTCATAAAGACTTCACTTGTTTCATTACTGGATGAATCTCTTAAGTGAATGATTCAATGACTCACTCATAAAGACTTCACTTGTTTCATTACTGGATGAATCAGCGTTTTATGAACCAATCTCTTGAGTGAACGATTCAACGACTCACTCATAAAGACTTCACTTGTTTCATTAATGGATGAATCAGCGTTTTTGAACAAATCTCTTGAGTGAACGATTCAATTACTCACTCATAAAGACTTCACTTGTTTCATTAATGGATGAATCAGCGTTTTTGAACAAATCTCTTGAGTGAACGATTCAATTACTCAGTCATAAACACTTCGCTTGATTCATTAATGGATGAATCAGCGTTTTATGAACAAATCTCTTGAGTGAACGATTCAACGACTCACTCATAAAGACTTCACTTGTTTCATTACTGGATGAATCTCTTAAGTGAATGATTCAATGACTCACTCATAAAGACTTCACTTGTTTCATTACTGGATGAATCAGCGTTTTATGAACCAATCTCTTGAGTGAACGATTCAACGACTCACTCATAAAGACTTCACTTGTTTCATTACTGGATGAATCTCTTAAGTGAATGATTCAATGACTCACTCATAAAGACTTCACTTGATTCATTAATGGATGAATCAGCGTTTTTGAACAAATCTCTTGAGTGAACGATTCAATTACTCACTCATAAACACTTCACTTGATTCATTAATGGATGAATCAGCGTTTTATGAACAAATCTCTTGAGTGAACGATTCAATTACTCACTCATAAAGACTTCACTTGTTTCAATAATAGATGAATCAGCGTTTTAGACGTCAGTGTTTATATCCAAACTATTAACTTTTATCCAGTACTTCTGTGATAATTTGAATTATTGTAAGACAATAAAATAATAATACTGTGTGGTTTAAAAGACTGTTTGTGAAGCTTTTTCATACCTATTTTAAATTAGGTTTAATATACATAGCCGAATCGTTGTAGGAATAAGATCGCATGGTGTTTGAATCGAGGTCGCGATCTTTTAAAGGCCCACTGAAGTGCCTTGAAACGCGCAGCATTATTCAATGTGTTGACGTAATTTCCCCTGAAACGGCTCCAGCTGTAAAAAGCTCCTCCCCCTTTTTAAAACAGCCCATAAAGTTTTGTTAATGTCACAGTTTGACTAGAGCCTTTCTGTTTGGTAAAGCCACGGTTTCCTCCTAATCTCTAACCGTTTATCATAATAATCTGTTAAATTATAAAAATATAATCTAATAAATATGTTTTTTTGTCTGTGGCGACTCACGCATATGATCCGCTCTGCGCTCTCGTGTCTGTAGTCTAGACCGTAGCCGTTGGTGTGTGCGTGTATGTGTGTGTGCTGCGGCGGTGCGCATGAAACTAACGTGAAACCAGACTTAATTCGGCTCAACTGAAAGCATATTTACACTGTCGTTTCCTATCGCATATTGAGTGCGCTATGTGCCATTCACCATGTAGAAAATAGTACATGTGTGAACAACTGACTGATTTGATTTCAGCCGCAGCTTCAGCGTCTATTTATAGTGTAGGGGGCGGGACACTTCAGATTCTAGAGAGCATTTGATTGGGCAGAAGATGTGATGAGAAGCTGAAGTCTGCGATTAATGACTAAGTTTTGAATGCTTATATCTCCTAAATGCGAATTTTGTCATTGTTTTGGAACACACCAGCTTATCCCTAACCTTAAGGCTAACATAGTCATACTAAAAGCTAAAAATACTTCAATTTTGATTTCAGGGGGCCTTTACCGATTAATCGTGCAGCTCTATAGTACAATATAGTATAGCCAGAACACTAGAATAGTATGGAAGAGTATGGCATAGTATAGTACACAACTTTATCCATTGTGAAACAAGGCAACATGTTAGGGAGTTGTGAAACTATCTGTAAGCGATCAGCACCGTCTGCCCCGGTAATGAGAAGGAAAACAGTAAATGATGCCAAACGTTTGAAGAAACTTAATGGAGGAGGCTGAAAGTCAACAATTTTCCGCTAGGAGAGAAGCATGACTGCTGGTTTACTACTGCAAAACACCTGACAAACATTTCCTCGAGATCACACACATCATTAGAGTTTGAATCACATCTAAACGCTACTGAACAAAGTTCATGCTCATTTCTAATCTTTCAGAAGATGTTTTAAACTTAAAGGACAGACTTTGTTGTCCATCCAGTGGCTTTTTGGAAACAGTGCAACACAAATGCAGCAAATACCAAATCAACCCCAGTCTTTCACAAGTACACTGTATTGCCAAAAGTATTGGGACGCCCCTCCAAATCATTGAGTTCAGGTGTTCAATCACTTCATGGCCACAGGTGTATAAATCAAGCACTAGGCATGCAGACGCTTCTACAAACATTTGTGAAAGAATGGGTCGCTCTCAGGAGCTCAGTGAACTCAAGCGTGGTACCGTGATAGGTTGCCACCTGTGCAATAAGTCCATTCGTGAAATTTCCTAAATATTAAATACTAAATATTCCACGCACAACTGTTAGTGGTGTTATAACAAAGTGGAAGCAATTGGGAACAACAGCAACTCGGCCACGAAGTGATAGGCCACGTAAAATCACAGAGCGGGGTCAGCGCATGCTGAGGGTCACAGTGCGCAGAAGTCGCCAACTTTCTGCAGAGTCAATAGCTAAGGACCTCCAAACTTCTGTGGCCTTCAGATGAGCTCAAGAACAGTGTGTAGAGAGCTTCATGGAATGGGTTTCCATGGCCGAGCAGCTCATCCAAGCCTTACATCACCAAGTGCACTGCAAAGCGTGGGATGCAGTGGGGTAAAGCATGCCGCCTCTGGAGTGCTTTCTGGTAACCGATGTGTATATTTTCAAATCACCAAAACAAACACACCCATATTTTGATAGCTCCGCCCCATACATACGTAACCCAGGCAATGACTATGGCGGAATCTGTGTGTTACTATGGTAATCCAGGTCGAATGTTCAATGAAAAAGTCATCCCTTCCATCCCAAAAACACAAACAGTTCTCATGAACAACTCGATAGCACGAGCACGACAGTCTAACTAACGAACATATTACAATTATGACAAGATTAGAGGGTCACGAAAAGAGGAACCAAATATATATTAGGAATATATTATCTTACTTTTCCGGACACATTTTGGGAGCTGACGCTTGAAACAGACAGTGAGGAAGTTTAGACGCTTCAGGCTTATCGGGTGTGGAAATGAATAGGTCTTTATCAGCGCTGAAGTGAACGACAATATGATCGCAAATGGACAAACAAGTGAACATGACACACGAGCATATTCAAGCAAAATCCAGCATATAATTAGTTCTGTGAAACAAAACATAACCAATGTTACTCGCCTATCGAGAAGAAATAAAGCAACCTGTGCCTTCCCGCTCCTTGAGTTCTCTCCACGCCCCTTACTGCTGATTGGCTACAAGTTTGTTTTGGTACTCGTCCCGAGACACTTTTCTAATGCATTTTTGAAATATCACTTACCCCACCTTTAATGCTTCAGCATACCAAGAGATTTTGGACAATTTCATGCTCCCAACTTTGTGGGAACAGTTTGGGGACGGCCCCTTCCTGTTCCAACGTGACTGCACACCAGTGCACAAAGCGTCGGTCCATAAAGACATGGATGAGCGAGTTTGGTGTGGAGGAACTTGACTGGCCTGCACAGAGTCCTGCCCTCATCCCGATAGAACACCTTTGGGATGAATTAGAGCGGAGACTGCGAGCCAGGCCTTCTCGTCCAACATCAGTGCCTGACCTCACAAATGCGCTTCTTGAAGAATGGTCAAAAATTCCCATAAACACACTCCTAAACCTTGTGGAAAGCCTTCCCAGAAAAGTTGAAACTGTTATAGCTGCAAAGGGTGGGCCAACTCCATATTAAACCCTACGGATTAAGAATGGGATGTCATTAAAGTTCATGTGCATGTAAAGGCAGGCGTCCCAAAACTTTTGGCAATATTGTGTATATCACACACATATCATCTAAATCAACCCAAGAATTAACAAACATCAGCATAATCATCCAAATATATAAATTTGGATTAGAAGCTGCAACAATGACTGAGATCTAAGTTAACATCAAACTGCATTCAACACTAATTTTACTTTCATAAATGTGATGCATTTTGAATTGAACAAGGATATTCAATGTGACAAAAATGTATGGTGGGACGTGATCAATTTGACCTTCAATACAGTAATGATAACCATAATTCAATTACTGCATTGCAATTTATATACATTTTAGAAAGGCAGCCTAAGTGCATTTTGATGAAAGGTGACAAGTCGTGCACAATAAGACCAGGAACAAGTACGAAGTCTCAGTATGTCTCATTCCAGCAGCTGTTACAGAGAGATATCTAATTATTTTCATAAATCCATTAGGTTTTCAAGCACTGTGAGAGGAGAGACATCGCTGAAGAAATTACAAGTGCTGCCCTGTTGACTGATAAGTGCTAATCAACCACACAAAGCGCTGTGGAAAATCACAACACACACACACACACACACATTCACGCACTAACAAACCCCGCGGCGCTCATACACACAGACATCTGACAGCTCTTTAGAGGTGCACTGATTGCATTGACCTTTGTCAGAGGTCACAGTCATGTGTTAACCACTCCCGCCACCGAGCACAAGGTGTGACGGTGTCCTTGAGCGGGAAACAGAGGATCAGGACCAGAGCCAGTCACCAGTCTGGACCTGCTCTACACATTTCTACAGCAGAAAAGTCTGATAGGTTAGAGACCCGGAGGCGGGATAATGCCCACATCAAGTACAGTTATCAGAACACCAACAAACATTCAGTCTAGTTTGCTGAAAACCACATCCTGCAAAACATGTTGCACAACCACTTCATCCTCCTTGTCCATGTCCACCAGTGGTTTTAACCAGGAGACCGCAAATAACTTAAAAGGATATAGATTAAGATAAAAAAGGCTTTAAAATAAGATGAAACAGCTAAAAATTAAGATGAAATATGACATAACTCTTTTTATTGTTTATTGAAAAACCTGGATGTATGAGGAAATTCTAGAACTGGAAAAAGTCAAGGAAATTAATACAATCTTAAAAAGTCATGTGAATTAAAAATATTTCAATATTTTATAATGGTAGAAATTGCTATATTAGTAATTAATATTAGTCAGTATAAAAAATTAATAATAATAATAATATATTCTGGAATTACAAAAGTTAATTATTTAACTAATTAAATTGAATTTCTTTACTTATAATTATTTTATATGACCACTTCTAGTTTTTCATATTGAGACTTCCTGGGAAAAGTCAAGGAAATTAATAAAATATTAAAAAGTCATGTAAATTACAATTATTAAAATATTTACAGTCAGGAGGTATTTGCATATAATAATAATAATAAAAATAATAATAATAATAATAATAACAATAACAACAACAACATTCTAGAATTACAAAAGTTAATAATTTAACTAATTCAATTTAATTTCTTTACTTATAATAATTTGTTATATATATATATATATATATATATATACCCACATATTGAGACTTCCTGGAAAAGTCAAGGACATTAATACAATCTTAAAAAGTCATGTAAATTATAAAAAAAATATTTAAACATTTTATCAGGTAGAAATTGCTGAGAAATTAACATTATTATTATTATTAATAATAATAATAATAATAACAACAACAATAATAATAGATATTCTGTAATTACAGAAGTTCATTTATTTTAGTTTAAGTACTTCACTTATAGTTATCTTTTTATTCTTTATTTTGCCACTTCTGGTGAATTTCCACACCTGGAAAAGTCAAGGAAATTTTATTTATATGAATTGTTCATATTTTATTCAAGTATTTAAATATTTGTATTGCTGAGAAATTGCCAATATTAAGTAAAAAAAAAAAAAAAAAAAGGTAAAAAATGTGATTGCTATGTATTGCATTTGTTATATGCAAATACCATCAGACTGTTGAATCAAAAGCATCTCGTAATGACAAACACACTAAATCGAATTACTTTAAGACGCTCCCAAATCCCCTGACCGAGCACCAGCTCAGTTTCTGTGGAAAAGTAAGTATAGTGTAGCATGATTTTGTTATGCAAGTTCCACATTAACTTCCTTTAGTGCAATGGATCTGAATGCTATTGTATTGTCTTCTTGTTGCTGGCATTTACCCGAAGTACTTTCGTGCAGAACAATATGTCCAAGTGTTTGAACAGGCCCGAACATCATCAAAGAGGTGCACAAACAAACAGCACGCTGAAATTAGAGCCTTGAATATAGATTAGATTACATAAGAGTGCCTCTACAGTAAAGGTAACAGCGCTGGTAATTGCTTGAGTGACCTGTTTCTAACACACTGTAAAATAACACACAAAGAGAGCGAGTGTAAATGAAATAAGTGCTGCGAGCGAGCGAGACACCCGATGCTCTGAAAACATACCACAGCTAAGCAGGCACCCGCTGGGCAGCGAACATGTTATCCTTAAGTGCAGAGGAATCACATCGTTCGGCCTCCAACTCCCTGACACTCACACCCCCACCCCCCATCAGCTGACCTTTGGCCCAACAGCTGACAGACAGCCATGTGCAGCCCCTGCATATCATGTTGAATCCAGCATGGTGCTCAGCCAGACTAACTGGAGTCGAGCAGAATATTTCCAAGGCTGTATTTATAGATGTAAGGCTGGGGGGAGGCTTGGGGACCACTGTCTATAATTATCTCAGAGGTAAATACACGCAGTGATCACTCAGAGTGTTAACAAATTAATAAAAACTGAAAAAGCCTGTAAAACGTGCTGTGCAAGCATGCAACTGCTTTAGCTGCAAGGCTTTTTTAAGAGCTTGTTTATAAGCCAACCTGCCTAAATGGATTAATGCATTGCAAATAAACACTGTTTAATGTTTGTGCAATCATAATTGTGCAAATTAATAATCAATACCAAATGTGACCCTGGACCACAAAGCCAGTCAAAAGAGTACATTTTTTGCTGAATAAATAAGCTTCACATTGATGTATGGTTTGTTATGATATGACAATATTTGGCCGAGATACAACTATTTGAAAATCTGGAATCTGAGGGTGCAAAAAATCTAAATATTGAGAAAATCTCCTTTAAAGTTGTCCAAATGAACACCTTAGCAATGCATATTACTAATAATAATACATTTTTGATATATTTACAGTAGGACATTTACAAAATATCTTCATGGAACATGATCTTTACTTAATATCCTAATGATTTTTGCCATAAAAGAAAAATGTATAACTTTGACCCATACAATGTATTGTTGGCTATTGCCACAAATATACCCGTGAGACGCAGGACTGGTTTTGTGCTCCAGGGTCACAGATGCAAACGGGCTGAAATTAGCTCCTGCAGGTTTGCAGATAACGACTGAGAGAGGTTTGCATGCATTTATACTGTTAAACAAATATAAATATGTATATAATACAAATGGACTGTAATTAATTTGGGAATTTCACAATCACATGTTGACATTTATTACAGTCTATTATGTATATCTGCATATCTTGAAAATGAAAAAGGAAAGGTTTGCATGCAAGATCAAGATAACTTTCTGAATAGTTATGGTGCATGTTTGCTCAATCACTCAATCATAAACATTCAAACTATTCAACGATAATGCAACTAGAGAAAAATTACTGCAAATCATTTCTTCATTGAAAACAACCGACTCTACAAATCCAACAACTCATGTCTCCAGAGACCAACTTAATTTGAATGCAATTTTAGAGCAAAGCATTGTTTACACTCCCTGACTTTAACTTTACATGATTAAGAGAGTAAGATTACACCCAAGACAAAACATTCTAATTTTTCACTTGCTAATAGACGGAAAGGCTTACGGTAGCATTTCTCTCTGTGCAGGTTGGAACATGATCCGTTTTGTCGTTTATGCTGTTGTCATGTACGGTGTTTGATTTTCTTGCACCTGTGCCATGAGATACATGGATGTGTACGTGCGGAGGGCCGTTTTTGGAGTGCATGTCCGCTGCATTTGAAACGTGACAGGATATCTCAGCGTTCGCACAGGGTAGCTCCAAAGAAATACTCCTGTGAAGGAAGGGATGAGACCCTTTTCTTGAAGACCGATCCGAATTACCACTAGTCGGAAAAGTGTCATGTCTTCTTTCTGTTGACGACGGTCTTCCGCTTGGCAGCATACAGGCTGAGGTGCTACGGAAAAGCTTCGCTTTCTGAGGCTCCGGGACGTTTTCGGTTTGTGGGCCCTCGAGAGGTTTGCCTAGAATGTTAACCTTTGTTTTGGCCGGACTTCCTTTCCCCGAGGGAAGCGGTCTCTGGTTTGCGAAGTGCAATAAAACGCTGGAGTGTCGCTCTGGTCCTGGCGGTTGTTCCGGTGGCACGCTGAAATGCACCATGGGTTTGGCGTCCCTGTGCTCAGCTGACGTACTGTTTTTGGACAGCCGCAGACCATTAACGGCAGTGGCGACGGATCCCTTGGACACTGCTTGCATGTCATCGTGTGACGCATCAATGCTGGACAGCTGCATCTGATGAGAGGTCTGAAAGGAACTTCGTGCAGATGGAGGGAGTGGAGGAATCATGGGAGACGCAACCGGACTAACGGGGGAGGCGGGTGGCGTGGTGCACGGGCTCCGAGGGAAAATCACCAGGGACGAGCAGCGCCGCAAGGGTGCCCTCGCCTTCCGCCGAGAGATCGGCTTGCGATCTGGGAGGTCCGCTTCGAATATGCTGTTGCTGCTGCAGTAACCGGCATCGCTCGTGGTGCTGCTGCAACAGGAACCTCCATCCCCGTTTCCGCCCTCGCAGATCACAAGCTCTCCGTCCTCCCCAACACTGCCGCCGTCCGCGTCTCCACTCTGTTTGCAGGGCTGCAAGGAGATCTGCAACATGCTTTTCCTGCTCCCGTTCACCTTGGGGATAAATAGGGTGGAGTGTCGCTGTAAATTACCATACTCTGGCGACAAGGGTGGCAAAGCCAGGGCCAGCTGTCCTGGAGTCAACTTCATGTGGACGGAACTCTGTGCCAGGCCCTCGCTGGAGCTACGGCCGGCAGTCGTCAGCCCGCTCTCCTCAGCGTGGCCGCCGCAGGTTTCTGACAGCGGGTCCGTGTTGCTTCTCCGCGAAGCAAAATGCAGTCGCAGATGTCGCGCCATGCAGGGATCCGGTGGAATGCAGGAACCCGAAACTAACAAATAAAAAACGAGCAGCAAAAAGCAACTGCTCCTGGTCCCGTGCTGTGATTGCAACCATTAGCGGCTCCACACTGCCAAAATAGCAGCAGTGACAGGCGGCATTCCTCTCGGAGCTCCTCAGAAGCTAACATGACAGGTCAAACACATAATGAAGGACAGTTCCATGCTTGTACCATCTAGTTCTGTGAAGGATAACGGGCAAACTCGGAGAGCTTTACTGAGGCAAAACCCCTGTATGCCAGACCTCCAGAGCTGTGCCTTCTGTAGTTTCACGTGTGCCCTCCCTCCCGCTGCTGGTCACCCCAGTGCAAAAAAACAACAATCTGCGTGCATGCCAGGATAGAGGTGGAACAGCTCGTCCCTGTTCTAGCCAACCTCGTCTCTGCCACCTCCTTTTTACAGAAGTTGCAGCCCAGTGTCTAGAGTTTCTTGTAAAGCTGCACCCCTGCTAATATTTTTACCCCACCAGGATAGAGTTACAGGAAATAAAGAGGAACGGGGTTTGCCGTAATTTTTTAAGCTTTCTGAGAAGCATCAGTGTGCAGTACGTCGGAGATCCGCCAGGTGTTATCCGCCAAGCTCGTAAACTGAGCATTTGGCTCATTTCTGCACTTCTAACCATGCATGATAGCTTCATCTACCAGTTCAAAACGAGCAGAATAAAATGTGCCTGCAAAATCAAGTACTGAGCTTGTTGTGCCAGCTCTCATATGGGCATGTGCCACATCATGTGTCATCTGACACCCGCTGTTGCAGCCATTTAAGAGCATACTTCTGTCAGAGAAAAGCCATCTCATCAATCAGGGGCAATTGCACGAGGGGTAATTGGAGTTACCACAGTGCACAGGACTAGTATGTGAATGAAAATGAAATCAAAATCAAATGCACATGCAAGTTTTAGGATTTTGGAAATTATAAAACAAAGAATAGAGGCAACTGCATGCATTTCAAATGTGAGATTGATCATAAATGAAACATCTACTGTCAAAAGTCTGAAATGATTTGTCATCCTTTCTGTAAGCTACCACATTCCTCAGGAGATGGAAATAGCGTGCATGCTTGGTTCATGCCAACGAACACATTCCAGCAATGTCATATCAGTTTTTCTTACACCCAGTAACCTGGTTAACCAATCTGTCACATACAGGAAGACAGCCGCAGTTTATAGTCTTATCAGGAGTTGCTGTTCTTACTTCAACACTGGGTGCTTTATGCTAGAGTTTGTTTAACCCTCCTCGTTATTCAGGAAGGCATGTGATGGAGAGAACCCCCCTAGCACCGGTCACGCCTCATTCAGTTTAATGTGTTTTAAAGCAGTTACTTTTCACATTTACAACACCCAAAGGTACATTTTCAGTTCCCGAACCTGAGCTTTATGGTGGCTACTTGCAAAAAGCCATCCTTGTTTATTCATTACACACTGACATTCAGGTAGCTGCTGATTTTACTCAACACTAACACGCCGAATACATTTGAGACTGCTGAACTGTGTCTGTGAATGGTCTCATTATCAAGCTAACACGTCTGCCATTGTACAGCCAAACAAATAGTCCTGCCTCAAACTAATAACATTGGCTATGCCAATATTTCTATATCAGACAACTCTGCAATGCAATTTGGTGGCACTAATGGTGCAGAAATTATGCACAGCAACTTTAAAATATTTACTCGCTACTTTAAAGGCAAAACATAGACATAGAATATATTAATGGAAACTTCACAAAATTCACTCATCTACACTAATGTTTAAAAGTAAAAAAAAAAAATTTATTAAACCGCAAGGATGCATTAAATTAAACAAAAGTAAGAGTAAAGACATTTGTAATGTTACAAAATATTTTTGCTCAACTGTTTACAACCTGGATAATAATCATAAATGTTTCTTGAGCAGCAAATCAGCACATTATTATAATTTCTGAAGGATCATGTGACACTGAAGACTGAAGTAATGATGCAGAAAATACAGCTTTGATCACAGGAATAAATTACATTTTACTATATATTCACATGGAAAACAGTTATTTTAAATTGTAATAATATTTCACTGTTTTTCGCTGTACTTTTTATCAAATAAATGCAGCCTTGGTGAGCATAAAATAATTATTTTAAAAATAGGGATAGTTCACCCAAAAATTATAATTACCCCATGATTTACTCACCCTCAAGCCATCCTAGGTGTACCTAGGGTTGCCAGGTTTTCACAACAAAACTCGGTCAATTGCTACTCAAAACTAGCCCAATCGCGTTTCAGGGGGGTCCTCCGGTCCCCCGGCACATTATTGGAGTCGCTTCAACCCGCGGACATGAAAACAGTGTTAAAGTAGTTAAAGTAGGAAAAACCGCAGACTTGGCAACACCGTATATGAAATTCTTCGTTCACACAAATACAATCGGAGATATATTAAAAAATGTCCTGGCTAATCCAAGCTATATAATGGCAGATTAGCCAGGACATTAAAAAATGTCCCGTCTCTTCCAAGCTTTATAATGGCAGTCTAAAATTTTAAGCCCAAAAAAGCGCATCCATCCATAATAAAAGTACTCCACACGGCTCCGGGGGGTTAATATAAATGTATAAAGTAAGTATAAAGGCCTTCTGAAGTGATCGATGGGTTTGTGTAAGAAAAATATCCATATTTCAACGTACATTATCGTAAGTTGAATACAGAAGTCTGGCTGAAGCTAGATATTTTACTTTATAACGTGTTAAATATGGATATTTTTCTTACACAAACCCATCGATCACTTCAGAAGGCCATTATACTTACTTTATACATTTATATTAACCCCCCGGAGCCGTGTGGAGTACTTTTATTATGGATGGATGCGCTTTTTTGGGCTTAAAATTTTAGACTGCCATTATAAGCTTGGAAGAGACAGGACATTTTTTTATATAACTCTGATTGTGTTCGTCTGAAAGAAGAATGTCATATACACCTAGGACGGCTTGAGGGTGAAGAAATCATGGGGTCATTTTCATTTTTGGGTGAACTATCTCTTTAACACCAACTCCAAACTTTAGTGTACCAAGTTCTCGAACACATTTTTGATTGACATCACAGAAAATCACAATGCACTCATGTACATACCAAACGATTTTCATCAAACACCTCCAGCAGCAGACGGTGTTTCCTGGGATGCACCTGTGGGAGATAAAAGAAGACACAAAAACATCAATATACAGACTACTGTTAATTTATGGACTAATATACAGAATTTATTTTTGCATATGTCTCATTACAGGAGAGAGGGTCTGTTTATCCTCCATTCATATCCGTTGACTTTAGGCCTGTAAATGGCCAGTGACTCATAACGATGTGCTTGTAAGCTCAGTGGCGGCCCAGACAGTGTATCATTTAGCATTTCATAAAGTCCCCATGGTATTTGGGCCAGTGGTCAGTATCACAAATAGGTCAGAATCTTTTATGCCACTGTCTGGATCATTATAGTCATGACTCATGCACTAAATATCAGGCACAGCAGATCATTTTTGCATGCAGAGAAATACGCAGGATATTTCACACAAATATACAGAAGCAGAAAAGTCCAAAAGTCTCAAATCAGGGATTAGTGCATTTTTGTGCTCCTTTTAAGTTTAGTTTAGTTTATTTATTTATATAGCACAATCAAACAGCAGCCGCTAACTATTATGTTGTACAAAAATTGTAAAAACAATACAAAAAACGCCAGTCAAAACAATAATAATAATTGAAAAAAAATTTTTAGATGCATTATTGACTGTTTTTGTTCCATTTCAGCAGCGAAAATATTTCCAAGATCACATCAGAACCATAACGCATCTCACAGCACTGAATGATTCGCCGTTTGAATGAATCGCTTGAATCAAAGATTCAATGACCTGTTCATAAACGACTGCCTCATTCCTGAACGAACCAGCCGTTTCAACGAATCGACTCGAGGGCTGCGTTCGAAAACCTAGGCAGCTGACTTGTTGTCTCGCTGCCTTATCAGGCAATGACTTGAAAGGCAGCGTTTGTGTATGAAAGGCACCTCACAAATCTGATTTCGGACAGACTTCTGAGGCAGTGTAACAGTTTAATGATCTACAGCTAAATAGAGAGAGCTTTGGTGAGAACTAAACATATTTAATTACTACATTAGTAATTTCTCGCTAGAAATGACATCAGAAGTGGAAAATGTTGCAAACGCAACTTTCTGACGTCACCTTTTTTTTCTAGCTCAACTGTCACAGAATGGAACGCACAGGATTGTGGGATATCAAAGGCAGCGAAGGATACATATATGCTGCCTTCAAAACTCGATCAGATGAAGGCATCTCAGGAGACAGGAAGTGAAGCTAACATTAGATTCGGACGTGCCTTGATGCCTTCCGACCTTGAAATGTGTCCTCCGAAGGCACAGCATTTTTCCAGGTTTCGGACACAGTCAATGACTCACTCATTAAGACGGTCACCTGCGCCACCTACTGGCAGTTTAGTTTCATGTTCAAACATTCTTTCCATCATTTCTTATATTTAAAACAATCTCATAACATTATTTAGTGTAGTTGTAATTTTTCAGTGTAAATTATTTAATTTGATTGGTAACAGCCCTATAGTGTCTTATTCTAATTTAATTTATTGATCAAATTTAAGAATATAAAATGAAAGCTGAAGCATAGCCTATATTTAATAAGATTAGGAAAAAATTCACTTTATAAAAGGAATTTTTTTTTTTTACAAATATACAGATTTAAATATGTCAAAGCTGATATAACACTGATAAGAATATTGCTTTAGAATAAATTATATATACAACAAAAAAAACAAAAAATAATTCCGGACAAGCACATTTTTTACTCGGACAAGTGAATGACAAGCACGTGAACAGGCTTAATGTCGAGCCTTGAGCCCCTATTATAGATTTTTGAAAATGACCTTTCATGTAGTGTGTAACAGTTCTAAGTGAATGAAAACATCCTGCAAAGTTTTTAATCTGAAAGTGCAGCGTATATAAAGTTATTGTCTCTCAAAAGTAAGAGTCGACTCTGAGTCAATTAAACAAATCGTTTATCGAACGAGTCGCAAGCCGTTTCGCTGTGACATCACGACGAAACATTTGCATATTGCCCGTACACTTTTTGTTACTTTATTTTGCTCTCCTCACTTACATATATGAACTATAGTGTCCTGCACCCACTAGTAAAAAAATATATCGGGTGTCTGAATAATTTTTGGTTTGACTGTATATGAGTGTTCAATCTTAAATATTCTTCATTTTAAGTATTGATGAGTCTTGGTAACATCTTGAAATGGGAGCAGTTTCCAAAGAGCCTTATATTGATATTGCCACTGTATTGCACCAGCATCTGTCTTTCTGAGAAAATAAGTGATGACTATGGGAGAGAGATATGCACAACGCGTCAGTAAATGCGTCACAACGAGTCACGTAACAGCAGGGAAAGTGTACAGAATGTAAGCGGCACCCCTTATCTCAAACGCACCCCGTAACTCAACCCTGACCTCTGACCCCAAAACATGTGATTGCACCTCTCTCTTTACATGCGGCCCAAACTAAATGTTTTATACATTAAAGAGTGATTCGTCAAGTAGGAACATTTGTAAAAAAGCATCACAAATCCATTTGCATGTGTTCTGGAGTAACCAGATCACGGCCTGACAGTAATTTCTCTTATATTAGAGAAAAAGGGAGAACACTAAGTTTTATTTGGCTCAAAATAAAGCCTGTTTTGAGTTTCATCTATGCCCCATGCTGAACACCAGTCTTCCCCTATAAAGAAATGTGAAGGTCAGAGATGTGATGGCTCTACTATTTCTCTGGTTAGTATAAACACTGTCAAGAGTCGAGGCAAACACACTCAGCAGGAACGTCACAGAATATAAGCTGTTATATATACACGTGTTTCCACGTCAAGACAATGAATGCGTTTACATGCACTTTTGATTTAAACCGATTATGCTTAATAAGCTGACAACGTGTGTGGTCATGCAAACCATTCTTAAAGCGTCTTAAAGCCCCCCTGTGATGACAATCAAGTCTTTAATGTTGTTTATAAGTCTATGTGGTGGTTTTAATATGCTTTAAGACAAACCATGTGCAAATGTGCAAAGTATGTTCTCCTTAAAACTCCAGTGAAGCAAAGACAGTCTCAAAACCGTGGTTTGAAATCGCTGGTGTTTCTTACGTCACAAACGATCTTGTATCCAATCACGTCAGCGTGTGGGCAGGCTTTCGCATATCATTATGTATGCTGCGAGAGAGGCCAGGTTATCCAGTATATTTTTCTATTGATATGAAAAATCGGGTACTTTTAGCAATATAGCGGGTGAATTATGTATACGATGTATATTACGATTTATGATGAACTATATGGTTTCTAAGGATGTTGATTTTTAGAAGGCAGACTGAGATGGTGAACGGGAACATGGTTTGTGAAACATTACGAGCTGTTTGATAACGTAGTCAAGCAAAAGGCTAATCATATTAATTACCGTTATGTGTAAGAAGTTGTAAAGAGCGACACCATTGTGCAGCGTTTGCTACAGTAACTTGAGTAAAGTTGAGCGAGTGGATCTCTGAGCTGGTGTGAGTGAGTGGAGGCGGGGCTCATTTGCATATTCATGAATCTGTGTATACTAAATGAAGCAAGGGTTTTTATCTAATTAATTACACAATGTGGCGATTAATTAATCTAATTCATCGCAAATTAATCGCATATCAAATTTGGCTGAGAAATTACTCCCAGAAGATAATTTAAAGTCATTATTGTGTAAAAAAATCTAATAGACATTACAAAAAGTGGCTTCAGAAAGAAATATTATTGGGTAAACTATACCTTTAATGTTTGTTTTTATTAATATAGAAATATGAAATTATACTCTAAATAAGTAACTGTAATCTGCCGGTAAATGTCTAATTGAGTCATTCATTCGATTCGTTCATTCAGGAGGGAAGTAAATGGTTCTCTTTATAAATGGTCTTTATGGTACCCGATTCGTTCAAAGCGCGGATTCAGAAATGAAACGCCGCCGTGTTTGCTCAGAGTCAGAGACAAACAGTTCTGCTTTGTCTTTATATTTCCATTGGAAAAACTGAGCAAAACTAAAAACATATTACTTATTTATATTAATATTAACGTATTTATTTTATTAAACTGTTGTATAAGATCAGTATCGCATTTGCACTTGTGCTATTCAAGACAGAAAAACAGAACTTGTGTGATATTTCACTCGTTACTCGTGAGATATTGCTTATATATCATGATGTAAATGTGAGGGCGTTTTCACACTGGCAGTTTAGTTCGAAACGGGGCACGGTTCGTTTGAAACATTAGTAATGTGAAAGCCCGGGTGAGCTGAGCTCAGGGGTAAATCATCAACACTATCATCCCTTACATGTGTTTTACTGAACCAAATACATCGTCATCTGATCAGACGTATGCGCAGGTTACTTTTCTTGCGCATCGAGTGTTGCTTTCACATTCACGTGAATCGCGGCACAGCTCGAGCGCAAGTTGCGCAAACGAACTCAGACCACCTCCTTCAGGCAGTCTCGAATTCGGTACCCCTGAGCTCAGCTCACCCGGGCTTTCACATTACTAATGTTTCAAACGAACCGTGCCCCGTTTCGAACTAAACTGCCAGTGTGAAAACGCCCTCACATTTACATCATGATATATAAGCAATATCTCACGAGTAACGAGTGAAATATCACACGAGTTCTGTTTTTCTGTCTTGAATAGCACAAGTGCAAATGCGATACTGATCTTATACAACAGTTTAATAAAATAAATAAGTTAATATTAATATAAATAAGTAATATGTTTTTAGTTTTGCTCAGTTTTTCCAATGGAAATATAAAGACAAAGCAGAACTGTTTGTCTCTGACTCTGAGCAAACACGGCGGCGTTTCATTTCTGAATCCGCGCTTTGAACGAATCGGGTACCATAAAGACCATTTATAAAGAGAACCATTTACTTCCCTCCTGAATGAACGAATCGAATGAATGACTCAATGACTCAATTAAGACATTTACTGGCACCTACTGGCAGTTTCTTATTTAGAGTATAATTTCATATTTCAAACATTAAAGGTATAGTTCACCCAAAAATATTTCTTTCTGAAGCTACTTTTTGTAATGTCTATTTGATTTTTTTTACACAATAATGACTTTAAATTATCTTTTGGGAGTAATTTCTCAGCCTAATTTGATGTGCGATTAATTTGATTAATTAATCGCCACGTGTAATTAATTAGATTTTAAAAAATGTAATCGCTTGACAGCCCTAATATATATATATATATATATACACTCACCTAAAGGATTATTAGGAACACCTGTTCAATTTCTCATTAATGCAATTATCTAATCAACCAATCACATGGCAGTTGCTTCAATGCATTTAGGGGTGTGGTCCTGGTCAAGACAATCTCCTGAACTCCAAACTGAATGTCAGAATGGGAAAGAAAGGTGATTTAAGCAATTTTGAGCGTGGCATGGTTGTTGGTGCCAGACGGGCCGGTCTGAGTATTTCACAATCTGCTCAGTTACTGGGATTTTCACGCACAACCATTTCTAGAGTTTACAAAGAATGGTGTGAAAAGGGAAAAACATCCAGTATGCGGCAGTCCTGTGGGCGAAAATGCCTTGTTGATGCTAGAGGTCAGAGGAGAATGGGCCGACTGATTCAAGCTGATAGAAGAGCAACTTTGACTGAAATAACCACTCGTTACAACCGAGGTATGCAGCAAAGCATTTGTGAAGCCACAACACGCACAACCTTGAGGCGGATGGGCTACAACAGCAGAAGACCCCACCGGGTACCACTCATCTCCACTACAAATAGGAAAAAGAGGCTACAATTTGCACGAGCTCACCAAAATTGGACAGTTGAAGACTCGATTTCTGTTGAGACATTCAGATGGTAGAGTCAGAATTTGGCGTAAACAGAATGAGAACATGGATCCATCATGCCTTGTTACCACTGTGCAGGCTGGTGGTGGTGGTGTAATGGTGTGGGGGATGTTTTCTTGGCACACTTTAGGCCCCTTAGTGCCAATTGGGCATAGTTTAAATGCCACGGCCTACCTGAGCATTGTTTCTGACCATGTCCATCCCTTTATGACCACCATGTACCCATCCTCTGATGGCTACTTCCAGGAGGATAATGCACCATGTCACAAAGCTCGAATCATTTCAAATTGGTTTCTTGAACATGACAATGAGTTCACTGTACTAAAATGGTCCCCACAGTCACCAGGTCTCAACCCAATAGAGCATCTTTGCGATGTGGTGGAACGGGAGCTTCGTGCCCTGGATGTGCATCCCACAAATCTCCATCAACTGCAAGATGCTATCCTATCAATATGGGCCAACATTTCTAAAGAATGCTTTCAGCACCTTGTTGAATCAATGCCACGTAGAATTAAGGCAGTTCTGAAGGCGAAAGGGGGTCAAACACAGTATTAGTATGGTGTTCCTAATAATCCTTTAGGTGAGTGTATATACACACACATATTATATAAACAAAAACTTGTTAGATGCGATTAATCGATTTGACAGCACTAAATTATATATGAGAGATGTGTATATACAGTGATTGGGTGGAGGCGGGGCTAATTTGCATATTAATGGATTTGCATACTAAATGAAGAAAGAGTGTAGAGCTACAATCAAGCTATTTTAAGGTATGAAGACATTTTTTTCACAGGAAATTTTTTTTTTTAAATGTGTCATTTTGGTGATCAAAGATGAGTTTTAAGGGCTCAGTTTGAGAAACCCTGCCACAGACTACTGATATAGTTTTTTCCATTAGATTTTGGGACATTTCCTGACTGAAAAAATTCATGCTACAGCCAGCTGACATGATCTGTGTAAGAACCCGTTCACTTACTCTAAAGAAGAATTCTTCATTCCACTTCGGATCCAATGTCTAAAAAAAAAAAAAACAAGAACAGAAAAATGGAGAAATGTTGTTCAACATCTGTTGACAAAACTGAGAATTCTGTAGTAGAAAGTCTGTACACACACCTTTTTAATGGTTTTGGTCTGTAGACTGGTGATTTCTCCATTGACCGGGTCATAGAGCGAGATTCTTGTGTACGGATCACTGCGGATGAAAGGAAAACTTTAAATATTACACACAACATGGAGAAAAAGATTTCCCATCTTTGAGTCATACAGGAAGTGTTACTAAATATCTTAGTGATGTGGTCACATTTTCCATTGTTAATCGCAGGACGTGATCAATAATGAATGATCAGTAGTCATGTGATATTGGAATGGATCTATCTTTACTGACCATAACAAGTCAGGTATTCATCCATACAGTCTAGAGCGAATCTCTCATACCAGTCTAGCTCAGAATAATTAGTTTGGGATCATGTCATTCATCAGTTTAACCTACATGCAACATCAGGAGGAAGCAAGACACAATCTTTCAACTGCTTCATTTGAGCCGCTGAAGGTTTCCGCTGAATATCTGGCCTTTTCCAAGCGAGTATTACAGTGAAGGAGAGATGATATCGCTCAGCACAGATATTGATTGCATACCTAGAGCTGTGTTATTTAGGTCAAAGTGAGCGCGGCCGATCTGTTCGTATCCTCAAGGACGGCCAGGCCGGCTGCTAACACTGCCATCTACTGTACTGCGGGACACAACCGGTCCGGGACGTGTCCATAGGCCTGCAGTTCACTACGCATAACATGAATTCTTTAGCATGTGACGGCTTGTAAATAACTTTTCTTGGCAAAATAGCGAGCTTGCATTGACCAAATAATTGGTAAATGGATAAATATTAAACTAAATAATCATTAAGGGTTAACCCATATTACTTTTGTAATGCAAGCAGGATATTCAGCGAGAATAAAATGTAGGACAGGACATGATTTTACCCTTTTGGGAATAGATTTATATGAAAGTGAGCTTTCCATAGCAAGCAGAATGAAGCAAGAGCTGAACGTGACAAATTGAGCACAATAAGGCCAAAAATGTGTATTAAGAAAGTAAACAGGGACACTTTACTTAAAGCCTAATGTATAATGCATTATAAAAGTATTTTTAAATGCATTAATTATGTCTTGTAATGCACCTTATAATGCATTGTATGGCTTTATGAACAATTGTAACCACAGTTATAATATACCTAGAAAGTATAATGCATTAAAATACGACAAACCACCAATTTCAGATGTAACATGGAATCTGTGAATATTATAACGCATTTCAACTTATTTATGCAAAGATATAATGCATTATAATGTACATTATGAATACCTTTATAATGCATTATACATAAAGGCTTTACCATTGGATTTCATGAGAATATTCAACTAATAAACATCACAATGAATCATAGTTACCATTTAAGCTTATTAATCAAATTCAATTATTAGGGTGTAAAAAACAATTATTTAAACAACATCTTTCTCTTTTTTAGGAACAGATAAAAGCCTGTATGAGTGTCAGATTGTCTATTATGCGGGATACATGAGGCACAGATAAACTATTTTGTGTTTTCATAACAAACTGAAGGAGCGCGAACATGTGACCATGATGCTGGCGGAGCGGGTACATAAAGCCAACCACTAAGCCACGCGAAGTGTCCTTAAAATGTGCCGCACACTAACGGAAACTATGACGATGTGCCCAAAACGTGACACTGAGGGAGTGCTGAATGAAAAACTTTTTTCTTGAGCATTTGAACTCTCATTGAAGCAGAGAAAAGGACCATAATTAGTCGTCAATTAGGCTTTTTAGGCGATATTTAAAGAGCCAGATTTATACATGAGACAATGGCAAATTAGACATACACAAGATTGTTGAAAATAAACAAACAAGCACATCTTACACATTTTTGAAAGGGCAGTTTTGTATATTATTACCCAATGCCAGCAGTCTCAAATGATAAAATATCTGCCATTTTATCAGCCTGACCATTATACCTGTCTTTCATTACCATTAATACAGAACATATTAATGGTAATGAAAGACAGACATATGATAAAATGGCAGATACTTGACCATTTAAGACTGTTGGCATTGGGCACGGTGCAATTTATCATGGTGCAATGGCTCAAAACAACCTGATATACTGACCTGGCACCCAAAATGTCCTTCTTGGCCAAACCCATTCCGGCAATGACTTTCACCCTTAAGATTCTGGATTCATCCTGCAAAAAAAGGAAAGCAATAATATTTAATGACAATGGACATCAAGAATTGAACTGCCTAGAGGTTTAAGAATGATTAAGAACAAATTAAAATGAATATTTCCTACTGAAACAGGAAGTTTGATCCATAAGTGGGAGGGGGATTCTTCTTTCAGAGAGCATTTGATTGGCCAAAATGTGCATGCATGCATGCATTAATGGAAGATGAAATCAATATTGTTGGTCAGTTTACATACATGGGTAGTTGACAAATAAGCAGTAAAAAAGGTCTTTTTTTTTGTAAAACACCACTTTTGAAGAAAAAAAATGCATATTGTTATGTAGTGTTTAGTCTGATGTTTGAGAAAATATAAGGGGTCACTCAATTCTTTCACTGTTTTTTTTTTAACATTTTTACTGAAATGTGTCCTGTGGTGTGACGGATTAAGACTATAGAGGTGTCGCACCAAAGGACAACAAAATGTAACAATTTTATAGAATGGGGTCCTAAAACGAATTAAAATGTGTCAGTGGAATTGCCCGATTTAAAACGGAGGACATGGTTTTCAGTGACAAAATGTATCAAGTGCCTACGCTTTTAGAAATATATGGATGAATAAAATGATTGCCATTTACTAAAATAGACACTTGTAAAATTATGCCTGAGATATTTATTAACATTTGTATGCTTTTCTTTTTAATTTATAAAAGTTGTAATTTATTAAACAATGCTTGAGACAGTCACACCATAATTTTGGCTCAAAAATGTTTTTTCGGGTTCATGTAAGACAGAAATGTTTAACCATTTACTGCATTTTAAAGGAACACGCCACTATTTTTTAAAATAGGCTCATTTTCCATCTCCGGATCTGGCAGTAGAACTTTTAGCATAGCTTAGCATAGATCATTGAATCTGATTAGACCGTTAGCATCTCGCTCAAAAATGACTTTCGATATTTTTAAAACTTGACTCTGATTGAAATCAAACATGATATGTTATATGTGGAGCACAAAACCAGTCACGGGTATATTTGTTGCAATAGCCAACAATACATTGCATGGGTCGAAATTATCCATTTTTCTTTTACGCCAAAAATCATTAGGACATTAAGTAAAGTTCTATGAAGACATTTAGTAAATTTCCTATATAAAAAATGTACTATTATTAGTAATATGCATTGCTAAGGACTTAATTTGGACAACTTTAAAGGCGTTGTAACTTTTTTGCACCCTCCAGATTTTCAAATAGATGTTTCTCAGCCAAACATTGTCATATCATAACAAGCCATACATCAATGTGAAGCTGATTTATTCAGCAAAAACTGACCCTTCTGACTGATTTTGTGGAAGAGGGTCACATATATCCCAAAACGTGTCATACATGATAGCAACACCAGCAAAAAATAAACATAATGAAATTATATATAATAAACATGTGACGTCATGTAGTAGGTATGGCGTCATATAAGCCCTCAGAAGTATACAGTAGATGTTGCGCATGTGTCACTCACTTGAGAGTCACGAGACTACAATAGAAATTAAACACATTCTATCTTCATCGAAATCAGACATTATATGTCCGTTATGTGCCATGGCCCATAAGTAAACAAACGGCACATCATACAGTTTATCGTAACACAAAGTGGAGCAGAACTTCACACGCCGGATCCCACAGAGACCACATGTTTATGCAATATAACATAATTTCTATGACTGATATATAACACGTCACATGATATGACGGTTGGATTAATTTACCTCATCGGTCTGAAGTCCTCGAACCTCGGGGAGTAGCGCGGCCATGTTCATGTTCCGTGCCAGGATGCCAACCTGCGTCGATATGAACGCCAGAAAGATATAAAATAAACCCAAACTGTCAAAGAGTGTGAAACGCTTCAACGGAAATCGGTTCCCCGGGATATGACACGAGCGGAGCGGCGTTAGCTTGTCAAATGCACCGTTGAAACTACGCCGATGTACATCCTCACAGCGCGCGTCCACCTCGACGACACGCCCCCACGGCGTCGCTCACGCCCACTACGTTCTCAACCACGCCCCCTGTTATTGAAATATACATCTATTCACTGTGAACGCTGTCATGACAACAGTGCTTTGTGTTTGTCTTTGGCAGTATAACGTTTTGTTATGTAAAACAATAAAATATGTCAACAGTAATATCCAATATACCAAGCACTGAACATTGAGGCATAGACAGGCAGACAGATAGATAGATAGACTATTAAAGGCAGTCTAAATAGAATAGAATAGTATAGTGTGTGTGTGTGTGTATATATACATATACACACCGATCAGGCATAACATTATGACTGGTGAAGTGAATAACACTGATTATCTCTTCATCACGGCTCCTGTTAGTGGGTGGGATATATTAGGCAGCAAGTGAACATTTTGTCCTCACAGATGATGTGTCAGAAGCAGGAAAAATGGGCAAGCGTAAGGATTTGAGCGAGTAGGGCCAAATTGTGATGGCTAGACGACTGGGTCAGAGCATCTCCAAAACTGCAGCTCTTGTGGGGTGTTCCCGGTCTGCAGTGGTCAGGATCTATCAAAAGTGCTCCAAGGAAGGAACAGTGGAGAACCGGAGACAGGATCCGGGCTCATTGATGCACGTGGGGAGCGAAGGCTGGCCCGTGTGGTCCGATCAAACAGACGAGCTACTGGAGCTCAAATTGCTCAAGAAGTTAATGCTGGTTCTGATAGAAAGGTGTCAGAATACACAGAGCATCTCAGTTTGTTGTGTATGGGGCTGCATATCCGCTGATCAGTCAGGGTGCCCATGCTGACCCCTGTCCACCGCCGAAAGCACCAACAGTGGCACGTGAGCATCAGAACTGGACCACGGAGCAACGGAAGAAGGTGGCCTGGTCTGATGAATCACGTTTTCTTTTACATCACGTGGATGGCCGGGTGTGTGTGCGTGGCTTACCTGGGGAACACATGGCACCAGGATGCACTATGGGAAGAGGGGGCAGTGTGATGCTTTGGGCAATGTTCTGCTGGGAAACCTTGGGTCCTGCCATCCATGTGGATGTTACTTTGACACGTACCACCTACCTAAGCATTGTTGCAGACCATGTACACCCTTTCATGGAAACGGTATTCCCTGGTGGCTGTGGCTCTTCCAGCAGGATAATGCTCCTGCCACAAAACAAAAATGGTTCAGGAATGGTTTGAGGAGCACAACAACGAGTTTGAGGTGTTGACTTGGCCTCCAAATTCCCCAGATCTCAATCCAATCGAGCATCTGTAGGATGAGCAAACAAGTCCGATCCATGGCAACTTACAGGACTTAAAAGATCTGCTGCTAACATCTTGGTGCCAGATACCACGGCACACCTTCAGGGGTCTAGTGGAGTCCTCGGCAGCAAAAGGGGGACCAACACAATACTAGGAAGGTGGTCATAATGTTATACACCTGATCACACACACACACACTTTATTGATGATACATTTTGTGTGTATTACCAAGGCAACACCATCATAAACCACAGTGCATATATTTATAAAGCGCTATTTATTGCAATGTGCGTTTACAGTTATCTCTTCATAATGGACGTCGGACAGGGTTCACTTTCAGCCAATCACAGCGAGGCACAGCTCACTCTGATCCAATGAAAACGGTTGGCCATTTAGTCCCGCCCATTCACGCGTTTCCTAGGAAGTGCACGGTTTGCACACACTGCGATCGATTCAAAGCGCGACTGCAGTGGTATGTATTTACATTTATATCAGTGTCGTATAAGGTTAACCGTTTTACAGACCATGTAGGATGTTTCCTGTGCAGATTCTGTTAGATCTCGTAGAAGTCGTGTTTATTATTTTTGTAAAAGCACATCGGTGTTACTTATTAGACTTCACAGTCATTTAAGAAAGTGATTAATATATTATGATTCTGCCTGCCATTTCCAGGGTCTGCATGGATATTAGGCATCATTTGTATTTTGTAGCATAATCTGACTATTGATCATTCATTGCACTCAAATGCAATTCACTCTAAAGCAGTATAATAGGTAAAAAGTGTATAGATAGTACCGGTCAAAGGTTTGGAAACATTAATATTTAACTTTTAATTTTTTTAATATTTAATTTTTTAACTTTTATGCTCATCAAGCCTGCATTTATTTGATAAAAAATACAGAAAAAAACAGTAATATTGCGAAATATTATTTTAAAAAAATTATATTTTAATATACTTGCAAATATAATTTATTTCTGTGATGCAGAGCTGGATGTCTTCATGATCCTTCAGAAATAATATGATGATTTATTATCAAGGTTGGAAACAGTTGTACTGCTTAATAGTTTTTATAACCTGTGATACTTTTTTTCAGGATTCATTGATGAATAAAAAGTTAAAAAGAACAACATGTATTCAAAATATAAATATTTTCTAACAATATAAATCTTTACTATCACATCTTATCAATTTAACACATCCTTGCTGAATAAAAATATTAATTCCTTTTGATAATTAATTTCTGATAATAAATCATCATATCAGAATGATTTGTGAAGGGTCATGTGACTCTGAAGACTGGAGTAATGATGATAAAAATTCAGCTTTGATCACAGGAATAAATTATATTTTAAAGTATATTAAAATAGAAAACCATTATTTTAAATTGTAATAATATTTCACTGTTGATCAAATAAATGCAGGCTTGATGAGCATAAGAGACAAAAACATGTATGCAAACTTTATATATAAAATGTTTACCTTTTTTTGCAGATTTTATTGACCCTGCTTCTTTAACACAATGGAAGTCGACAGAACAGACAGATCCTTCCTCATAACCGGTGGAGGAGGTTATTTTGGATTCCGGTACGATTTTATGGCATTTTACAAGCTTGTCTTATCATAACCCTAATATCAGTCATAGTACCTCCACGAACCACTAGATGACGCCATCATACTACAGTATAGCACAGGGGATCCCAACCCTGTTCCTGGAGACCAATCAGTACCCATTTTTTATGCCCTTGTCTTACACAACCATTTCAGCTCTTTCATTACTCTACAAATGAGCTGATGAGTTCATGTAATATGTATTAAATGCAATAAATTCATGCATGTGTTTATAGTTATTTTTAAAACAAAAGCCTAAGCGATTTTAAATAGGGCTGCATGCAAAATCGCATATAGTCACTATATCACTATATAGTAGGTGAAAAACAGCATGTGATAAAAGAAGTGTGTGTAGTAGTCAAACAGTCCGACTTCTTCCGGTGAGATTCTGAAGTGTGCATACGATGGGCACTTTACTATCCCATGAGGCCACGGGAGAGGATTTGTGAGTGACAGTGAAGTGACGCAACTGATGCTGATAGGTCACATGATGATGACAACATGGTGGATGTAGTATGTCCGGATTCTATTCATACTATATAGAACACCCTTTTTAGTGGTCGTGAAGTAATTATTTATTAAAAATATGTACCTGCGATTTTAGATGCAGCCTAGAATTTAGAAAGTTAAAGCTTGAGTTGACAGGATTTTAAAACTTTGTTAAATGTTGCAAAATTCTATATTTTTCTTTCATTTTAAGTACTTTTTTTGCTTAGCATTTTTACAGGATAATAAAATGTAGGGTACAACAGGGCTAAAGGCGCACCGGGGTAAAAGGTGCATTTGACTTAATTCTCCTTTAAACCACTAGATGGCACTAAAATGCAGCTCAGCACTTTCTTAATCCTCTCCTCGCTTCCTGTAACAAATCTTTTCCAAGCCCACTTGTCCAGAAAACTTGTATTATTTAATTTTTACAATATTTTTTTTTAAGATTTTTATAATTTTTCATTTTATGTACCTTTACATTTCTAGATTTGATCAATAAATAATATAATTTAAGCACATTCTTTCAGCTTAAATTCAAAATAACTCTCCAATATAAGCATAACCAACTAAAATCAGCTCAAAATATCTCACATTGGGTCAATTTGCATGTCTCTGCTGACCTCTTGTGGGAAAATTAATATAACATGATATTTCATGACTTTGCCACTAGATGGCCTTATAGCTCTATATGGAGCAAATGAGCTGTTCCGCTGTGGCCTAAAGTCAGTTTCTCTCCAGAATGCATTCAGATACACATGTAGACATTTAAATAATAATTTTTGGGTAAAATGTTAGCATTTTTTAGGTTTTTCTTCATGTACTGAAGCAATCCCTTCATTCCTAAGGGGGTCAAATTGAGCCGTGAAGGCAGGATTTGTTACTTTTTTATTACAATCACATAAACTCCTCGAAACTAGTCACATTTTTCTGTGTATTCGTGGTTCAAATGCGACAAAAGTCCTGAGGTCTTGGACCACATTGTGGGATCTCATTTTTAAATATTTTAGTTTCTGTATTTTTAAAATGAACCCCTTAACTTGGCGCTCTTTTTTTTGTATCGCCTTTTTTGTATCATATATTTTAGTATATATTTTAGCATTCGAAAGCTTACGAACTCCAAATTCATCCTATGAAAACCGTTTTGAAATCGGACGTTGCGTTACCATGGAAACGGTACTCTAAATTCTTCTAGCGGGCTCCTCCCCTAGTGGGTAATTTGTTACAGGAAAATGCACCAAAAAAATCCATGGAATGTAGATGACACCTGGTGGCTAGTTTTGGTACAGCGCCTAAACAAAATCTCATGGGAACTTCAATTTTTGTGATATCAACTTCAAATTTGGAACACAACTTAGTTAGTTAGACATTTGGCTTTGATTTTATAGTAATTTTAGAGTAAACTTTTTTTTTTTGTAAAATATATATTTTATATAAAATAAAAAGTATTTAGTATGGTATTTTTAATGCTTTCATTTCAGCAATAATCTGCCGAGTATCTTCTTTAAAACAAGACCAAACTTAGGTCTATATTCCAAAGCATTCTTGAATTATAGCCTTTTAAGTTTGGATACTTGGAACTTTCTATTCTCAAAAAGTTTCAGTTAAGGGGTTTTAATACATTTTTTATTCGTCAAAATAAACGGAAAATAGTACACACTTTGCTAAACTGACTGTTTTTAACAAGTATTAACTTAGACATTATTGTTATTTTAGCTTACGTATTTGTATCAATACGTTGTGCCTTTTGCACACCTTGCCACCTCATACATTTATAAGATTTTTAAACAAACAAACCACTTTTATGATTTATTTTCACACAAAATCTGTTGCTCCATCAGTATTCAGTAAAACATATATATTTGTTCTGCAATCATACACTATGGGAGTAGTGAAAAGCATATTTTTCTTAGCCCTGTTGTACCCTACACATTTTTCCTCACGTTATAACTAAAGCTTGATTTGCTAGCTGACGCAGAGCTCTTTGTAACAGTGCTTTCTCTTTCAGTCTTGCCTGTGCTCTCCTCAAAACCTCCTCAAATGTTGTGCTGTTTGATGTGAGGCCCCCGATCCAAGAGCTGCCCGAGGGCGTCGTATTCATGCGGGCAGATATCCGAGATTACGCGCAGGTGGAAGAAGCCGTCCGAGGCGTGCACTGCGTGTTCCACATCGCCTCCTATGGGATGTCGGGACGGGAGCAGCTCAATGGGAAACTCATCGACGAGGTGAACGTACGGGGAACGGAGAACGTCCTCAGGGCTTGCGTGGCACACGGAGTCCCCCGACTGGTTTACACAAGCACCTATAACGTAGTGTTTGGGGGTCAGGAGATTAGGAACGGTGATGAAAGCCTGTCTTACTTGCCCTTGCACCTGCACCCTGATCACTATTCCAGGACAAAGTCTATAGCAGAGATGCAGGTGTTAAAAGCAAACGGTTCACAGTTGAATAACAGCGCAGGTGTCCTACAGACGTGCGCCCTGCGTCCAGCTGGGATATACGGCCCCGGGGAGCAAAGGCACCTGCCTAGGATAGTTAGTTATATTGAGAAGGGGATCTTTAGGTTTGTGTACGGCGATCCTGATAGTCTTGTGGAGTTTGTTCATGTGGATAATCTGGTGTCTGCGCACCTGTTAGCCGCTGAGGCGTTAACCGAAAAGCGCCAGAACCGAGCCGCCGGTCAGCCCTATTTCATCTCCGACGGAAGGCCTGTCAACAACTTTGAGTTTTTCAGGCCTCTGGTGGAGGGTCTGGGATACCCGTTCCCCACGCTTCGCCTGCCCATATCGCTCGTATACCTCTTCGCATTCCTGACCGAGATGCTTCACCATGTCGTGGGTCGGATCTATAACTTCCAGCCTCTGCTGACCCGTACTGAGGTCTACAAGACGGGCGTCACACATTATTTCAGTATGCGAAAGGCACAAGAAGAGCTGGGATACGAGCCTAAACGGTATGACCTGGAAGATGTTGTGCAATGGTTTCGAGGCAGAGGTCACGGGAAAAAGCGCAGCCAGTCATCAATTAGGAAACTAATTTTAGATGTTGTTTTGGTGGTCGCATTTGCTGCGGTGGTTCTCTCCTGCCTTCCGGTTGTGGGACAGTGAAATGTGCAGTGGCTTTCAGTGCTGTGCCTTATGTGAGGTTTACACTGACCTGACATGAATGTTCATATCAGTGCACATGAGAGATTTTATACTGTAAAATGCTGTAAAGAGACAGTAGTGTACACAAATAAACTACCCTGATCATTTTTGTTTTATTTCCACTCTTGGATGAACAGTGTCCTTTCCTCAAAGGGTTTTGGGTAAATTCATTTTAAATGATATCCCGTATTAACATAAAAGTATTTGTTTGTAGTGTACAACAATATTAAAATACTTAAAAATACTTTTTTTTTTTTTGTGTGTCAAAATTTATGCTATATGCGTACTGTAAGGACCAGACATTTGAGATCACAATGTTATATCAGTATAACAATTTGATGTAAAATAGATTTTTTTTGTTTGTCTCGAAAGCACTAAATATGAACAAAACCTGATCTCCAGCATGATTTGAGATCCAAAGAGCATCTTGAGCTTCAGTGGAAGCTGGAAAATCTGAAATATATATATATATACACACACACACACATAATACATATACACACAAACTTTTTTTGCAATTAATCCTGAACTTAACTACCTGTTATGTGTATGTATATATATATATATGTATATGTGCTGTTAAATCGATTCATCACGATTAATCACATCCAAAATAAAACACATGCATATTTAAATATTTCTTAAATATATACATGAATTATTATACATAATAATAATACACAGTACACATATATTATGTAAACACAAACCTTTATTTTGGATGTGATTAAACGGTTATTAGACAGCACTAATACATATATATGTTTGCACTATTTCTATGCATTGAATTGTATTTATGCATTAGACAGTTTTATCAAAAGAAACAAACATTGCACACATTTTATCAATTCATGCATATATACAGAAAAAAGCAAATATATAAGCATATAGCCTATGAATTGTGTGTATGTGTGTATATATATATATACACACGCACACAATTCATATAGGCTATATGCTTTTTTCTGATAAAAAAAGGTATTGCATAAAAGGTATGAATATCATTGTGTAGAAAACATATCAATCAAGTCCTCCTCGAGTTCTCAGCGCTGATCCAGGTGTAGCTCATCACATGAACTATCGACATGTTCCTCTAACCACAAACAAATGCAAAGTCATACGATGTCTTCATACCTATTGTTTGTTGTTCAACCCAAACCATTTTTTGTCAAACATTTCACTTGAAAAGTGTGTTTGCTTTTAAAGGTGGCTCAAGTGTCAGAATGCGGGCTACTGTATTCTAAGGTGATGGAAAATGTGCGTTAGTGACAATAGCTTTTGTCATTGATGTGCAATGAAATGTTTGGGATCTGCCCTTCCCCCAGATTCAATTCAAACATTCACTGGCCTCCTGTACATGCGTGATAGCACTGTTGTTTCTACCTGGGAAATACAAGACAGGTAGACATTTTACAAACCATATATAGAGAGTATTTCTTTAATAGGCTACTCATTATATTGCATCAAGAATATAAACAATGCAATAGTTGCCTCTTGTTTAAAGTTTAGAGATGTTCAGTTTAGATTTTAATTATCTTCTGAAGGCTGGACTATGTGGTTAAATCTTTAATCTGGCCCGCTGGATGAAAGTGGACACACATAGGCTCTCCAAAGGACTTTTTTTCAGGATTCTGCTCCCCCTTGCTGAGTTGCTCTCTATCATTGTTTCGCTCCGGCATTAACCACATTCCAGAGCGCCGCAGCGCCGCTCGTCTCCCTCCGCGCATTCCTTTTACGCAAACTAGTTCCAAATGCATCGTTGGATACACGCATTCTCGCTCGTCTCCGCACTCAACATCCATCCAGATTGGTGAGAAATTCTCCGGGGGTAATTTTAGGCGAGTTGGATTTGCTGAAAACAAGTTCGCAGAAACAATCACGGAAAATCAAAGCGAGAAAATTCCTCCGCGCAGCGCGCCATTGACTGTAAAGACCTTTCAACTTTACAAAAACTGAAATTGACAAACGTTCTCTTGTGTGGAAACTTTGTCACGACGACCGTATCGCCACGAATCGACATACGGGGAACATGTATCGTGACAAAACGTCGGGGATGGAGTAAGCAAGCGCGAACAGACAACGATGGCTCGCCTGAGGCGGCATTTTTCCGTGTAAAATGCAGTTTGTGTTGTAGTTGACTCCGCGCGCTCCCGCGTTCAACGTCCCTCAACTCGCCGCGCGACATGGATGAATATGAGGAGGATCCGGGGCGCAGAGCGAGCAAACTGATGGAAAACCTCTCCATTTATGATGTTTATCAGGATGGGATGTACGGGGCGCCGAACCCCGATATGGAGAAAAGTAAGCGAATGAATGGCAGCGGGAACAAAGTCTACGGCGCGGCTCCCGTGCGCTCCGTCAACGGGAACCGACCCTCAGTGCCTCTGGATTTCTGTTCTCCGCAAAGGGAAGCGGTTTACCCCGATCCCGACGCGTACTGCACCAAATCCGAAGTTGCCTTGCCGTGTTACAGCGGCGCGTCGGACCGTCTCAGGAGATACACGCACGCGGAGGTGCAGGGGCACCGGTACAGCACTGGCTGCGCCTACGACGGGCTCGTTCTGGGGAAACAGGTGCCCGTTCCGGGCGCGAGGAGCAACAGCTTATGTATGGCCAGCCCCGACGGCAGGTACGCGGCCACGAGCCCCCGGTCCAGCTTGGCTTCGGATCAGAGCAAACACACCAGCCCGAGGTCGAGTATCAGCAGCCCGCGGTCCAGCCTGGTGTCACCCGGACAGGAGGGGACCAGCGTGATCAGTCCCCGGTCGAGTTACGCGAGCACGGCCAGTGACACCAGCAAACACTCCAGCCCCAGAACCAGCCTCACCAGCTACGACTGCGGGAGCAAACCGAGCAGCAACCGAACCAGCGGCATCAGCATGGGCTACGATCAGCGGCACATCAGCCCCAGGTCGAGCACCACGAGCCCGCGCTCCAGCTACTCCGACTCGCGCTTCACGCCTGCGGGGAACCACGACCCGGAGAGCGCCGCGGTGGTGCACGGCATCTGCAGCCAGGACGGGGGCGCGCGACCCAACTGCGTGGTCAGTCCCCGGTCGAGCATCTCCAGCCACAGCTCCAGGAGCTCGCGTAGCTCCCGGGGATCGATGAGCGCCTACCCCGAGCTCCAGCTCCCCTTGCCGGAGGAGGACTTCACGGAGCCCAACGGCCTCCATAACAACCGCGTCCATCTCCAAGCGTTTCCCGTGCTGGAAGAGCCGCAACAGCACAATTCAGACGTCAACATCGCGTTTAACTACGGGAAAACGGTCGCCGGGGGGCAGCGCTTCAAGCTGCCGTACCAGGTCACTCCATCCCGGGACAGCGGCCCCAGTCAGGCGGAGCGGCGCCTGGAGGCCCTCACCCTGGAGCTGGAGAAAGAGCTCGAGATACACATGAAAAAGGAATATTTTGGTGAGTAGCTCCAGAGTCACTTCTTATTAGTTTAGTGCACACACTTTTAAACTATTTTGGGTTACCCAAAGAAACACTTTAATAATCTAAAGGACCTTTTCCCACTATAAAGAAGCTTTTGTGCAATGGGTGTTAAAGTGTTAGTTCACCCAAAAATCATTTACTTACCCTCAAGCCATCATAGGTGTATATGACTTTCTTCTTTCAGCCAAACATATATTCAAAAATATCCAAGTTTTATAATGGGAGTGAATAATACCCAAAAAAGTGCATCCATCCATCATAAAAGTAATTCATACGGCTTCAGGGTGTTAATAAAGGCCTTTTTGTAAGAAAAAATGTAATTAAATTTGATGCAGCTTTATTTATTCCCAAGGGGAAATGTAGGCTTTACAGCAGCAGCATAAAAACACAAACACAAATATAACACTTAAAAACACAAAAAATAAAATATTTTTTTAATTAACTATAATACATGAGTCTAGTTCTGACCCAAAGGTGACCTCTGACCTGACGCATTATAGTTTATAAAGTTATAAATATGGATTTTTTTTTTACTTCACTTCAGAAGGCATTTATTAATCCACTGGAGCCGTATGGGTTACTTTTATGATGGATGGATGCACTTTTTTGGCATTCAAAATCATAAATTACCATTCACTCCCATTATAAAGCTTGGAAGAGCCAGGATATTTTTTATATAACTCCGATTGTGTTTGTCTGAAAGAAGAAAGTCATATACACCTAGGATGGCTTGAGGGCGGGTAAATTATGGGATGATTTTTGGGTGAACTAACCCTTTTAAGAGTGCACTTGTTTTTGTCCTCTTGAGTTCATGGATCTTATAAACTTTTCCAAAATTGTTGGTTGAAAAAAAGTCACATTCACACCTTGACACACGCAAGCACCCTCCACCAGAGCAGCACAGAGCAGCCTTTGTGTCGGACTCATTAAAGTATCATTAGAGTGTGGGAAAACAGGTGTAAATCATGTTTTGTCAATGAATCAGTGTGCTTTCTGGACAAAAGGGTTTATACCTGAGCACTTTATATGTCTGACATTATGATTATCTTTGAGCTGGTTAAATCATCATTAATCACCAGACTTTGTTTCACTCAAAGGCGGCATGCAAAAGACGGCAAATTCCCAAAACCTGGATCATATCACAAGGCATGTTGCAACATATCAGACTAATGGCAATGTTAATGCTCAGATGTTGCTCTTTCATAGCTCAGGAGACTCTGAATTATTAACTTTATCTTGGGTGTTTCACCCAAACTTCCAATGGAGAAATAAAAATAGACCGACTTGATAGTTGATAGTAATCCAGTATGAAACCATAAAATGAATGTGAACATCAGCTCAGATCAGCAATTGAGATCCTGCGGAAAGATTTTCTTCAAGTCAATCTCTGCTGGCAGTATTATAATCACTCACAGTTTTTGTTTGTTTATTTGTTTAGTGTGTTGTTTTGATAAAACACAAGTTTTGCACCCGACTCAACAGGGTTTAAGTATGCAGGTTGGCGCATTGGTGCCAAGTGAACTACGAACTTTGGCTAAACACCGCAGTAACTGGGTGATCTGGCTCGTTTCGCATTGGAACCAGCTGATTGGTTTTGGTCACACCGGGCAGCAGCGGCAGACCAATCACAACAAAGGCTGCTGGTATCCCAACTGGCACTGCCCAAAAAGGACATTGTAGTCGGCGAGCAGACAAACAGGGTTCTTAGCGGCATGTTTTTGGCCCAGACCTGGACGGAAAAAGGCAAGTCTTCAGAGAGTACATACTTTGTCTCCCAGTTTGAACGCCACTTCCTGCCAGTGTCCTTCCAAGTCCTGAACATCAACAGAAATGTTCTTTAGAGGCATGTGAGCGCGTGTTTTTTTTTCTTAGGGAAACCCTAATTTGTGATTTTTGAACTAGCGTTGCTTTAGTGGAAGTGAAATTACAGCAGATAAAGTGCCTTAAAATCTCTCATAATACTCACATTTTCTGCTGTAATGACTAGTTAACAGAATTTAAAATGGCCTTTTGTCTGGAGCACAAACAGATCATTGTCAGATCATTAACCCTAGGTATGAGCAACAGTAATTGTGATGCTTGCTTAGTAAACACCACTAACTACTACATGAGCTAGATTGACTCAAACATCTTTTCAAGTGATCAAGCAACAAAAGCGTTGGGTCTGTTATATCTTTTGTGTCTCCGTAGCAAACGTGTTTTGTTTGGAAAACACATTTGCACAGGTTTAGTTGCAGGAAGTCTAGAGATGGAGGTATGACTGTGTTTTTGCCTCTGAGAAGCAGGTGATGTTTTTTTTACTGCATGCCGAACCCTCTTTAGTCTGCATTAGTCGGCGCGCAAGAGTGAGCCCTCTCTGTTACCGTGACAACAGCTCCCTTAAAATCAATCTCACTGGGTATTCGTGATGTCTTTCTGCACTCTTAAAGGGTTAGTTCAACTAAAAATGAAAAATCTGGCATTATTTTCTCACTGTCGTGTCGTTCCAAACATGCATCAGAATCTTCTCGCTGCTGTCAAGCTTTGCACTATAAGGGCTGTATTTCCCCCAAAAACGTCAGAAATGTAAGTTATCAATGATTGTTCCCTCTACTGCAGCTCTCAAGGCTAATTTTCAATCATGTGACATGCACGAATCAATGCAGTTCGGTATAACTGACATTAAACCAACGGAACGCCTCCATGCACCATATTTGAACATGCATGGAGCTGCGGCAGACGGAAAGATTATCAGGAACTTTTATGGTACTTTTCTGAGATCAAGTGCATGTTTTGTGCATGCAAAAGGGCACGGCTTATCATCTCATTCTGTGTTTCATTGTGAAAAGAAAATCATGCACGGTCGAAACAACATGAGGGTGAGTAAATGATGGCAAAATGTTCAATTTGGGTGACCTGTTCCTTTAAAGTGTGTGTTCGTGTGTCAAAGACTGTGTGTGTGTGAGCATACACGGATTTGTTTTCGTTTTTATTATGCTGCAAAGTTGTTTGAGGGAGTAAATATTAAAAACAAGGTGGTAGAGCTGCACAATTCTGGATAAATTGAGAATCACGATGTGTTTGTGTAAAATGGAGATTGTGATTCTCCCACGATTCTGAAGGAAAAAAAACATTAGACAACAAAACAAAATAACATGCAAACTAACGTTTCTGACTAAATGTTTTAGTCTATTTTAAAAATATATGAACATGAACGAAGTAATAAAAAAAATCATTTGAATGGAGTCAATGTCATAAATACTTGTTTTGTTATTAGATGAATCAGCGTTTGTGAATTAACTTATAACAAATATATATCATTACTGTATACTAAGATGTACTAATAATAATAATAATATTTCTAAGAAATATTATACAACCAATATATTTTTTTATCCATGTTTTAAATTTATACAGTTCTGTTGTGCAGCATCTTAGGCCATTTACATCTAATATTAAGATGCATTTTTGTTGAACAGATCACAAGTAGATGAGGGAGACACATTCCTGTTTACACCTGGTGTTTTAATCCTTCTCTTTTGTCCACTTTCAACCACTTCTGTCTTGATTTCTTCATATGTATGGTTTTTTTTTTTTAGATCTTTCGATCTAATGGACAAAATAAGCTCATGCAATTAACATATGAACTCGACCGGAGACGATGGAGAAACACAGCGAGCATTAGCTTTAGTTTCTGCTCTGACAGCTGCAAGACCAGCCGAACACTGTGAGTGTGTGTTAGAAATCAGGGATGGAGAGAGAACATTGTGCTTCGTGCGTTTTTTGTCTTCAAACCAAACTTAGATCTTCAGCCGATAAAGTTTAAATCCCGCCTGGCTAGCGCGCTTCCCATAATGTTTGTGTTAGGTCAGTAGACGGAGAGTAGAGGTTCTTTTAGAGGCTGTTCCTGTGCATTTGACCACATGAGTGTCTACACTACGAAAGCAATCCGGTCAAATGCAGGGCTCCAGACTGCGACCTTTTTTCCTGCTGGTGCGACAATTTTGTTAGAGGTCGCACTGGTGCCTCCACCACAGTGCCCACCTGATGAGAGCTGCCATTTCTGTTACATATGAGAAACATCAAATGGCAAACGAAAGCGGAACGGATCCGCACTACTCGTTTGAGCGCGAGCTCACACATGGTCCGATCTGGTTCATGCGACACTGTTACACACAGCCCTGGGAGATCCAGAGAGAAAGTGTTTGAATTCACCACAGAATTAATAACATCGCTACCGCGAGATCTAGTGGAAGCGTTCGGATCAGAATTCTCTGTTATAAACCACAGATATCCGATCAAACAGCGAATCATTGAGCCATGAACGAAGTTAAGGGGTTTCAGTCCACAAATCACCAACATTCACCATGATTTACTGTAGTAACACCACATGGTGTTGTGGCAGAAATAGTCAAATGTTTAATGTTATTTTTAATGTGATGATTTGTAAAACTAAAAGTTTAAAGGTGTAGGAAAACACTTTGTGGCAAACAAGCACTTTTATTTTAAAAATTACCACTATAACCAGTAGATGGCAGCAGAGGATCACTTATTTGACTTTTTGCCATTTCCACTCCTTAATATATGGAAAAAAGTAGAAAGTCACTTTTTCTTCAAATTGTGACTGAATTACACAGAAACCAAGTAAAGAGCGCTTTTTTATCATCACTGAAGCTGTCGGTCAGTTCAGTGTGAGACTATAAAAGAACAATGGTACATTTAATAAGAGTAGAAAATGTCTTTTCTTTTTGCACATTTCTGTTGTTAATAAGTGCAGTTTGTTTAACAGTGAAGCACTGAGCTCTGGAGCCCTGGAATGCTTTTTCGACTATTTCTAGAAGTGGTCAAAAGTGGACAAGCTCAAAACGCTTTAGACCCTGTTTACACTTATGTTTAGAGTCGTCCACTTGAGATCCGATCGACCAAAACGCATCTTATACCAGGTGTAAACAGGGCCAAAGTGCTCATTTAAAGTGTTCTGCCTTACAGACGGAGTTTGATTGGCCTTGAATTTTGGATTTTTATTGGCTAATATAGATTTTTTCCTTCACTAGTTTACATTATTTGCTGAAAAAACTGTGCAAATAAGGCAAGATTGCATGGTATCACAAATAATGCAGGACTGGTTGAATTTGCATTCATTCTTGCGACTGCGAAGTCTTGGAGGGCCTGAATGCGCTGGCGGTGGGGTGGCGGTTCAGCGGCAGACTCTTGGCACAGACTGTTTGTCTCTGCAGCCAGACACAGCTGCTGGGGGTCAACGCTGATCACCTGCTTAGAATAACAATGATCTCAGTGCGCACATGTGCACACAAACATGCACAAAACACTGAAACAATCTGCACTGCAACACTCCAAACGTAGCTTTGCTTTTATTTGAGTTTCTCAACGTAATCTTCTCCTGAGAAGAGCTGGATATTTGCTGCCTGCTTTTGTGCTGAATCAGCTGACCTCTGACCTCCATGTATCCACGCAGGCACTCGGGATTCAGGGTCTGGTTTAAAATAAACACAGAATGAGACTTTGTTCGCTGCCATTTCCGTTCTTGTTTTTTGCTAAAAGTCTGGCTGCACCTTGTTTTTCCAACATTTTGATATGGTGCAAAAGACATGCAATAATTCTTTAATCTGAGTTGCATGCATGACCATGTTCAGTGCATTTGGTTGTTGTGGTTGTATATGTAGAGGTTTTTCAAATCGGCCAAACAGAACAATAAGAAAGCAGCATTTGACCTGGTGTGAAACAAGGCATTGAAAGCAATGCTCTCCACCTCCTTCCGGAGCAAGCCGTTATCAGCCAGAGAGGAAGGAGTTGTCGTTATCGAGCTGTAGAGGAAGTCGTACCAGTGTGTACCAGGTGAGAGGAGTGCATCTTGAGTTGCCAACCCTCCTCATTACATGTGTATATCTCGCTGCTGTTCACAGTCAGCACAATATTGCCTTGTTTTGATTGACAAATACTTTAAATCAAGCATCACAACTATTGCTTTTTTATTGGTTCTCCAAACAAGTCTTAAAGGGGTCCTATAATGCCCTTTTTACAAGATGTAAAATAAGTCTTTAATGTCCCCAGAGTGTTTATGTAAAGTTTTAGCTCAAAATACCTCACAGATAATTTTTTATAGCATGTTAAAATTCACTTTTTGAGGATGAGCAAAAACGTTTTCATGTGTGTCCCTTTAAATGCAAATGAGCTGCTGCTCCCGCCCCCTTTCAGGAAGAGGGCGGGGCTTCAAGAGCTCGTGTTAGCAGCTCTGATTACCTCACGCAGACACACACTGAAAATAAACTGTTCAGCCTTTTATGAGCAAACCGGAGTCGGACAATGATGAAGAGACAACATGTAGAATGAGACAGGACGCTTCTGAAGGGATAGTTGATGAATTTATGAGTTAACGATCTTCAGTCATTGATTAGCATATTCTGTCATGATAATCTATAAACCGCTGGTGTGGGAACTGCTGTAAGATGAGCCAGAGAATATCTGCTGCATGAAGAGAGAACGGGGATAGTTTAGTTTAATTACGGTTATAACTTATGTTGTCATCTTGCTTTATGACATGCTATTGCATTTGTGTTCGTACTGTATCGCAGTAAATGTGAAAGACGGATGACCGCTTGAGCGACTCCCAAATGTGCTCGACTACAACAACTCTTCCTCTTCTCAACATGTTCCCGGGGGCGGGGTTTATGTACATTTTAGGGTTAGTGATGTCACTAACCCGTGAAGAAGCTCGTTGTAGTCCCTAACAGCCGTTTGTTGTAGTCCTTAAAAAGAGATTTCTGTAAAAGAAAATATCTCCCTTTGCTTTGAACTTTGAGCATCGTAACTTTGCAGATGTTGTTAATGCTCAAACAGCAACATCACACACTCACTAAAGTAAAAAAAAGTAAAATCATAATCAACCACCCCTTTAATACAACATTAATGATCTAAATAACCTTGTTCTACTATAAAGAACTTTTTGTGCAATTAAGAGGTTCCATGGATGTTAAAGGCTCTTTATGGATCCATCATTGCCAATGGACTGCATCTTTTCTTCTCAGTTTAAAAATTAATTTGTTTTCATGCTTCAGTTATAGCGCTAGCGACGTTGTGGGTTTGATTACCAGGGAATGCATGAACTGAAATGTAAATCTTGAATGCATTATAAGTTGCTTTGGATAAAAGCATCTGCCAAATGCATGAATGTAAATAAACGTAAAAATCGATTAAACCAGGCTTTTTTTATATATGATTTTTTTTTATTTTAAGGTGAACTATGACCCAGGCATTTCTTGATAGTTTTCACGAAAGTTTTTTTTCTTTAAGTTATGTTTATATTCACAAAGTGTTATTTTCCCCAAGTCTGTGTACTAAAAATTGCTGGGTTAAAAACCGTTTCTGGGTTATTTGGCAACCCAGCGTTGGGTAAATATTGGACTGAACACATGCTGGGTTATTTTGACCCAGCTTGTTGGGTTGTATACATTAACCCATTTGTTTTTTGACAGTGCTGGGTCAGTAAACCTGATATTAAAGGTTTTTAATTTATAAATAATAAAAATGCACTTTAAAATCTCTGTTAAATGTATAGGACAGGAAGTCAGTATATAACAATCATAAAACATTTAGTAAACGTTTTGTGATGTGACAGGAGCAGCAAGAGCCAATGGGAATCTATGGGAAGGAAACTGCCATCAGTAGCTGTTCCAGTTCATTAAATGACAATCTTATATGTATTCATGTTTGAAAAGTTACATCAAAAACAGCTTTACCTTGTGCCATCTCATCAGACATTTAAGTTTCAACTCATCAAACGAATAGCAGATGTTAGAGACTTCAGATGTTTACCTATTTGTACAGTAATAACTGGATCGTAATACAATATAATGCAAACCTTAATTTCCCTTCAGGACGGTTCCTCTCAGAACCGAACACGAGGGCTGCGTCCGAAATCACATACTCTCTTGAGTAGTTACTTATTTTATTAGTAATAACTTCACAGCCACTATATAGTATGAGTGTGTGTGTGTGTAGTATAAATGTAATCTGTCCGTCATGGAGATAATTAAAATACTATTGTTGACAAATACAAACGTGACATGAAAACATGAACATATAAAACAAAAAAATCTAACAACAAAATGACCGTCTCAAATAACCCAGTCAATAATATCGGGCATTGCATTTGAGCTGAAACTGAATATACACCACCCTGCAGAGCTTTGCTAGCGGGTTAATAAACTCAACCAAACGCATCCTATATGAGATTAATCAGATATATGCCTATTACAATTTACATCTGCCCGAAAGGACATGAATGTGCATGTGAACTTGACCGTGCTAGTTTTTACAGTCTATGGTTTGAAGGGGAAACTCAAACCCTGGCGGCAGTGGCTCAGTGGTTCATGTAGGTTGTCTACAAACCGGAAGGTCGGTGGTTCCATCCCCGGTTCCACCTGACCAAGTGTCGCGGTGTCCATGAGCAAGACACCTAACTCCAGCTGCTCCCGACGAGCTGGATGGCGCCTTGCATGGCTGACACCGCTGTCGGTGTATGAATGAGTGAATGAATGGGTGAATGTGAGGCAATATGTAAAGCGCTTTGGTGGCCATGGGTCTGTTGAAAGCGCTATATAAATGCAGTCCATTTACCATTTTGAATGAGCTTTTCCCTTAACAACAACGCTGATACACAGGCAACAAAAGCACAGAGAAACAACATTCTATCACAATCTTGTTCTCATTATAATGCTATGTATATGACAGATTGGCGCTGCACATCTTGCACTTAACTGTATTTCATGATCACAGTGATTCCAGGCATCACTGCAGTGCACGCTTCCAAATCCAGTTTCACTTTATTTCGCCTGTCTGGAGGCGTGCTGTCTAACGCTAACCAATCAGACCTCAGGTAACGCCATAAATGCTGTAATAACCAATCAAAAAGTCAGGGTGATCATCATTGCTGTCACGTTCGAGATGAAGAGGGACCCTTTTGGTTGTGATAACTAATGTGCTCACTCACAGAATCAGACACTGCTGATATTTATATAGCACACTTCCCGTTATGAATTATAATACTGTTTGGTCCGTTGGTTCGTTGGGTCGAATTGCTTTCACACCGCCCCAGAGTTCGTTTGCAATCGGGCCGAGACCACCTAGTTCAGGCGGATTGTTTTGGTGCGGGTTGCCGCGTTCACATATGCCTAAACGAACCGAACCAAGGGAGAAAACGCAGCAGGTTCCGAAACAAACGCTCAGGTGTGAAAGCACCCTTAGAGTGTGTGACTAGTCAGATGAGGAAGAACCGAGTCAGCCACAGCGGATGACAGTCAGTCTAAATGAGGATTAACAGCATGTTCAGTGTGATTCATGCTGCTACAGTCAGTTGAACATGTTCATTAGTCACCGCTGGGTTAGTTCTTCCATTTATATATCAATGGCTTTGAGATTCCACAGCTAAAAATCACGTTCTGTAGGACGCAATCCTTTAAGATAAATATTCCCCATTCACATGTAGCCTTGCTGGTTCAGGTTTATTATTAAAGCTTTTATTCAGCTAATGAAAAGCCAAACGCTGTTGTTCATTTCTATTGGTTACATCTATTGGAGTGTGTAAAGACATTTGCTTACAGCTTATAGACAAGCCTACTGGACATGCTGGTAAAAACAATCAGAAAGAAACTAATGACACTAGAAAGACTGGTATCGTTATCCTACTTTTTTCATATTTTTTTTACTGACTGAACTAGGGCTGGACGATTAATACAATTTTATTTTCAATGACTATTTTGGCTTCCAGCAAGATAGTCAAGATAAAACCATTATTGTGCTGAAATTATGCTTTTTTTGTCTTTTGTTATAAACCCAGAACACACTTTTCTTTACAGCAGAGCACTACAACAAAGTTGATCTTACTTTTTTAATGTAATTTTTATTATTATTATTATTATTATTATATAATTTACATTTTATAATTACATTATACTTTTATATTTTGTTTATTTTTATATTATTTATACGTTTATATTATTTATATTTATATTATTTATACTTTTATTTGTATTATTTTTATTTTTATTTTATATTTATATTATTTGTTTATATTTTGTTTATTCTTTTTATATTATTTATACATTTATGTTATTTTGTTTATTATTTTTATATTATTTATATTTATTTCATTTATACTTTTATATAAATCTATATTTATACGTTTATATTATTTTGTTTATTCTTTTTATATTTATATTTTGTTTATTATTTTTTTATATTTTATATTTGTATTTATACTTTTATATTTATATAATTTATACTTTTATATAATTTTATATTTATACGTTTATATTATTTTGTTTATTCTTTTCATATTATTTATTTTATTTAAAGTTCAAAGGAAATACTGTTAAAGACTAAATGCATGATGTTTCAAAGTCAACTAGTAATTGTGTTAAATAACTGTGATCTCAACATAGACCATGATAAGCAGCCCTTCTTTTGACCTCTCTAGTTCTTGCGGTGAATAATGGCTGTTTGTGTGCAGAAGTTGTGGATGTTTCTGCAGCCACACCTCTCAGCCGTAAAGCCGGGACTTTTACAAACACGATTAGATCAGAAGTGCTGGATTGTGGTACATGACATTCCCTCTCAATGATGCTATAATTATCTTGATGAGTTAACCATTAAGTCACAGAGAGCTTATCTGATGAGTGTTTCTCTTCGAGAGCCTATCACACGCACAAATGGGTTTTATGTTGATTAAGCTTTAAAGAGAGTTTTTCTTAAATCATTAAGGGCTGAATATATTTCCTGCCTTATCAAACAGCCGTTTTGTGGTTGGGAGAAACTGGATTTCCCAATAACTTCAGTTATCAGAATATTGTTGTCGGGAAGATTCATGTGCGATGCGTCACGTTTGTTTGCCCGTCCCGGGGGTGATGTTGTGTCCTGTCGGCGCGGTGACCTCAGCGTGACCATGTCTAGGTGTTGACCGTGGCCCCGGTGTGGAATGCGACCCCAGCGGAGGCCATCTTGTGCGTGACACTGCAAGCATTAGTGCTGCTGACTTACTCTCCCATGATGCCGAGCGCTTCCTGTGTAACTAGAGTGAACAATAACTGATGAGTTTTTAAACTTTAGCCACTCTTAAATGCATCCTTTATTTATTTAGCACTACACCGTAAACCAAATGTTCTCAACATACCAAAAAAAACCCCCAAACAATCATAAGAATTCAAAAGTTAAAAAGATAAACAAATATGATAATGTTATGTTTGGTAAGTACCATTTTTAATAGTTTTGTTATGTTAGCATGGAGTAAAATCAATTGCCTTTTTGTCAACCCAATTTTTTGACAAATTGTTGAATGATTGGATGCGATTTTTTTGTTCTATCTATTAATACATTCATAATGAAATTCACATGTACAGTGGCATAAATACACTGATCATATTTTTTATTTCTGTATTAAATATCAGATAATGTTTATGACAAGGCAAGGCTAAGGTTGTAAAATGCATGATTTTTGTAAAGAAATAATTAGTGATATTTGTAGAAATATCTTTTTCTTTTTTACTTTTTTGATTTTGTTACTTGATGGTTAAACCACATTTTTCTTGAAAATGCTATTAAAGTTTTTAGAAAATAATATGAAACCAATATGAATACAATGAGTACATATCTAATAACTTAATACATGTGTTTTTTAGTTTATTTATTGTGGACACTATTATATGTCATTGCCCCAAATGTCATCAGATGTAAATAACATTTCACTCTTTCTCATCTGAACCGTTTTATTCAGACTCTATAACCGTAGAGTAAATTCCGTGCGGTCTCATGTCTCAGATCAGTGATTGTATGTTCCTCCACACAGAATACACACGTTTGTGCTCCTAACAGATGTGTGTGTGTTTGTGCTCTTAACAGGTATCTGTGTAAAGTGTGGTAAAGGTGTTTATGGAGCGAGTCAAGCGTGTCAGGCGATGGGGAACCTGTATCATACAAACTGCTTCACCTGCTGCTCCTGCGGTGAGTGTCCACACACACACACACACACACACAGTTGTGTTTTGTGTGTCTAAAGCATGTTGTTTTGTGTCATTGGTATCGGCAGAGGTCCATTAGGTCTTTGATCCAACAGTGACCGTATGGATCATTTTCATGAACAAGTAGAATTATGCATTTAGCTTCTGAAATGGAATTATGCAATTAATTAGAATTATGCATGGAAATTATGTATTTAGAGTTATGCATAGAAAATAGAAGTATTATGATTTAATTAGAATTATGCATTGAAAATGGAAGAATTATGAGTTAATTAGTTATGCATGGAAATGGAAGAATTATGTAATTAATTAGAATTATGCATGGCAAGTGGAAGAATTGTGCGTTTAGAATTATGCATCTAAAGTAGAAGAATTATGATTTAATTAGAATTATGTATAGAAAATGGAAGAATTATGCATTTAATTTGAATTGTGCATTTAAAATAGAACTATAATTTAATTAGTTATGCATCAAAAACTGAAGAATTATGCATTTAATTAGAATTATGCATCTAAAATGGAAGAATTAAGGCATTTAATTAGTTATGCATCGACATTGGAAGAATTATGATTTAATTAAAGCTATGCATTGACAATTGGATGACTATGCATTTAATTAGAATTATGCATCTAAAATGTAATAATTATAATTTAATTAGTTATGCATCGAAAGTTGAAGAATTATGCATTTAATTAGAATTATGCATGGAAAACGGAAGAATTATGTTTTAATTAGAATTATGCATGTATAATTTTCATTAAATGCATAATTCTTAATTTCTATCTAAAATGGAAGAATTAATGCATTTAATTAGTTATGCATCGAATTATTTTGAAGAGTTATGATTTAATTAGTTATGCATTGAAAATTGGATGACTATGCATTTAATTTAGATTTATGCATTTAAAATGGAGGAATTATGATTGAATTAGAATTTTGCATCTGAAATGGGAGAATTATGCCTTTAATTAGAATCGTGCATCTAAAATGTGTTTTGTGATATAGTTTGCCAGTGTCAAAGATCACAAACCACATGTAAAGACTCTTGTACATGTTGTCTTATAGAATAGTGCCTGTTTATTTGTGTGTATGAATGTGTTTGAGCGTGTCACGTATGGCTGATCAGTGTTTCTGTGTGTGTGTGTGTGTGTGTGTGTGTGTGCGCGCCGCAGGGCAGGTCCGTCACCTCTCACTCTGTTCTCCTGTTTCCTCTGTAAGCGAGAGAGAAATCACGGCGGTACTGTAGAGCACAACTGCTGTTCAGTTTTCTCTCTTTCATTCTCTCTTCCCCTCCGCACAGATACTGTTTCCTCACGCTTTACAGCCAGTGCAGATAATTTACACGTAATGCTAGCCGTTCGCTGTACATGTATTGTTTGCCAAAAGAAAGAGGGCCAGTAAACCGGATGCGCGGCTCTGTGGTCTGGGAGGAACTGGAAGCCTCTTTTAAGGACATAATGGGTTCTTGAAGTTCACAGGAACTTTTTAGCGTGCCGTTGGAGTGTGTTTGTCGGTGTTTGGATTATCTGTGATGAATGAGCTGCTGTGGCTGATCTGCAGTGCTTCAGTGTAATCATGAGCCACTGTGATGAGCCAGGAGTGAAGAAGATGCAACATAAACCATGTGTTGCTTGATCCTTATGATTGTGAGATGAGTCAAGGTGGGAGGGTACAGTATGACCAAAATCATAAATGGTTGTATGAGTGATTTTATGTCATCATGTTAATGGTATTTATCATTATATAGTTATTTTTGGTTGAAGTTCAACCCAAAGATGTTTTGCACATTGCATAACCATGTGCTAATTACTATTTTTGTATAGTCCAGTGACATAAATGCATTTAAAAAAGTCATGTCTAATGACTGATTATTATTTTAAATGTATTTATTTATTCATTATTTTATTTTAACATCATGAATACATATCAAAAGATCATTTGATTCATAACAAATATGGTTAGTCTGACGTAAAAACAGCTTCAAAACACTTCACTAATGTTAGACTCATCCATCCACACATCCATCCACACATCCACACATCCACCCATCCACACATCCATTCATCCATCCATCCATCCATCCACACATCCACCCATCCACACATCCATTCATCCATCCATCCACACATCCACACATCCATTCACCAATCCATCCCAAAACTCACCCACCCATCCACCCATCCATCCATTCATCCACACATCCATCCATCCATTCATCCAAACATACATCCATCCATCCACCCATCCGCTCATTCACCAATCCATCCCAAAACCCACCCACCCGTCCACCTATCCACCCATCCATTCATTCATCCACACATCCATCCATCCATTCATCCACACATCCATCCATCCATCCATTCATCCACACATTCATCCACCCATTCATTCATATAAACTCCCATCCATCCACTCATTCACCAATCCATCCCAAAACCCACCCACCCATCCACTCATCCACCAATCCATCCCAAAACTCATCCATCCACCCATCCATCTGCCCATCCACCTATCCACCCATCCATTCATCCATCCATCCATCCACCTATCCACCCACCCATCCATTCATCCACCCATCCATCCATCAACCCATCCACCCATCCATTCATCCCTACATCCATCCACCCATCCATCTGCCCATCCACCGATCCACCCATCCATCCATCCATTCATCCACACACACATCCATCCATTCATCCACACATCCATCCATCCATCCATTCATCCACCCATTCATTCATATAAACTCCCATCCATCCACTCATTCACCAATCCATCCCAAAACCCACCCACCCATCCACTCATCCACCAATCCATCCCAAAACTCATCCATCCACCCATCCATCTGCCCATCCACCTATCCACCCATCCATTCATCCATCCATCCATCCACCTATCCACCCACCCATCCATTCATCCACCCATCCATCCATCAACCCATCCACCCATCCATTCATCCCTACATCCATCCACCCATCCATCTGCCCATCCACCGATCCACCCATCCATTCATCCATCCATCCATCCACCTATCCACCCACCCATCCATTCATCCATCCCTACACACACCCATCCATCCATCAACCCATCCACCCATCCATTCATCCCTACACCCATCCACCCATCCATCTGCCTATCCATCCACCCATCCATCTGCCCATCCATCCCTACATCCATCCACCCATCCATCTGCCCATCCATCCGTCCATCCATTCACCCATCCGTCCACTCACCCATCCATCTTATTGTATAGTTATATCTATCTATTGTTCTATAGATCGTTCTATCGTCCAGTCGATCTGTCTTATGTTATATCTATCATTCATTCAATATATTTTGCATTATATCTATTGTTTGTTATATTTATCTATTTAAATTTCCATCGTTCCATCTGAATATCTATCTATGAGAGACAGAGTTCTTGATGCTCTTCTGGCCGTTTTTGTGTTTCTCTCTGAATATAATTGAGCTTTTCTGTCACGTCCAGAGCTGCACCCGCCCCATCCTCATCAAAGAGAGAGGAATGCACTCCTTTATTCCTCCATCTCTCTTTCTCTTTCTCTCTCTCTCTCTCTCTCTCTCTCTCTTTCTCTTTGTACCAGTGCTGTATCAGTCATGACCCTCACTCGCATAACCTGTTCTCATAAACACACACTTACAGCATCACAGACACCCTGTAACAGTTATAAAGGTGAGTGTATGTGCACCGTGAGAGTCCTGAGTGTTTGAGCTGCATTCACGTCCCTCCACACACACGAGAGTCATTCTGAACAGCATGTTTCTTTTCACTTTCTTCTCTTATACTTAATGCTGAGTCCTTTGGTGAGATGTTTTTATCTGCACAATAATTCATTTATTCATTCATTCATTCAGAGAGAACATGTGCTATTGGAAATAATTATAGCTTGTTGATGATTCATTTGAACTGATTCACAGATTACTCGACTGTAGTAGGTTTTTCATGGCCCACTTTGTGCTTTGGCCATGCAGTCAGTACAGATGTTTGTCTTGCCTGTAAAGCACATAAAATGGCCATTAAAATAACATGGGAAATATACTGTATATAGTGAGAGAGGTGGCAGAAGAACATGTGTGTGACCAGCAGGTCTCCACATGCTCTGAACCGCAGACTAAAATTCCCCTCTTTACAGTAACACACACACACACACACACACACACTCTACAATCTGGATGTGAATTCCCAAACATGTACATACACTCTTTGAGTGACTCATCACCTCCAGTATCCCATCATGCACTGGGGCGAAACCACCTGCAGATGATAAAGAACTGCTTGTTCTCTCACTGTGGATAGGAGTGTGTGTGAATGTGTGAGTGTGTGTGTGTGTTCTAACAGCATCAGGAGACACGGTTATGCTTTGTTCTCACTGCATCTATCGTTCCGTCCATCCATCCAATCTTCTATACGACTGTTCAAAAGTTTGGGGTCAGTACGATTTTTAAATGTTTATAAAAGAAGTCTCTTCTGTTCACCAAGGCTGCATTTATTTGATAAAAAACAGAAAAAACTGTAGTATTTTTAAAATATTTATTACAATTGAAATAATAATTTTCTATTGTAATATATTTTAAAATGTCATTTATTTCTGTGATCAAAGCTGAATTTATCATCATTACTCCAGTCTTCAGTGTCACATGATCCTTCAGAAATCATTCTCATATGATGATTTGTTACTCAAGAAAATTTTCAGGATTCTTTGTTGAATATAAAGTGGAAAAAAACAGCATTTATGTAAAATATAAAATTTTGTGACATTATAAATGTCTTTACTGTCACTTTTGTTCAATTGAATGCATCCTTGCTGAATAAAAGTATACATTTATTTCCAAAAAATGATAATAACCCCCAAAGTTTTGAACGGTAGTGTATCAATCGCTCTATTGTTCCCTATTTCTATCTATTGTTTTGTTTTAAATCATGTGTTTGTATTTTTATTATACTGCTGAAAGTGGTATTTTCTCAGTTTAAATGTTTTTAGTGCTGCGCTCAGCGTTTCTCTTCTGTCTGTGAATCTTTAAGTTCACGACAGATTTCCCAGCAGCTGTGTGTTAATGACATAGTTTCATAACACTTTAGATGTGGTCTGTGTGCACAGGCAGTCAGTGAGAAAATCAAATCAGCCTCTGAACGCTTTGACAAAGTGAGATTTCACAGGTGTTTATTTTCTTGTATGTATCATTTGTGTTTTCTAGTGCGGATGTGAATATTCTAGAGCTGCTGGTTGCCCTGAGGTTCATTTTATAATACTTTTCATTGAGGGATTATGTACCGCAATTAGAGTTGATGCCACATTGTCATAAGTACAGTCCATTAGGTTGTGTCGATCTTTCAGCCATCAAAACATTAAAATACGTATTTACAAGACATTTCCAGTGGACAACAGCCTCAGTTTGTGAGTGTCATGAGTCGACGGCTCTGATTAAGTTCAGTAGAGGACTGAAGATCTGCAGCCTCTGTGACAGTCATGGGAAACATGCATTCTGAAGCATCTCAAGTGTAAAAATTAAATCAAAGATGCATTTAACACAGCAGACCATGGAAACTAAACTGCCCACACACTCTTCTGAGAGGAGCGGGGGAGAAGAGATAGATGTGCATGAAAAATGACCAAAACGTTTTTTGGTTAATGGACTCTTTTCACATTTCCGGGGCTCTCAGAAGCGAAAATCATCATAGTTGGATAAACTTCTATAGAGGTGAACGCATTTTTGCATCCCCATTTTCCCCCAGTACGACAAGAAAAATGCACAATACTGGGCCTGTTTACACCTGGTCACTTCATGGTCGCTTTAGTTATTATTTTGGAATAAATTTAAAAATGCTTAAAACACTAACTTGATGAGATTTAATTTGGTTTTAATACATTTTAATTACATTGTTAATGTAAAAAACAAAATAGAATTGTATTTGTATTCTTTTCTCTTTTTTTAATGTAATGTATTGTTTATTTAAAGGTAGGGTATGTACCACCTGTACCACCTGACTGCTGCAGATTTATTTCGGCGTTGATAGCGTCACCATTGAAACGCATACATTCGAGTCACGAACGTCTCTGAGTGTGAAGTCACGGGTTTCCATCTCTTCCAAATGACAGTAGTTATGGAGCAAGCGGCAACCTCCCACGGTCTCTCTTGAAACCAACACGGAAGTGACTTAAACTGCAATTCATCGACTGGCCGCTAGAGACAGGCTCCAGAAGGGAGTCAAATCTGTATCTCCCCCATGTTAAAATGCAGAACTTAACAGCAAAATAAAATGCTTACAGCCTGGTACAAAAAGTGGTTTTGGTCTATACAGCTAATTTTGCCCTTCATGACAACTGTGAGAAGGTGAATTTTTTTATAACTCATAACTCAAATATAAATTTATATTAAGCCTTAAAGTTCTGCATAATTAAGGGCGTGGCTACTTGAGTGACAGGTAGATTGCCACTATGGTCGAGCTAGGCGGGTGTGGTTTCAGCAACCAGGCATCTCAGCCCCACCCACGTCCCGCCTCTTTGCCCATTTTTACTGCCAAGATGGCAACGGCCGGCTTTAGGTTTCAAAAATGCTCTTCGGAAACCTACGGGTGACGCCACGGACACTACGTCTATATTTTTTTACAGTCTATATTATGGAGTGAACACAGCATAAGCTGATTGTTTTGGTTCAGGAGCAACTGCAACTGTAAAATGCATTTGCGGTACACAGTGTGACGTGTCTAACTTTGCATAGCATGAAACGCGCTGATGACGTGTGATGTCTGCGCGAGCAGGTGCGTGGGGATGGAAATGCATACAGTGACAGGCAGATAGGACATCGTATTGATTCAGACCGAATGCAATGATTGGACGAACATTTTATGCTCCTACACCTTCCACGAACGATATACAGTCGAACCAACATTTATTCAGACACCTTCAACATTTTCTCACATTATCACCGTTTATTCGCTATAGTTTAGAAAATGGTGATAAAATATGACAAGAACTCAGAGTTAAACTGATAGTGATAGTTATCTTGATAATGTCAGATCACTTTGATAGAAAGGGATGTAATGGATTATAATGAACCAATCAGCTGTTAAATTTAAGAACACAATGAGATAATGCCAGTTTAGCTCAACCAATGAGCAAGCAATGCTTCATTCTGTTCAGTCTGTGGTGTCAAAGGTCACATTAGCAATTAAAGAAAACACACTGAAGCAAAAACAAGTGTTTGGATCATTTTGCTCCCAAATTTATTTAACTGGTAGTCACTGTATGAAGAATATTTGGGTATAATACGCCACAGTTTACTTTATTTTGCTCTCCTCACTTATAAATGAACTATAGTGTCCTGCACACATTAGTGAAAAATTATATCTGGTGTCTGAAGAAGTTTTGGTTTGACTGTATATATGTATACAAATACATTTAGACCACTTAACTTAGTGATTGATATCAGGATGTGAAGAGACTTTCAACCAGCAAAATTTTTTACTAACAAATCACCAACCCTGCCTTTAACCAGGAAAATGTGGCAATACTAAGTGTAACTGGGACATGAATTTACATTTAGATTTATTTAAAAAAACTTTGCCTCCTCATTTCAGAACACCACTGCGGTGAAGAGCTACACATTTGCCACAAATGAACTGTTTGATGCAAATAACCAGTTTTTTGCAGGGGAGACCACAGTCTTTGACAAAGCCTGGAGGAATCTAGCTGTCTGTCCCCTCCCCCCCCCTCTCTCTTTCCTATCTCTCTCTCTCTCTCTCTCTCTCTCTCTGTGTGTGTGTGTGTTTGGTGGTGGAGGGGGACACTGGGACCAGCCGGTGACCTCAGGCCGAAAGAATGTCCCCGTTTACTCAGACCTCTCTCTGTCTCTCTCTCTCTCTTTTTGTGTTCAGATTCTGGCCCTCCCCAGACATTTGTCAGCACCAGAAATCTCAGTGATCTCAACATCGTTTGTTGTGTTTACACACGTCTACAAACCTCCACATCTAACTTTGCTATCTCAGTTAAAAAAAATTGTTTTACATCTTTTTATTATATTTTCTGAGGATATTTTGATTGGTTCCTGACCAAAACTGCACTATTGCTAGGGTGTTTATTATACACTATTATAGTGATCAATATTATCAAAGTATTGTTAAAGAAATGTTCAAAAAGTACTGATGCACACACTGAAATCATTTTTGCATATACATTAAAACAAACAAATAATAATGGTATGGTTGACTTACATTTGATCTACTAACATGCACTAAATGCTCAAATAAAGTTTTATATGGTCCAGCAGGTGTAAATCGTGTGTTTGCACCCCTAATTGAAAGTCTTTCCTCCCGTCTGTGTGTGAATCGCGCTTTATTGCTCTGAATCACGTCGAGTGTTCGCTTCTCTGTCGGGCCACTGGCTGTTTGAATGTGGCAAGTGCATAAATTTTGCGATGGTGAAAAGAAACGAGATGTCTGCCTTGAGCGCTGTAAATTAAGGGACGGGGAAAGGGGTCAGTCTGATTTATGAACTCGTGTGTGTGTGTGTGTGTGTGTGTGTGTGTGTGTGTGTGAGAGAGAGCGTTTTGTGTGTTTGAATATTATACAGATTGCTAAGGACTTCATTTGGACAACTTTAAAGGCAATTTTCTCAATATTTAGATTTTTTGCACCCTCAGATTCCAGATTTTCAAATAGTTGTATCTCGGCCAAATATTGTCCTATCCTAACAAACCATACATCAATGTGAAGCTTATTTATTCAGATTGTCCAGGGTCACAAGGTTCCAGGGTTAAATTAAATGAAAATTAAATTACATACAGTTTGTGCAACCAAATAATAACCGGGGAGGAAACTGGACACACTGCGTGACTTATTTATAAACGAGCCCGAAATACACCGGGACTCTTATTTTGAAATGTCTATGCTTTATTATTTGCGCATTTAAATTCAGATGAGGGAGACAAAATATGCGTTCTTACAACTGTATACAAACATATTACAATATAAACACCGTAAAGTAAACTGTCATAGTTGATCAGCAGTAGTTCGTAAGCAATCGCTTGGTATAAATGTGCGCTATTCATTGATTGAACTGTTGCGCAAGCCTGTAGTACACACAACAGCGCCACGTTCAGGCTTTGATATGTGAAGCACTCACATTTATTTAATGAAATCATAGCCTTTTGAAGTTTAATAATCACATTAGGCAGTATCGCGATTTGTTTTTCCATCCCCAAAATATTAGATGCCTTAAAGGTGCACTATGTAACTTTTCCGTCTGCTAGAGGTCGCCTATTCAAAACAAAGGCGTAGTTTGATGACGCCAAGTTTGAGGAGCAGAATCTTGGGACATGTGGTCTTCACCTCACAGCGGGTGGAAAAGAATCGGGATAGGACTCGGGCAGAAATCATGTTCATGGATGCGATTATTAACGTTACTGTAGTATGAAGCAGAGCAGGACCGAGTGTTGTGGGAGCTGAGCTGGAGCGATGGTTAATAAGATTAACGCAACACACGCCTCGCGTGCAGCGGGACTTTTATTATGCCACAGTCGCCGGCGCCATTTCCGCTTTTCCGGTCATGAGTATGAGGTAACGCAGCTCTGTTTATCACATTAGACACATTTGGGTGTGTTGAAAAGGATGTTATGATGTTACTCTGTGCGTTCGCTCGGCGGCTGCTATGACACTTGTTGCACACTGCAGTGAGAGTAAAAGCGTTTCTGCTAAATAAAACCAGAAACCGAGGGTAACGCAGATATGACGCAACTGACAGGCGACTCCTCACACGTCCCTTGGTTAAAATAGCAATTTTCTCACGATTTACAAATAGTTGGAAACATTTTGGATATTGTAAGTACTCAACTGAACAAAATATATAACACTGGCCTAGTGTTTTTTGGATATTTTACTGAATTTATTTTACATAGTGCACCTTTAAAATGATCAAGACATTTGTTATAACATTTAAGGCATTGAAGACTTTTTATGATTTGCAGGGATTTTTTTATTCGCACACATGCTCCAAAATACATTGTACACACACATCTATTTTTGAAAATGCTCGCACTGTCGAGCCCTAATGTAGCTACGCACGTACAGCGAGCGCATTTAGCCGCACACAACATTGTTTTGGATGTTCGGTAAGTTTCGTCACGAAATATACGTCATAAAAGCTTGACTAATCAGGTTGTGAACATCCCTATGCCTTTAGGTTCGTGTTAAAAATGCCAATGTGAACGCTAAGCAGACCAGGACTAAGTGTGAACACACCTTAAGTAAGTGGCGTAAAGCGATCCAGGCAGATTTGAGCTTTTGATGCATTTTTGTGTGCATTACACATCAGACACTGGTGGTTTTGTGAGTGTGCTTGTGTTGTGGGAATGAACACAGCTGTTCAATGAACATGCATCAAAGACAAAACATATTTCATTCTTTCATTCATTTGATGTTTGCCAATAAAAATAATTGCTTGTTTGTTGTCGAAGCTCATGGAACATTTTATGCAGCATGTAAGATGAAACTTGTATGAAATGGTAGCATATTTTGATCTTTTTGTTCCCGCAGGACGGAGGCTACGAGGAAAGGCTTTCTATAATGTTAACGGAAAGGTGTACTGTGAAGAGGACTTCCTGGTGAGTATGAGATTTGCATTCACTAGTAAAAAATGTTCTTTGTAAAAGTTTGTGGTCAGTAAGATTTTTTGAGTTTTTTTTCCCCATCCTTGACAACAAAGCCACATTTTTTTGCCTAATTTTTGCTATAGAAACTAGTAATTCTTGAACGCAAGCATACGAGCATCTTTTAATTCATAATTACAGTAATTCTGACACAATGTGAAGCATTAATCCATTAAAACAGGCAGTATCAGTCCCTGTCACGGATTGTTCTGCTTTTGCTGATGCTCGTTCTAATGTAGTTCTGTCCTCATTTGAAGTCCTGCTGTAGGGTTAGGGTTACACCAGCTGTAGTGTCTCAACAAAATATCTGCAACGCTTCATTTAATTTAATGCTTCCTAAGAGGGAGGCGGAGAGCAGGGTTGTATTGATTAGCACTCATTACAAGATGGATGGATGTCAAAGTCTCTTGGGAGAACAGATGCTGTAGCTGCGCCCACCTCCCCAATTCACTCCAATGTGATCTTATTCTGCCCAAAGCCAAACACACACACACACACACACACGTCAGGAGAGATGGGAAGATAGATCCATCATGCAGGAATCAACTTCCTGTGTTAAATCTGCTTCTGTCACTGTGACAGTCCTGAGAGTATGGGCAGATGATATAAACTATATTGCCAAAAGTATTGGGACACCCCTCCAGGAGATCTCAGGAGCTCCTTGAACTCAAGCGTGGTACCGTGATAGGTTGCCACCTGTGCAATAAGTCCATTCGTGAAATTTCCTCACTACTAAATATTCCACGCTGAACTGTTAGTGGTATTATAACAAAGTGGAAGCAATTGGGAACAACAGCAACTCGGCCACGAAGTGATAGGCCACGTAAAATCACAGAGCGGGGTCAGCGCATACTGAGGGTCACAGTGCGCAGAAGTCGCCAACTTTCTGCAGAGTCAATAGCTACAGACTTCCAAACTTCCTGTGGCCTTCAGATGAGCTCAAGAACAGTGTGTAGAGAGCTTCATGGAATGGGTTTCCATGGCCGAGCAGCTCATCCAAGCCTTACATCACCAAGTGCAATGCAAAGCGTGGGATGCAGTGGGGTAAAGCATGCCGCCACTGGACTGCCAGGAGAACGGTACTTGCCTGACTGCATTGTGCCAAGTGTAAAGTTTGGTGGAGGGGGGATTATGTGGTGGGGTTGTTTTTCAGGAGTTGGGCTTGGCCCCTTAGTTCCAGTGAAAGGAACTCTTAATGCTTCAGCATACCAAGACATTTTGGACAATTTCATGCTCCCAACTTTATGGGAACAGTTTGGGGATGGCCTCTTCCTGTTCCAACATGACTGTGCACCAGTGCACAAAGCGTCGGTCCATAAAGACATGGATGAGCGAGTGTGGAGGAACTTGACTGGCCTGCACAGAGTCCTGACCTCAACCCGATAGAACACCTTTGGGATGAATTAGAGCGGAGACTGCGAGCCAGGCCTTCTCGTCCAACATCAGTGCCTGACCTCACAAATGCACTTCTAGAAGAATGGTCAAAAATTCCCATAAACACACTCCTAAACCTTGTGGAAAGCCTTCCCAGAAGAGTTGAAATTGTTATAGCTGCAAAGGGTGGGCCAATTCCATATTAAACCCTACGGATTAAGAATGGGATGTCATTAAAGTTCATGTGCATGTAAAGGCAGGCGTCCCAAAACTTTTGGCAATATAGTGTATATCGGCCAGGACAATTAATTGGTCAATATTTGCCATTTTGATATATTTATATATTTTTATATGTTATAGCCAACTATTTAGAAAAGAAAAGTGTATATATTTTTTCTTTTCTAAATAGTTGGCTACTGGCCACCTAGAATAAATATCAGCATTGGTATCATCCATTAAAAAAAACAAAAAAACATATTGGTCGGCCACTTAATATATTCACGATTGACCCCAAACAGCACTTCTGTTGACGTGACTGACTGAGGAACACACCACCGGGGGTCCGGCAGATGGTGTGTCTGATGGGGCAGGGTGGGGGGTTTCCTGGTATTGATCAGTCCCTCCCAACCCCACCTGCTGGTCCTCCCTCCACAATTAACACACAAACACCGATGAAAAGAATGTTCAGGCGAGCAGTGATGTCATCAGTCGGGAATGGAGCAGAGTTCCACGGCCGGACGGAAAGTTCCACATCGTTAAAATGTGGTCTTTGGTTCCTACAATAGAATCCGAAGATCTTGTGTGGCCTTTGCCACTCATTTCCATAGAGTGCACGTTTGAGAACATCTTTACTCTAATGGCTGCGCTCCAAACCCTTGTCGCCCTGGTAACCAGGTCAAAACCCTTTTCCGGGACAGATGGCTCCCCTCAGGGTCGTTTCTGTATTTAAGACGCATACAACCTGTGCACCGTTAAGAACCTCTGAAGTCTTTACTCAAGACTGTAGATGTTGTTAATCTCAGGATAGTCTTTTAGAGGTCTAACACCTCATGCTGAAGAAGAGGAACCTCTCTGGTACCCTTCAGATCGGTTGATTCTTATACTGGCCAGCTCTTTAATCCGTTGAGTTGATCTTCTCAGGAATCATTCTGATGATCATCTGGGATTCTCAGCTGATGTCTTCAGTGTTTAATCAGATGCACCTCTCTGTCTCTGAGATATACACCCCATAGGGTGTTACTGAAGCACAGAGAGAGCGCGCCAGCGCCCCCTTCAGACTCGTTCAATAGTTTGATGGTGCTCAGCGATTTATGGAATTTTGGGGAATTTTTTGGGAATTGACATGAAAGGCGAAGCAGTATAATTTATTTTATATTGCATTATATTATATTATTTTAGATATTTTACTCTTTTTAAATATTTTTTATATTTATATAAATATATGTATAATATATCATTTATAATATTATATTTATTTCTATTATTTATACATTTTATATAATTTTTTTGCATTTTTGGAAGTTGACATGAAAGGTGAAACTGTGTGACATGCTATAATTTATCATATATTATATAATTATTTAGTTCATTATTATATATAATATTTAATATTTTTGTGTAATATTTAATCTTTTTAGATATTTTACTCTTAAAATATTTAATATTTATATAAATATATGTATAATGTATTATTTATAATATTATATTTATTTCTATTATTTATACATTTCTATTATTTTTTGCATTTTGGAAGTTGACATGAAAGGTGAAGCAGTGTGACATGCTATAATTTATCATTTATTATATTATATATTATATTATATTATATTATATATTTAGTTCATTATTATATATAATATTATTTTAGTATTTTTTTGTGTAATTTAATCTTTTTAGATATTTTACATGTTTAGACATGTTATGTATAATATATTATTTATAATATTATATTTATTTATACATTTATATTATTTAGTTTATATTTACATCCAGAGTGACTTTCAAATGAGGAGTACAACAAATGATTAATCTTGTATAGTTTTGCGTTTGGGTAGTTGACATGAAATATGAAGCTGTATGTGTGACATACTGTATTTAATTATTCTTTAATTATTATACATGCAGGTTTTCTCATAAACATTGTTTTTGTACTTTTTAAATGTATTTGACACACTGCTGAAATGTGATATGTTCGAAATTGAGAAAAAATTGAAATGCTCACCACTTATACATTGATGTAAATTTAACCTGAAACCTTGATGTTGATAAGATATATTTAGTTGTATTAAATATTATTATAACTTATTTCTACTTGCATAATATTTGCCTGACAACTCTCCTGTGCTATGTTAAAATATTAATAGTGGAAAAAGGACAAATATCTTGAAACGTCTAAATGATTGTGCACTTGAAAAATGTATCTGACTGTAAATTTCATTCACATACATTTGGAAGCATTTGGACAAAAAAAGTATTGTTTAAAAGTTTGAAGTAAGTTCTGTTCAGCAAGGACGCATTAAATTGATCATAAGTGACTCAAAACTATTGAACGGTTAGTGTATGTTGCAAAGAAACACTGTGCTGTCAAATATGATCTTGCCTCTGAGCTCTGTGGTGTTTTCTTCCGTAGTATTCCGGATTCCAGCAGACAGCGGAGAAATGCTTTGTGTGTGGTCACCTCATCATGGAGATGGTAAGATTTCATATCCATCTGGTGCTTTTTCACTATTATATTGCTCTAGATTTTTAAGAGGAAGGATCTTTTGTAATTTAAATGAGTTTTACCATTTTAAATTAAAGTGGAACCAAAAATGGATTATCAAAGCAGCATGATCTCTTGAAATACTCCGGCTCAGTAGTGTTTGTCTATACTTAGATACAGAAACAATGTTATTGTGCCTCATTAGTGCTGCATCAGCCCACGGCCATCTCACCTGTGTGTGTGTGTGTGTTGTAGATCCTGCAGGCTCTGGGAAAGTCGTATCATCCGGGCTGTTTCCGCTGTGTGGTGTGTAAGGAGGGTCTGGACGGCGTTCCGTTCACCGTGGATGTGGAAAACAACATCTACTGTGTGAAAGACTACCACACGTGAGTGATGTCTTCATGTTCACCCTGTTTTTCATAGACAAAGTGTTTTTGCGTAATAATGAATATTCATAACATCTATCATTATTATAGAGTGCAACATTCGGGTTCCGGAAGAAAAAACACCATTCATTTTCTCCATAGGGAAAATGATTTTGAACGATAACTTATAAAGCTTTAAAGGCACAATATGTAACCACTATAACAATGTTATATATTTTGTTGACTTGTGTCCTTACATTATCCCAAATGTTTCCAAGAATGTTTAAATCCAGAGAAATAAGCAATTTTAACCAGGATACGGACCGTGTGCGAGTGTCGCCTATCAATGACATCATACCCGCGTTACCCTCGATTTCCGGTTTTATTTTGAAGAAACCATGGAAACACCAAAGACGCTTTAATATATGATGTGTTTTATTAGACAAGGGAACAACTGTTTGGAGACATTTATAGTCCGAAAACCACAGCATTTTCTCCGTCATACATGTTTTAAAATTAATTGCATGCCATTTAGCAACACAAGCCATCCAGCATTTATTAATATGATATCTATCTATCATTTATTAATAATTCTAATATCGATCTAGCTCACTGCAGTGTGAACAAGTGTCTCATAGTCGCCGTGGAGCGAACGCACAGAGTAATGTTATAACATAATTTTCAACACACTCAAATGTTTGTTATATGATAAAACAGAGCTGCGTTACGCCACATACGCATGAGCGGAAGAAGCGGAGACTGTGGCAGAATAAAAGCTCCGCTGCGGTCGAGCCGTGTGTCGCGCTCGTCTCTCATTAGCAATTGCTCCAGCGGCCTCGTTTAGCTCCACAGCACTGCTTCATGCTACAGTAACGTTAATAACCTCATCCATGAACATGATTCTGTCCTGATTCTTTTCCACCGGCCGCGAGGTGAAGACATCTCCCATGAATCCACACTCAATCTCGGCGTCATCAAGCTACGCTTTTGTTTTGAATACGCGACCTCTAGCGGTGAAAAACTACATAGTGTGCCTTTAAAGACAGCCTTACTGTGAACTACGAGGTTGTTAATCCATGGCATTTGTTTCTGCTGAAGCCGTCAGCCCACATTATTTTAGCTTATTTTAAAAATAATCCCTTTACAGTGGAATCACTGGTGAAAAACTACATTACCCATGATGCTGTACAGAGACCCATGATGCCACCAATCAGAGAGTCGAAACAAGCACAATGCACCAAAATAGCTCTAGCTCCGCCCACTCCCATGAAGCACTGCAAATGACGTAATCGAGTCACTTTCCCTGTGCTCTCAAAATACTGAAATGTTTGTGTTTGTGTTTGTGTGTGTGTGTGTGTGTGTGTGTGTGTGTGTATACACTCACCTAAAGGATTATTAGGAACACCATACTAATACTGTGTTTGACCCCCTTTCGCCTTCAGAACTGCCTTAATTCTACGTGGCATTGATTCAACAAGGTGCTGAAAGCATTCTTTAGAAATGTTGGCCCATATTGATAGGATAGCATCTTGCAGTTGATGGAGATTTGTGGGATGCACATCCAGGGCACGAAGCTCCCGTTCCACCACATCCCAAAGATGCTCTATTGGGTTGAGATCTGGTGACTGTGGGGGCCATTTTAGTACAGTGAACTCATTGTCATGTTCAAGAAACCAATTTGAAATGATTGGAGCTTTGTGACATGGTGCATTATTCTGCTGGAAATATCCATCAGAGGATGGGTACATGGTGGTCATAAAGGGATGGACATGGTCAGAAACAATGCTCAGGTAGGCCGTGGCATTTAAACGATGCCCAATTGGCACTAAGGGGCCTAAAGTGTGCCAAGAAAACATCCCCCACACCATTACACCACCACCACCAGCCTGCACAGTGGTAACAAGGCATGATGGATCCATGTTCTCATTCTGTTTATGCCAAATTCTGACTCTCGATTTCTGTTGAGACATTCAGATGGTAGACTTATCATTCCAGGCAACATTTTTCCAGTCTTCAACTGTGCAATTGTAGCCTCTTTTTCCTATTTGTAGTGGAGATGAGTGGTACATGGTGGGGTCTTCTGCTGTTGTAGCCCATCCGCCTCAAGGTTGTGCGTGTTGTGGCTTCACAAATGCTTTGCTGCATACCTCGGTTGTAACGAGTGGTTATTTCAGTCAAAGTTGCTCTTCTATCAGCTTGAATCAATCGGCCCATTCTCCTCTGACCTCTAGCATCAACAAGGCATTTTCGCCCACAGGACTGCCGCATACTGGATGTTTTTCCCTTTTCACACCATTCTTTGTAAACTCTAGAAATGGTTGTGCGTGAAAATCCCAGTAACTGAGCAGATTGTGAAATACTCAGACCGGCCCGTCTGGCACCAACAACCATGCCACGCTCAAAATTGCTTAAATCACCTTTCTTTCCCATTCTGACATTCAGTTTGGAGTTCAGGAGATTGTCTTGACCAGGACCACACCCCTAAATGCATTGAAGCAACTGCCATGTGATTGGTTGATTAGATAATTGCATTAATGAGAAATTGAACAGGTGTTCCTAATAATCCTTTAGGTGAGTGTATATATACACACACTACCAGTCAAAAGTCAGTGCTTGTTTTTATATACATAATCAACGTTCGTAAATGAGTAGTTTTATATTTCTCCATGACTGTTCGCAATGCTTCATGGGATTGTAGTTCTTTCCCTCACCAAAGCCGTTTAGTTCACTGTCTTGTCTTTTAGTACGATTTTCAAAAACTTTTTTTGCTGCAAATCAAATTTCATAATGTTATGATCCACCTCGTAGCTGATGGGTTTGGTTCGTGGCTTATAAATCTTTAACAAAGTATAAAAAAATACTTCCGGAACCAACACCACTGAAAAACGGGGCGGGGTCACTGTTGCACTCTATTGCACGGCGCTCTGAAATGCTTGATTCTGATTGGTCATCAGTTATTCCCTGATACTGGCCATCTTCAATAGCAACGCTGTATAATGACGCTCATTCGGGTATCTGAGACCGGTGCTGCTTTCATGTCTCTCGTATCACATTCAAATGCAGCTGGTGCCATCTTGCGCCTTAGTTATCGACTGTATTTACTTTAAAATGAAACCTTCAGTATTAATAGTAGGCCTACGGTAATATTGTTGAAGTGTTCGTCCAATTGCTAGAACGTTTGTTTTGTTCACCGTAATGGTTTATAAGATGTATTATAAGATAAAAACAGGTAGGGCCTATGATTTTAAAACCGTATCAAGTTTCTCAAATTTCATGTGGTGAAAAGCTTCAAAAGTACAATATCCCTTATATGTCCGTCTTGTTTGACCTTGTTCATTCGTCTAGGTTTAAAACTGCTTGCTAGAAACATCAAATCAACATTTCATGTCTAATTATTTACTTATGTGCCAAGTAGCCATTTCATAAGCGAGATATTGTACATCCAGCCACAAAATAAGGGGTCCTGATCACCATGTCGGGTTTATTTTGCGATAACAACCGCCTGGATGTACTCTATCCTTACATAATGTGGTTTTATGTCTCTTCATCTTCACAGGGTTTTTGCTCCTAAATGTGCCTCGTGTAACCAGCCGATCCTGCCAGCACAGGTACAAGCTCTTGAATACAGTAATACATGTTAGACTGATGATGCACGAGTTAGATTGAGGTCACGCTTCAGGACAGAGTTTAACTAGCTGTGTGTGTGTGTGTGTGTGTGTGTGTTCGCAGGGCTCAGAGGAGACCATACGGGTGGTGTCCATGGATAAAGATTACCATGTGGAATGCTATCACTGTGAGGTAATTCAGACTCGTTCACAAGTCAGAGGTTATTGCTCTGAACTTCTGACTACAGGTTGCAGATTCAATCCCAGTCTTGTCAGCATTGTGAAGCTGGTTTAGCTTGCGATACCATCGCAGGCGCTGGTTTACTGTGATTCGCTCAGAGGAAAGCGCGTCTGGTAAATGGCACCTAACTAGGGGTTATGTTTACGCTCCTGGATAATGCTCTGGAGTTATGTAATATGTGTTTTTGTGTGCATTAGGCCTTGGCTCAGGTATAAATGTGCATTAATATTGTGAATCATTGACTGATGGCATTCAGCGAAACTGTGAGGTAAAGTGTTCCCTTAAAACACATTTCTCAAAGAGACAAACATCTCAGTCTTATTAATAGGGAAATCTCAGTTTTTCTGATTTAAGAAATTGATTTATGTGCTCGAGTATTATCCTAATATTTTATTAACATATCATAGTAATATTTTGAATGATATTTAAGTAATTTTTTGAAGTAATTTTCTGAATTTAGCAACAAAAAACAAAACAAAAAGAAAGCCATTCAGCAGCTGCTTATGTGTACTTATATACTATATATTTAATTATTTATTGATTTATGAATGAATATTATATAAATATAATATAGGCCCTATATTTAATATTAATCTGCTAAAGAAAGTGATTTGGGGGCTCCAGTATTATTATATTTTAATGACATAATTTTAGTAATATTTTGAAAGATATTAAAGTAATATTCTGGCGTAATCTTTTTACATGTAATTTAATAAACTATTTTAAAAAATAAACCTTTGTCAGTCAGAAGCTGCTTATGTGTACTTATGTGTGTGTGTGTGTGTGTGTGTATGTGTGTGTGTGTGTGTGTGTGTGTGTATATATATATATATATATTATATATATACACACACTCACCTAAAGGATTATTAGGAACACCTGTTCAATTTCTCATTAATGCAATTATCTAATCAACCAATCACATGGCAGTTGCTTCAATGCATTTAGGGGTGTGGTCCTGGTCAAGACAATCTCCTGAACTCCAAACTGAATGTCAGAATGGGAAAGAAAGGTGATTTAAGCAATTTTGAGCGTGGCATGGTTGTTGGTGCCAGACGGGCCGGTCTGAGTATTTCACAATCTGCTCAGTTACTGGGATTTTCACGCACAACCATTTCTAGAGTTTACAAAGAATGGTGTGAAAAGGGAAAAACATCCAGTATGCGGCAGTCCTGTGGGCGAAAATGCCTTGTTGATGCTAGAGGTCAGAGGAGAATGGGCCGACTGATTCAAGCTGATAGAAGAGCAACTTTGACTGAAATAACCACTCGTTACAACCGAGGTATGCAGCAAAGCATTTGTGAAGCCACAGCTCACACAACATTGAGGCGGATGGGCTACAACAGCAGAAGACCCCACCGGGTACCACTCATCTCCACTACAAATAGGAAAAAGAGGCTACAATTTGCACGAGCTCACCAAAATTGGACAGTTGAAGACTGGAAAAATGTTGCCTGGTCTGATGAGTCTCGATTTCTGTTGAGACATTCAGATGGTAGAGTCAGAATTTGGCGTAAACAGAATGAGAACATGGATCCATCATGCCTTGTTACCACTGTGCAGGCTGGTGGTGGTGGTGTAATGGTGTGGGGGATGTTTTCTTGGCACACTTTAGGCCCCTTAGTGCCAATTGGGCATCGTTTAAATGCCACGGCCTACCTGAGCATTGTTTCTGACCATGTCAATCCCTTTATGACCACCATGTACCCATCCTCTGATGGCTACTTCCAGCAGGATAATGCACCATGTCACAAAGCTCCAATCATTTCAAATTGGTTTCTTGAACATGACAATGAGTTCACTGTACTAAAATGGCCCCCACAGTCACCAGATCTCAACCCAATAGAGCATCTTTGGGATGTGGTGGAACGGGAGCTTCGTGCCCTGGATGTGCATCCCACAAATCTCCATCAACTGCAAGATGCTATCCTATCAATATGGGCCAACATTTCTAAAGAATGCTTTCAGCACCTTGTTGAATCAATGCCACGTAGAATTAAGGCAGTTCTGAAGGCGAAAGGGGGTCAAACACAGTATTAGTATGGTGTTCCTAATAATCCTTTAGGTGAGTGTGTGTATATATATATATATATATATATATATATATATATATATATATATATATATATATATATATATATATATATATATATATATATATATATATATATATATATATATATATATATATATATTCATATATATATATATATATATATTCATATTCATATTCATAATAATAGAAAAAATTAAACAGTGTGTATATCTAATTATTATATATACATTTTGTTATATTTACCAGAAATATACATTTTTATACAAATTTAATATCATTATATTTTATTATTTGTATAAGTGAAATTTATAAAATATATAGTAAACAATATACATTTAATATTACTTTTATTAATAATATTAATAAATAAAAATGACATGTATTCATTATATTTATTATATATATTTGTGTGTGTATGTGCTTATATTCAATTGATTACTTTTACATCACTTATCTTTTCTTTATCATGAAAATGTCAGTCTGAGGATGTTGTTCAACAAAATATAAAACTGTCATGTGACCTGGTTGAGATTAGGGTGATGGTTTGAAGCCCTTGTCAAAACATTGAATCCATATATGTTTTTCATGGTAATTTATTTACCATCCTAACTGCAGTTCTGGATTTCTTCCTCTTGCTATGGATTTTCCTAATTGGCTTCAGGAGGAATTTGCATTTAAATAGAAGCGTTGTGCATGAAGATATTTACAGTTATGTAGGTCCTGCCACAAGAGTGATGATGATGATTCACTGTATTCTGATGTATGAAAAGGCTTTTATTGGGCCTGACTTCATTTCTATCAAACATACTAAGAAAATAACATACGTCTGCCTGATTTGCAGGACTGTGGTCTGCAGCTGAATGATGAAGAGGGGCATCGCTGTTACCCGCTGGAGGGGCACCTGCTGTGCCACCGATGCCACCTGCACCGGTTAAAGGCCCCTCTATCCACCCACCCGCCCCCGAGTTACCCGCTACACGTCACTGAACTGTGAACACACAGACTCGCGTCGAAGAAGAAAATGGTGGAACGACAAGCAAGAGGAGATAAAGACAGAGAAGGGTCTGTCCTTCCCCTAAACATTAAACAGGGAAATCCGTCTACTCGTTTAGGGTTTATATGACCAACCAGGGAGGCTTTTATTATCACTTTCATCCCTCATCACCTTCTTCCTCACACGTTCCAGTCTCGTTCGCTGGATCGAGGGGTTTTCGTTCCGTTCGGGACCCAGCATGAGGTTTTCAGCACTGCCGCAGGGGAACGGAGGGCGACCCGTGCCTGTTTTTCCTCCAAACGTGACCTCTGAACGCCAGACAACAGCACTGAACACACAGACTAAGATTACAACTTCCTGTGCCTTCATCGAATATCCTGCGTCGATCAGGCCGTCACCTCACTCACTGCCTTTGACATGCACCATTTCTGTATACGTGTGCTGTGCCGCTTTTGCTGCCTGGGTCTTTAAACGGACAGTTGACCAAAAATGAAAATTACAATGAGCATTTATTCACCCTCATGTTGTTTCAAGCCGGTTTGCCTTTTTCTTTCATGGAAGACATTTATTAAAATGCATTTTTAAGCCAAGACACTACCGGCAAAACCATTGTTTTTCATGCACTGGTTAATTTTGAGGCTATTTCGTGTCCATAACGCATCTTTATTCAGACTGGTTGAAAGAAAACATCCAAAATACATGTGTTCAGTTACAATTTCAGTTACAATGCATATATTTAAAAGACAACGTAATAACAACAAAAAAATTAATTTAACCGATGTTCAGATTTCTGTTCTGGAAATATATGCAAATGAGTGAGTTAGATAATGGATTATTTGCATATTCAAACATAACATTTCAGAAAACTTGTATATATCTGTCTGTTATATTTTACCCTATTAACCTGAGGTGTCTTGTCTTAAATTGTCCTTAAATTGGTTTGGAATGACATGAGCGTGAGTAAATACTAGTGAACTGTCCCTTTAAGCATCCATTGAATGCCTAAACTCGTGGCGGCAGTGGGACAAACACTGATGCATTGCTGGCACAAAGGTGGCATGTTCTTCTTATGAAACCTGCTGCATATAGCAGGACTAACAAATGTATATTTTGCAGAAGTCTGACTTTTAATCTCTCTGGCCGGAGTCAGAGAGGCCATTACGACCTGACACCAGCACGACGGGGTTGGATCTGTGAACGTGGAGTATCTTCTCCGCCAAACTCTTCAGACACTGGTTTGTCTCCGGACGAGGTGCCTTCCTGCCTTACATATTCCTTAACGCGGAGGAGACGCACTGTAACGTGTCTCAGGAGACTCTGAAGGGACTCTGATGTGCGAAGGGGTCAAAGGTCAAGCCTGGATGCGCTGGACTCAACCGGGCCTGCCAGAGACCACCTGCATTTGTCCTGCAGTCAATTTGTGTTTGTGTCCAAACCAGCCGCGATGCAATGAAGCCGCGAGCAACAGAACATTTTGCACATGTCAGAATAATAGTAAAGTCATGAACTTTCTTATATAACTCTTATATTCTGACTAGATTTACATAAATGAAAATGATATGACGCTGGAAGCTTAATGCATTGCATCTGGTTAGGACGTGTTGTGAGTGTGTACGTCTGTGTGTAGTTGTGTATATGTTCATGTACACTAGTGGCTGGGCCACTTAGTGTGTATGGTTGTGTGTGTGTGTGTGTGTGTGTGTGTGTGTGTGTGTGTGTGTGTGTGTCATATACAGTGACCCTGATAAGTATTTAGACGCCTTAAAACGTCTGAATGTCACTGCATTACACTCTTAGGAAAACAAAGTTCTATATAGAACCCTTTATGCCAAAAAGGTTCTATACAAGGAAAAATAATGTAGTCAATAATTGTATCCCTTAAAAATCATCTTTGATCACCAAAATGGCATATTTAAACGTGTGTATTCATGCCTTAAAATAGCTTGAATGTAACTTGCTTCATTTAGTATACGCAAATGAGCCCCGCCTCCACTCACTCACACCAGCTCAGAGATCCACTCGCTCAACTTCACTCAAGTTACTGTAGTATTTACGCAAACGTTGATCACATTTGGAATAAAAAATAAGCTAATGCAGCCAAGGCCAAACTTTAAGAAAGAAATTATTCATTAATTGCTTAGCTGGGTCTTCAGGCTATACAGTCTGTTAGTTAACCTCACCTCCGAATCCGAGTCGTTCTTTCTTGTCACTTCACATTTATCACGTCTGTTCCCTCGAAAGACTAGGTCATCTCTCGTGTCTTCGGGTTCGAGCCGTTAGTTCCGTCATCAGTGTCTGATCTGGGCCGGGGCAGCCCCATATGCAATGCATGCATTCCCAAAAAACAGAATTGATTAGTTCACCTCTCGAGTCTTCGTGTTCGAGTCATTCGTTCAACAACTCGCAGCCCCATAGGCAAGGCTATGCAGTCTGTACAGAATTGATTAGTTCACCTCTCAAGTCTTCAGGTATGAGTCTCGTTCTTTTATCTCGTAACCACTTCCCGGTTCAGTCTCACAACATATACAACATTACATTCGTATTACTGACTGTATGCTGTAATATATTTATTATTATAAAATTGTGCAATAAACATTTGTTATGCCCCTATCCCTTCTGACCAATCAAATATGTCCAGTCTTCATAGGAAAATCAATTATTATACTAGCTAAAAAACTAACTAAGCACTTGTTTGGAAGAAAGGTTGTGAATTAACAAATTTCTGTATCCAATACGGCTGTCACGTCACGTGACAAAAGAACTCTGACCCGAAGACTCGAGAGGTGAACGAATCATTTCTGTTTCCGGTACAGAACATATGGGATGTTGCGCACGAGACAACTCGTTCTCGAGTCATATTAAAGATTCGTTCAAAATGAATAAATCATTCATGAACGACACATCACTAGTTCACTAGAGTTTTAAGGAGAAAATACTTTGCACATGGTTTGTCTTAAAGCATATTAAAACCACCATTTATAAACAACATTAAAAACTTGATTTTCACCACAGCTTTAAATGATTGCATAATACTCTCATGTTTAATGGGTTATTTAAAAATGTTTCTAATGCCATGTTTGCAAGCGGTTTAATTCATAAAATAAATCAAAACAAAATGAATTCATTAAAGCTAAATCCATAAAATGATGGAACCACTAAAAGGTTCTACGTATGAAGTGCCTGACGGAATCCTTTAAAGTTCCATATAGAACCTTTTCTTCTAAGAGTGTAGATAAAATAAATATCAGTGCACAATAGATATGGATCTAGTCTTGTACATGCACTAAAATCACAGAAACACCAGCTGATTAAAAAAGATCCTGCAGTGTTTCATGTAATGACACCGTTTTAAATGCTGGTCGGGTCGCTGTACACACTTCTCCTGTTACACACAGTGATACTACTGACATGTTTCCTGACCTGAGATCTGATCGAGAGCGTTGTTTTATAAATCCAGTGATTTCTTATCTGCAAAGCAGACTGTAAAAGCTTCTGATGTCCTCGTGTGAAGATGACTGATCACATAACCTCATCCTGACCTGGTTTTTGCTGAAAGAGGTTTCCCGCAGATTTATCTAAGGAATCTTCTGGATTAATGTACAGCGTCTGTGACATGTCGTCGACTCCCAGAGAAAATCGAATGTTTTTTTTACCAGCTGATTTATTTTCTGAGGTTATTGACAGCATGGATATTATTGACCGAACATTCCTTTAAACGGTTGATTTTTCCGCTTTCAGATCATTCCCACGAGTGGTGTTGTTTTTTGTTTTTTAAAGTGCGTAATATTTTTCTCCACGTTGTCTTAATCCACTTTTAAAAACGTACTACTATTGTATAGCACAACGACGCTAGAGTCCCTGTAAATAAACAGTGTAGAATGTATTTCCTGCATTTATCGGAGATTCCATGAACGGTAGCTTTCCTTCAGTTAGTCCTTAAAGAAATGCACATCTTATGTTCTGTTGCATCACTTTTTTTTTTATCCTACAATGTTTCGATTTCCTAGATATTTCATAAATAAAGAAAAAGCAAAGTAGATTTATTTATCTAAACGTGAAAAGTTTAAAGTTATTTAATGTATGAAAAGTCGGGGCGTATCATTTAACCGTAGATTTATGTAATCTGCTTTTTCAATAAAGTGGTTTTTGTAGTTAACTTAAACTGTGTGACTGTGATTTTATTTGTTTATCTTCAAAACTACATCTCATTAACTTTTTTTTTTTACATTTTCAGTTCATTTTAATTATTTTTATTATTATTTTTTTTTTTATAACACATTCATTGAATATTAATAATAATAAAATAAAATTGAAAGAAATAATGTCATTCTGAGCGGATCATGTGATGGAGTCCAGGAAAGAATTCTGAAAGCGATATGGAGGAGATTAGGAGGAAACTGTGGCTTTACCGAGCTCAACGGCTCTGGACGAGCTGTGATATAAACTAAACGCTATTGGCTATTATAAAAAAGGGGAGGAGCTGTTCGAAATGACCCGCCCTGTCTTCTTGTTTCAGTGGAAATTACATCAACACACTGAATAATGCTGAGCACTTCAGTTGGACTTTAAATACTCTCCTCCCATAAATGTTGTGTCTGAAGGGGAAACTCCTACAAATGCATATGCAATAAGGTCAGCCGCAAAAATAACCCCGTCCATTGCTAATTTTACACTGCGTGTCTTTAATAACTCCTCACAGTAGTTTTGAACGCCAAAAGGTTGTTTGCGCTGGCACATGCTGTTAGTAAATCTGACCCTTAAACCTCTTGAATGTATTATTTGTTTCTTTCAATTGATTTAAATCGGCATCCCTAGAGCATGACATCACATCCTGTTGGCCATATTGATTGTGAAGTCTGAAGTGATTTTCCTAACCTTTACTGCTCCCTGTTCTCCTCTCTCTGAAGTCGTCCTGTTTCCAGCACAAGCGTCTTGTTTTCCAGTGGCATCAGTGTGTTTATTCAGCGCTGATATCAGCTCAGTAATCCAGCACGCAAACACTTGCCGCGCCCTACACTTTATAAGTAACTTTGCAACTACATGTCAACTAACTCTCATTAAAGTATTAGTAGACTGTCTGCTTAAATGCACGTTATTCCGATGCTCCCCAACAGACATTCTATAGTTCTTTCTGGTTCTCGAATCTGATTGGCTGAGAGCCTTTTCCAGCCATGCGATATTCTAGTGATAACAGCACTATAACCGTTTCACCGTTTGTATCACTCCGCTTACGGCGACTGTCATGGCGGTCGAGCAAATCCGCCTTAAGATACTACAGTTGTGGCACGAAAGTTTTTTAGGCGAGAATGTAGTTATTTGGACCTCAAATATGTGACTCGTATATAAACATAGCGCCTATTTTACAATTTGTTTAAAAACTTTCGCAAATGCGAGCTCCAGGCCGTCAGCAGCCGTTCAGCGCTCGTGTACCCGCCGGGAACAGCTTCATCTCGGCCAGTCCTTCGGGAATTTGCTGCTGGCTCTAACTGTATGTAGATAGCGGTTAAACAGATATAATTAATTTGGGGTAGCCTATATCAAACGGGCAATCTTTGGGCTTATTAATCTATTACATGTCTCAGAGCAAATCGATTTTGGTTAAGGGGAAAATTAAGTTTCGTAACTTTATATTTAATGTTAGGCTTTATTTAACTTAAGTCCTGTATGGCCTACTAGAGCACTTCTTTTGTACTTTGTTTGTGTTTTATTTCCTATTGTCTTTTATAATGGCATTTGTTGTTCATTTAAAGATTTTGTTCAATTATTTTATATACACTCACCTAAAGGATTATTAGGAACACCATACTAATACTGTGTTTGACCCCCTTTCGCCTTCAGAACTGCCTTAATTCTACGTGGCATTGATTCAACAAGGTGCTGAAAGCATTCTTTAGAAATGTTGGCCCATATTGATAGGATAGCATCTTGCAGTTGATGGAGATTTGTGGGATGCACATCCAGGGCACGAAGCTCCCGTTCCACCACATCCCAAAGATGCTCTATTGGGTTGAGATCTGGTGACTGTGGGGGCCATTTTAGTACAGTGAACTCATTGTCATGCTCAAGAAACCAATTTGAAATGATTCGAGCTTTGTGACATGGTGCATTATCCTGCTGGAAGTAGCCATCAGAGGATGGGTACATGGTGGTCATAAAGGGATGGACATGGTCAGAAACAATGCTCAGGTAGGCCGTGGCATTTAAACGATGCCCAATTGGCACTAAGGGGCCTAAAGTGTGCCAAGAAAACATCCCCCACACCATTACACCACCACCACCAGCCTACACAATGGTAACAAGGCATGATGGATCCATGTTCTCATTCTGTTTACGCCAAATTCTGACTCTACCATCTGAATGTCTCAACAGAAATCGAGACTCATCAGACCAGGCAACATTTTTCCAGTCTTCAACTGTCCAATTTTGGTGAGCTCGTGCAAATTGTAGCCTCTTTTTCCTATTTGTAGTGGAGATGAGTGGTACCCGGTGGGGTCTTCTGCTGTTGTAGCCCATCCGCCTCAAGGTTGTGCGTGTTGTGGCTTCACAAATGCTTTGCTGCATACCTCGGTTGTAACGAGTGGTTATTTCAGTCAAAGTTGCTCTTCTATCAGCTTGAATCAGTCGGCCCATTCTCCTCTGACCTCTAGCATCAACAAGGCATTTTCGCCCACAGGACTGCCGCATACTGGATGTTTTTCCCTTTTCACACCATTCTTTGTAAACTCTAGAAATGGTTGTGCGTGAAAATCCCAGTAACTGAGCAGATTGTGAAATACTCAGACCGGCCCGTCTGGCACCAACAACCATGCCACGCTCAAAATTGCTTAAATCACCTTTCTTTCCCATTCTGACATTCAGTTTGGAGTTCAGGAGATTGTCTTGACCAGGACCACACCCCTAAATGCATTGAAGCAACTGCCATGTGATTGGTTGCTTAGATAATTGCATTAATGAGAAATTGAACAGGTGTTCCTAATAATCCTTTAGGTGAGTGTGTATATAGCTTTAAGTCTATGGTGGCCACAAAGTCTATAATCATGTTTTTGGCAGACACTAAAACTGCTGAAACCTCCTGAAACCCATTAATTATTTGTCAGTGTTGGACAGAAGAGGTGTTGAGTTCATTCGCTGCTCGATGACAAACAGCAGACGAGTTTCCCACTTTCATTTATTTCTGTGCTCCAGTTTGACACTTCGTCTGTTCACAGACACAGACAAGTGTGCTTAATTGCAGTGAATGTGCACTTGTAGTGTACTTCAAATCTTAAAAGTATATTTGTAATAATTTTATATGCAGTGTTATTTGACATTATATTTAACGTTAATGTATATTTTAAATGTACTAAATTGCAATTCATCATTATGATATAAAGATAAAAAGTCTTGCTTCAGTGGGTCAAAAAAACTCTCTTAAGTTCAACTAATTACATTTAATATAAATTTAAACTAATACATTTCCATTCAGTTGCAAATAACATGCAATTAAGTGAACATTACATTCAGTTCACATAAAGATATTCTTTTGAAGTGTATTATTTCTGTAATACGTACTCTTTAAAAAAAAAAAAAAAAGCATGCTAAAGTGTACTTCTTTTTCACAAGGGCATATCAAACCTTTGTTTTGGAAGTACATATTTAACGTTCAAAGAGATAAACTATAAAAGTATTGGGACACCCCTCCAAATCACTGAGTTCAGGTGTTCAATCACTTCATGGCCACAGGTGTATAAATCAAGCACTAGGCTTGCAGACGCTTCTACAAACATTGGTGAAAGAATGGGTCGCTCTCAGGAGCTCAGTGAACTCAAGCGTGGTACCGTGATAGGTTGCCACCTGTGCAATAAGTCCATTCCTGAAATTTCCTCACTACTAAATATTCCACGCTCAACTGTTAGTGGGATTATAACAAAGTGGAAGCAATTGAGAACAACAGCAGCTCAGCCACGAAGTGGTAGGCCACGTAAAATCACAGAGCGGGGTCAGCGCATACTGAGGGTCACAGTGCGCAGAAGACGCCAACTTTCTGCAGAGTCAATAGCTAAGGACCTCCAAACTTCTGTGGCCTTCAGATGAGCTCAAGAACAGTGTGTAGAGAGCTTCATGGAATGGGTTTCCATGGCCGAGCAGCTCATCCAAGCCTTACATCACCAAGTGCACTGCAAAGCGTGGGATGCAGAGGGGTAAAGCACGCCGCCACTGGACTCTAGAGCAGTGGAGACGTGTTCTCTGGAGTGACCAATCACGCTTCTCTGTCTGCTTCTCTGAGTCTGGGTTTGGCGGTTGCCAGGAGAACAGTACTTGCCTGACTGCATTGTGCCAATTGTAAAGTTTGGTGGAGGGGGGATTATGGTGTGGGGTTGTTTTTCAGGGGTTGGGCTTGGCCCCTTTGGACAATTTCATGCTCCCAACTTTGTGGGAACAGTTTGGGGATGGCCTCTTCCTCTTCCTGCGCTCCAGTGCACAAAGCGTCGGTCCATAAAGACATGGATGAGCGAGTTTGGTGTGGAGGAACTTGACGGGCCTCACAGAGTCCTGACCTCATCCCGATAGAACACCTTTGGGATGAATTTGAGCGGAGACTACGAGCCAGGCCTTCTCCATATTAAACCCTACAGATTAGAAATGGGATGTCATTAAAGTTCACGTGCATGTGTCCCAAAACTTTTGTCAATATAGTGTATTTAACTAGATTTGAGTCGTGTTTTCCCATGCTAAACTGACTGCTGATGAAGGGTGTTCTGATATTAGTGTGTTGCTGGGTGTTAAAAGAGTTGTGCACCCTAAAGCAAGTTTGCGGTTTTCCCGTGGAATTGGGCTACTTTTAAACTGTTGCTGCGGGTAATTTCTTTCTTTTTGGTTAAAGGTTGCATGTTGCATAAATTATATTACACTTAAATCATTGTATTGAAATATTTTACATTAGATGATGATTTTTCTGAGAGAGGGCCTTTATTTAAACAGACTGTTTATGATTACTAGGCTAGGCTACTATCCTAAGTGATTTTCAAGTTGAAATTGTGTATAATGCATATCAGTGACTGTAATAGCCTGTGTATATTTTATGTATGGCATGTGTTGAGTGTTGATATTTGGATAGGGTCATTGGGCTGGTTTTGTTACACAGACCTGGCAACCCTGCCCTCAAGTGTCTGTGATATTCTGGTGTCTGTTTTATATCATCCAGCAGGTGTAAATCGTGCTGATCCAGAGGCTCAGAGGGAATCTGACACCAGATCAGTGCTGAAGCTCTGGAGCAGATTTCCCATGTAAAACCGGGTTTCTTTTTCAATGGCAGTGTCGGGGCTCCAGGCCAAAGGACCACCCAAAAACTCTGTCTGGGCACTGTGGATTGGCTCTGCCCGCCCACGCTTCTCCTCCAGCGAGCTTTACATAACTGTCAGATCCGTGGGAACAGCGGCGGGCTGCAGAGAGCATGTGTCTGGCGTGTGTGTGTGTAAATCCAGCCGTGACGCTGGGAATCGGAGCTCCGCGCGGCTTCTCTGCCATTAAATTCATGTGTAATTCAATCACGGGACTTTTTGTTGCTCTTGTTGTCCAATAATTACAGCTGATCGCATGATGAGATCAGTTCAGTAGCAAAGTTTTCCATGAGTCTCTGGCCTTCTGTGACTTCTGTGATTCGTCAAACGGTGGTCTGGAGTTTGAGCAGTGAATGAACGTCCATGAGGACGGATGAAATCTGCTGCCAGTGACCTCAAATAAACACAGGGATGATGTCAAAGGCTGTGCTCGGACTGCACTAGTGTAGGCTACTGCATTTATTTTTTAAATAGCATGTGAAAATGATGCTGTATGCACTGAACAACATTTCAAGCATATGAACAATTATTGTCTCAAAATGTATGTTTAAATCAGCAAATTATACTGTTTTGTATTTTTTATTCCAGTTTTGCGGAATGGGTGTAAATTACAACAAAGATCCTCCATTACATTTAATCTAAATCCCCCTGCAAGCTCCTTAATTCATATCAATCTTTATCCAAACTCATACTGAAATCAGTTGTTTATTGCGGTTTAAAAAGCGAGCAGCTGTATGTGGACATGACTGTGATTCTTATATTTCTCCTAAATGAATGATAAAAGTGTTCTTATTTCTTCCAAAACAAAAACTTTGTTTACAGGGTTAAATGGTTGAGCTCGACTAAAAAATATTCAAACAAAAATAAATAAAATTAAATCATTTACTTCCATGCCGTAGAAAGGATCCAAATGATGTCACTTCCTTGTGTTACAATTTTATAGAAAACTTTCAGGAGGACGTAATGCAGTAACTGTGGGACACATATTATGTTTTGGTGATTAATAATAGTAATATTATTAATAATAAATATAGCTGCTAAGCTGATAAGTCTCACCAGCATGGCTTGGAGCATCAAACCAACTGCAACAATAAGCATTTAAAGACATTATGATGATTTCAGGCAAAATGGCTGAAAAATCTTATTCACAAATTGATTTAATTGTCTATCACTTTCAACCAATAGGTGGCGCTGTGACCAAATTGATGTGGTGTGGTCAGAGTGAAGTGACAATGACCCATGCAAAGTTTGGTGTTAATATGTTTTTATTATCTATACAGCCTCAAAGAGTCATTTTGGCATCATTCCATCAAATTTGTTGCTGCGTTACACAAAAACAGTTTCATCTATCGATACGAAATCCATAACTTTTTGTTGGCATAGTCTGAAGATGATCTGACTTGAATTTGGTGAAAATCGGACAAACAGTCTAGGAGGAATTCGAAAAAGTATGTTTTGAAAGTAAATCAAAATGGCGGACAGGAAGTTTAGCCGACTATGGCAAAATCTGTATCTATGTTCTCGGCATGACCCAAGGAATCTATTAAGACAAGTTTCATTACAATAGGTTAATCTAATCAAAAGTTATTAGCATTTTTGGAAATTTTGTTATAACTTTTGAACACAAGGTGGCGCTGCCCCGAAACCTTTTGAGTACTGTCAGGACATGGTGCTGAAGACACACACCGCGTATCATTTTGTAATGTAGCATTTACGACAAAATTCAAATTGACGCCCCAAAATGGTGGATATGGGAAAATTGGGTATCGTTCGACTCTGTATGCTGCACCGAATCTAAAGAGACCAGTTAGTAAAACTTTATTTTACAGTGTCCTTGTTACATATATTACATGTACTTATTACAGTAATAACAGTAAATTATGCATAATTACATGCAACTAAACCAAACCCTAATCCAACCCTAACCTTATAGTAGGTACATGTAGTTAATCAATAATACTCAGTACTTAAATATGTAATTACACTGTAACAATGGCGCCTTAAAATAAAGTGTAACCGACCAGTTTTGGTTTTTGGCCAAAGTGTTAAGACGTTATAAGCAATAATAGCCATTTTTTATCTCCTGACCACTCAGTGGCGCTGTGCCGAAACTGTGCAGGTCACCTCAGGTCATGGTTGTCATAACACACCAAGTTTGGTCAAAATTCGCTAAAGTGTTGCAGAGATATAGCCTCACATATTTTGGCGGGCACTTTGTCGAATTCGTTTGTGCGTTATTCGAGAACGGTTTGATGAATCAACTTGAATTCCATAACTTTTTTTTCTGCATGGTCTGAAGATGATCTGGTGCAATTTTCGTTAAAATCAGAGCAATGGCCGAGGAGGAGTTCGAAAAAAATATGTTTTCGGAGAATTCAAAATGGCGGAAAAAGTTTTATAATGGAAAACGATTTCATAGGGTGCAATCGAATCATCTTGAGCCAATGAATCAGAGGAAAATTAATTTTGTTTCTAGCCCTTACGGTTCAAAAGTTATTAGCATAAATGTGAGTGAAAATTTGGACAGTTGGTGGCGCTAGAGAGATTGAGTTAGAGACTCCAAATTTGCTATGGTGACAGTTCAGACTGTCCTCTATATGTGTGCCAAATTTCATAACTTTCTACCATACGGTTCTGTGGTCCATAGACTTCCACTGCGGTAGAAGTAGAACACTAACGATAACAATACACACCGATCAGGCATAACATTATGACACTGACAGGTGAAGTGAATAACACTGATTATCTCTTCATCATGGCATATCTGTTAGTGGGTGGGATATATTAGGCAGCAAGTGAACATTTTGTCCTCAAAGTTGATGTGTTAGAAGCAGGAAAAATGGGCAAGCGTAAGGATTTGAGCGAGTTTGACAAGGGCCAAATTGTGATGGCTAGACGACTGGGTCAGAGCATCTCCAAAACTGCAGCTCTTGTGGGGTGTTCCCGGTCTGCAGTGGTCAGTATCTATCAAAAGTGCTCCAAGGAAGGAACAGTGGAGAACCGGAGAGAGGGTCATAGGCGGCCAAGGTTTCACTGATGCACGTGGGGAGCGAAGGCTGGCCCGTGTGGTCCGATCAAACAGACGAGCTACTGGAGCTCAAATTGCTCAAGAAGTTAATGCTGGTTCTGATAGAAAGGTGTCAGAATACACAGAGCATCTCAGTTTGTTGCGTATGGGGCTGCATAGTCGTAGACCAGTCAGGGTGCCCATGCTGACCCCTGTCCACTGCCGAAAGCACCCTGGGGAACACATGGCACCAGGATGCACTATGGGAAGAAGGCAAGCCGGCGGAGGCAGTGTGATGCTTTGGGCAATGTTCTGCTGGGAAACCTTGGGTCCTGCCATCCATGTGGATGTTACTTTGACACGTACCACCTACCTAAGCATTGGTGCAGACCATGTACAGCCTTTCATGGAAACGGTATTCCCTGGTGGCTGTGGCTCTTTCAGCAGGATAATGCTCCTGCCACAAAACAAAAATGGTTCAGGAATGGTTTGAGGAGCACAACAACGAGTTTGAGGTGTTGACTTGGCCTCCAAATTCCCCAGATCTCAATCCAATCGAGCATCTGTGGGATGTGCTGAACAAACAAGTCCGATCCATGGAGGCCCCACCTCGCAACTTACAGGACTTAAAGGATCTGCTGCTAACATCTTGGTGCCAGATACCACAGCACACCTTCAGGGGTCTAGTGGAGTCCATGCCTCGACAGGTCAGGGCTGTTTTGGCAGCAAAAGGGGGACCAACACAATATTAGTTACATAATGTTATGCCTGATCGGTGTCTATTGTTATATATAGGCCTATTGACCCCTGAGGTGAGACAGACCAAATGTTTTGGCATTATACATTAATGTTGAGTGGTTGTTAAATAGTTTAATAGTTGCTCAATTTAACATACAGTATTTTTTACACAAGCAAATGGCTTCATACATTCACTAGAAAGCACATCAGAAATCAGTTATTGAGTAGAAATGTGTTTCCTTCAGTGACTGACGTGTCCAAACACTCTTATCTCACACTATCGCTAAACTTCTGTCTTATTGCTTTAATGAATTGGACACATGAATTGGAACTGATTCCCTATGTGTGGAAAATGCCAGATCACCGTCGGCTCCTGATGACTATTACAGTTTTTAGTCTTGTTGCCACGGTAACTGCATTGCCTTTCAAATTGTTGTGAGGATCTTAATATATTAATTCATTTTGCTTACCGGCAGCTTTGTCTCAGCTCAGATGAAATCTCAGAAATCATTCTCCTCCTAATTATTATTTTTTCTTCTTCTAGGAAAAAGCCGAAAATAACCAGGCAGGTGATGTTTGAAGTGAAAGACATGTTGCCAGGCAACAGGCCCATTTTACCCTGATCTGATCTCTCTCTGGTTTCTCTCAGATCTGTCAATCATCAGATGCGGGAATTATTTACAGCGCTGAAACTCGTGCGATTGAATGTTTCTGTATGGTGATATAGTCGTCATCAGGGGCTTTTACTGTTTGTGGAGAGCATGTTCATTCACATGATGTTTTCCAGATATGAGTTTTGGTTCTGTCTCTGTGTGCTTTGGGATTTGAGTGGAACACAACAGAACACAACTGACCTTTGACCTCATGATCCAAAGAGGAAACATTGGGAAAAACTGACCGTTATGCATATGGACTAACAGCGCCACCTGCTGGAGAAGAACCTGCTTGTCCTTCTAATCTGTTATGAAAAGCAGATTTCTTCCATATATAAAATATAATCCAGATATCAGTTTAGCACGTGCAGGATGATGATGCATCAGCTAATGTGTTATTATAGGAAATAAATAGAAACATTTGCTAATTTAGTTGTTTAGTTGTAGAACAAAATGCTAAACGTTTACAGAATGTATAAATGACTTTTGATATAATTCTTATTCATATTTATATATGTTTTGAAGTCTCATTAATGTAAAACACTAAATTAACTATTCTATTTGAAATTTAATTTTGATAATTGAATAACTGATATATATTGAATAAACGGAAAATCCCAAATTGATCTGAAAGTTAAAATTATTCTATGACTTATATAGGCATATGAATATTTACATATTTATTTGCCCATATTTTAATTGAAGATATGTCAAAATAGCAACACTATGAATGCAAATTGAATGATTTCACTCAGCTAACCTATAGGTTTTATTGAAAACAAAGATGTCTGAAATGTACATCTAATGCATGGAAATATTGAATAATAACCCCATTAATTACAGTAATTATTACATTTAAAAACAAAAACATTGTAACAACATGCCACTTCGGGGCCTTCTGTACCAATTCTGGTGGCCCATCTTACCCCAAGGGTCTGATTTTACCTTTTTACATCAAAATAAAAGCTATAACTAAACATGAATGTGTCCACAGATCCCTCATTAACAAATAGACACAAAAAACTTTGATATTCAACATAATACAGTGTCATCGATCACTATTTTCCAGAGACACAAAATTAGATCAATGAACTCTTTCGTCTGGCTAAATCTCACAAATGTTGATATTCAGATGAAATGACAAAATAAAAAAAATAGCACAGCCATTCATCAAAAGTACTGAGATGAGATTTTGTGTCATCTGTATGGTCAGGAAGAAAAATTAAGGTTTGTGGGGGGTGGCTCATCTTACCCCGACTTACCCTATATAGTAGGCGAAAAACAGCATGTGACAAAAGAATTCACAGTACTCATAAAGCGGTAGACAAACAGTCCGACTTTACTATCCCATGAGGCCACGGGAGAGGATTTGTGAGTGACGCCGGTAGGTCACATGATAATGACAACATGGCGGATGCAGTACGTGCAGATTATATTCACTACACACACTCATACTATATTGAACATATATTTTAGCGCTCGTAAAGTTATTACAAAATAAGTACCTACTCAAGAGAGTACGTGATTTCGGACGCAGCCTTGGATATGTAAATTGAGCACATTGCATTGTGGGATACAGCATCCATTGCAGTGTGCATTTACATTTATGGATTTGGCAAATTCTTAAATCCAAAGTGACTTAGTTTAAACATTATCAGTTCATGCATAGAGTTCACACTATTTACTGCTCAAATAGTGCTAGTTTTATGACAATATTCGATGACAATAAGTCACAGAAGTTGCGCAAAGTGATTTATTTTGGAAAAAAGATTCCCACTTGTGATGAAAACAGAAACTTTCGTGAAGTACAAACTGTAAAACACGTGCTTCAGATGAGGGATATTTCACAGAGCTCGGTGTAAAACAATTATGCATAATCATAAATTTACACAACACTGCCTATTTATGGTTATACAATAATGGTTTAATTGTTAAAAATACACTGCATTATTATTTTGAAATCTAATGAAAAATGTTGGTATCTTTTGGGCGTGTGCTTTCAGAAGGGTGCTGTGCTTTTGGGGTGCAGCAGGGGATTCTGGGAAAAGTGGTTCATGGTTCATTCAAGCGAAGTTCTTTTTGAGGAAGTTGATGAGGCCATTGGTGGATGAATCGTGAGAGCTGACCTCGGCAGAATCCTGAAGCTCGGGTTCGATCTTCTTCGCCAGCTGTTTCCCGAGCTCCACGCTGAGTTTAGAGAGGAGACGGACAGTCATTATACGTGAATATATCGAACTAAAACCATAAGAAAACAGTTACTTGAAACAATTATTTGTTTCCTGTATTTCTGTATGTTTTGATTGGTTGTCATGGTTACTCATTGTTTCATTGATTTCTCACACCTGTTCCTTGTTTAGATCATCAGTTCTCTGTGTATTGTCCTCAGGTTAGTTTGTCTGGTGTTGGATGTTGCGTTGTTTCTCGTGTTAGTTTATTCTCTTTTGGTTTTGTAAAATTGTCGTCTTCCTCATCTTGACCATGACAATTATAGAGCCGGGTGCTAAGAAAACATCTTTCATTTTCATTTAGTTTAACTTGATGTACTTAACAATAGTGATGGGAGAAACGAAGCTTTTCAAAACTCTGAATGAATTGAACCAATTCCTTCACAAAATGATTCAGTGATTCAAAGCGCTGGAAACGCCACATGCTGTATAAAAACTCCTTTTACAAACCAACTGCAAATGTTTTCTACAAATCAAACAACATTAAATATGAAGTGTCTGTATAAAATGTGCTCTTCTATAAATTTGTTGGGCTTGTTTTGTGTGTTTTATGTGGTTAGTCTAGACAATTAACTATACTTGACTTTTTTTATTATACAAATGTGTCATTACAATCGTCTACAACTTTATAGAACTGATCCGAGATCAGGTAATAACCGTATCGACACTGGTTCATGGATTGACTGAGATCATCGCCCCCTAATGGCGAACCATTGAATTATTATTATTTTTACTTTTTTGTGAACCATTGAAATTTCGTAACTTTTCTAAACGTAATGAAGCCTTGTTTACTGAAATCATGTGACTTCGGCAGTTTGATACGCGCCCCGAATCACTGATTAAAAACAAAAGATTCAAAGCTTCACAAAGCACGTTTCGAAAACGGCCAACACTACTAAATGAACTAAAAGTGGAAAAAAATTATAAAAACTATACAAGCATATTAAAAAAAAACAAACAAAGACTAATAAATATGACAAAAACAAAAATTACTAGAATTTTGAAAAAAAAAAATTTAAAAACTAATAGTATTTGAATTATACTAAAATAACACTGGTCTTGTAATAAAACTGCTTTAGCTGCATAACACATTTAACAAATTAAACTTTAACATTCCAGAGATCATTTAATTTATTCTTCCTAAATAGGTCAATTTCTTTTTTTATGTGATATATTCAAGTTATCATAGTCAACTAAAACCATAAGAAAACAAAGCAAAATGTATATAAAACACACTTCTTTTATTGTAGCTAGTTGCCAATAAAACATTTCTCATTTAAATTAAGTTTAACTTGATACACTAAAACAACTCAAATTAAAACTGAAACAAAAATGAACAAAAACTAGGCATAATAATAATAACAAATATTTTTAAATAAATAATATAATAATTAAATATAACATAAAAAAGCTACTTTACAATATTAATAAGAACTAATAATAATAAAATAACACTGGTCTGGTAATAAAACACATCAGATTCATGCATTCGTCGACTCACCCCCACTGATCGAAACTGTTGATTTCCCACATGACGCCCTGAATGAAGATCTTATGTTCGTACATGGCTGTTAAGAGAGGTCAGAGGTCAGGCACCTGCACATCTGATGATATCTGATACATTTAAAACTGCTTTTAACCCACCAATCAGCACGCCCAGAGTATACGGAGACAACTTTTTGAAGATGATGGAATTCGTCGGCTTGTTTCCTTGGAATACCTGGACACAAACGGATGGATGATGTTTTACTGCAACACTCAGAATACAGCCGTGTTCAAAAATTGCTTATACTTGCAATATACACTGTATACTAATAGTATCTGAAACAGTGCATTATGCAATGATAAAAATTCAAACAGTAGTAGTCTACATTGTTCTTCACTGTGTTGCATGTGATTTGCACATTTAATAACTGTTAAGTGAGCAATACAAATAAAATGATGGGTATATCATGTAGGCTATGCAGAAATACACATTCTGTGCAGTGCACAATATGCATGCTGCAGGAATATTACGAGTAGTGTGGTAGTGTTTCTGGGGTGTAGTGTGATTGGTGTCCTGTAGGGGTCAGTATAAGCCAGTGGTTGACTTTATATCCTCACTTTGTGTGGCAGAATTTTCTCTAGATTCTCTCCGCTCAGTCCTCCGGCTTCCAGCTCTTTCTTCGCCTCTTCTGTCGTCTTTCCCTTCATCAGCGCCTCCGTCTGCGCCAGGAAGTTCGCCACCAGGATCTACAGGTCGTCACATTTATTTATAACAACATTTTATACAGTACAATATAGATTGCTTCAAAACAGCTTCACATAAAAAAAACAGGAAAATAAGTGTTAAAGTCACCATGAAATCAAAATAATATTTAATGACTTCCCCTTCCTCTCTCTCTCTCATCTCTTCTCTGATGACAAGGGCGGGGCCACCTGTCACTCACATGAGATCCACCAATAGCAAACCACAACCATCCAATCAATTCCCCACAGACACACTCAAGCCCCGCCCTACATTTGTTCTTGTTTGAGAAGCGTTTCACTCGGATATACGGCACAATAGAGAAAAGACTGTTGGTTTCAAGCCGACTTTAATGTTGTCAATTATGAAACTAATTCAATGTCAGCTATAAGCATCTCTGCAGGAGACAATAGTGTCATTAATCAGCTCGAGTTCATTCAGTGTTGATTCGGTTCAGTTCAAAGTTAGCATTGAAGGGTCTACAGAAAACATGCATCGCGTACTGACTCATATCAGACACTTTTTGTGATTTATTGGTGTATCAAAACTCAAAATATGCCTCTCCCATACCTAAAATACATATTTTACAATCACCGTTATGCATTATATACAATTTCAACTTGATGATCACTATATAGTAGTAATCATGAACTGTCTGTTTTCATAAAGGAGCTCAAAGACTTTGTCATAATTATGATTTTTGAAGTCATAATTTCGATTTAGTCTGTCATAATTTAGAGTTAGTATGTCATAACTTATGATTTAGTATGCCAAAACTAGCACTAATTATGACTTACTATGTTATAATTGTGACTTTTTAAGTCAGGATTTCAACTTTTTAAAGTCATGATTTCGTCTTAATTATGACATAAAAAGTCAAAATTATCTATGATCTTTGTAGTTATAAAACATTTTTTTCATCTTATAATTACGTCATAATTGCAACTTTTATATCATAATTATGACGTCAATATTTCAACTTTGTCATAATTTCGACTTTGAATCTCATAATTATGAAATAGTATGTCATAAATTATGACATAGTATGTCAAAACTCGCACTAATTATGACTTTTTGTTATAATTATGATTTTTGAAGTCATAATATTTCATAATATAATATAATAATAATATATTATAATTTTTTATCTTATTAATATGCCTTAGTTTGTCATAATTTTGACTTTTATCTCATAATTATGAATTAGTATGTCATAATTGTGACTTTTCAAAGTCGTGATTTCCACTTAATATGTCAGAACTTTTACATTTTATGTCATAAGTATGATTTTTGAAGTCATATGGTCTTTAAATTATAAATAAATTATGAATTATTATATCATGAATTACTTAGTATGTCAAAGCTAGTCCTAATTATGATTTAGTCTTAATATATCATGATTTCGACTTTTTAAAGTCATGATTTTCACTTAGTATGTAAAAATCAATCAATTAAGTCATAATTTCACTTTCATAATTCCAACTTTTCATCCCATTAATATGACGTTTTATGCCATAATTACGATTTACCAGAGCATGATTTGTTTTTTTACATGGCTGAAATGGGCTTCAGTAAAAACACTCGGTACCTTGTGGTGAAGGCTGTTTCTGATTGGATGTTGAGTCTGGGCAGGAATGAGGAAGTCAGCAGGAACCATTCGAGTTCCTGTTGAGGAGACAGAAGGGTCAGACAGAAGCGTCTCTTACCCAAACACACACGTTCTGTATGTGAGATCGTGTAGGTCAGCGACTGAACCTTGGTGAATGAGCTGGTAGAAAGCGTGCTGGCCGTTAGTTCCCGGTTCACCCCATACGATCGGCCCGGTGTGATAGTTCACCTGGCTACCCTTAGTAGTGATGTACTTTCCATTAGACTCCATGTCACCCTGTGAAATCACAGCATTAGATATCCCATTTATTGAGAATGTAGACAGACTCTGTACAGGAGTGTGTGTTTTCTGTGCACCTGTTGGAAGTATGCAGCAAAGCGGTGCATGTACTGGTCGTACGGCAGCAGGCACTGCGTCTCCGCCTGGAAGAAGTTGATGTACCAGATGCCCAACAGAGCGAGCAGCATGGGTGCGTTCTGATCCACAGGGGCCGTACGGAAATGAGTGTCCTGCCAGAGTTTATGCAAGATATTAGCACAGCGAGGATGCATTCAATCGATCAAAAGTGACAGTAACGTTTTTAGAATGGTACAAATATATGCTGTTCTTTTGAACATTCTTTTCATCAGAGAATTAAAATATAAAGCATCACAACTGTTTTCAACACTGATAATAATCATAAATGTTTCTTGAGCAGCAAATCCTCATATGAGAATGATTTCTGAAGGATCATGTGACACTGAAGACTGGAGTAATGATGATAAATTCAGCTTTGATCACAGGAATAAATTACAGCTTCAAATATATTCTGTTATTTTACATTGTAATAATATTTCACATTTTTGCTGCAGTTTTAATCAAATAAATGCAACCATGGTGAGATTTCTTTCAAAAATATTACGAACTATTATCGGCCCATTCTTTTTTTTTTTTCATTATACAAAAATATTTGACTTTGAATATTTTAATTCAGCACATTTTTGTAGTTTGACATTGCTAATAAGGTCAAGTAAGGAATAATTGACGACGGGCAGTTGAATTATTGAAAAATAATGCACACCCGAGGTGATAATGCAAAGCGGAGTGGCCTTTACACCATTATTTTAACGGCCCAATCAATTAATCCACTTATACTACGGTTACCACACCTCAAAACATTGTTCAGATGATTTATTTCAAGACATTTGTCAGGTTTTGTCCTTAAAACACTCTTGTGTGTGGGACTAATTTCTTACGCATCTAAACCCACACCTCCGTTGCTAATTCCAAAACGTCATTTTAGAGCTAGTAACGGAGGCTTGAGCAATTGATAGCAGACTAATATAGTTATTAATGCAGTTATTAATAGTTATCAGAGAGAGAGAGAGAGAGAGAGAGATTAAGCATACGTGTGTCTCTCAATGTTCGGCAGCAGCGTCTCTACTAATAGTGAAACTGTTCTGTATCTGTTTCAAGAACAGCGCCGTTATTACATCGCTGGTGAGAAATGTCATGTAGCTTTTAATTTGCTAAAATATTTTACTGATAAAATCATCAGAGCAGCGCTGACACGTTTCTGTGTGAGTGTGTGTCCGTACTCCATAGTGTATGTGTGTGCGTTTGAGTGGGAGAAAGAGAGTATGTGCTTTCCGTACATAATAAAACTGACTTGATGTGTGTTTTTTATCCTATTGTTTCCTATATTTATTTGCTTGGTCAGTGTCGTTGTGTGTTTTGGTTCTTTTGCTGTTGTCGGCTGTAGGGAATAACTGAAATCATTTGGAGGAGTGATATGGAACTGTAATGCGGTTAAAACCTGCCTGGAACTACTTTAGCCGTGCGTTTCCCTGGAAATAATTACACACCTTAGAACGTTCATCAACCAATCAGATTCAAGCATTCAACAGCCCTGTAGTATAAATACTGATTATGTCATTCTTCAGTAATCAAACCCACCATCCAATGAGCTCCAGCCAACAGCTTCTCAAAGTTCTCGTATCCTGCGACAGAAGAGATCAGACAGACGCTTGAGAATCTCTCACACTCATTGGCTGTCTTCATGAGACACTGTCACATGATAACACTCACCGATATGAAGTGCGATAGACAGTCCAATTGCAGACCATAAGGAATATCGCCCACCAACCCACTGGAAATCAAAAAACAAATCTAATGAGGCACAATACAGAACTGCATTCGTTTTATTCTGTGTGACTTTTGTATTATTAGATGTTCATCAAGCTTTTCGAGAGCGTATAGTGTCCAAAATAAATGGGATAGTAAGGAACCTTGCCCTTTAAATATCAACAATGTGAGTAAAAGTAGCCCGTCGGCCTTTACAGTGAACCAGGCTTTGAGTGACCTCTGCTGGGATAAGGTCAGGATCACGAATAACCACGAGTCAGTCCAGAGACTCTGGTTACCAGCAGCTGCTGCCGTGAGCGTCCAGACACCTACTTCACAGGTCAAACCACTATGGCAAAAATAGCTCAGGCCCTCGACAGAACGACACTCACGTCCCAAAACTCAAACATGTTCTCCGGGTCGATGCCGAAGTCCTTCACTTTGGGCTGAAACACACAATGGAATAAAGCTGGTCTGAGGACTTAAAAAACTGATGTAATATTTTCAAATGTCTGCTTTTAAAAAAAGGTTAATGACATGTTTTTATTGTTTATGTTTTCTCCCTGAGGTCCATAATATAACGCTGGTCAATCAGTCATAATTTGGTCATAATTTAGTCTCTTTGACTATGCTGCTGTATCTTTAAGACTGAAATAAAAAAATAATAACGACCAATAACACAACGAAATTACTAAAACTTTAACTAAAGAACATATGCAAATAGAAACTAATTTAAAATATAATAGATGCTAAAATAACACTGAATTTAATGCATTTTACAAGTCATCTTCATCATCTTATGTAAATGCCTTAGTAAAATAAATGATGTAATGTTCTTAAATGATTTGATCTAAAGCACTGAAGGAAGTGTGCTGTATAAATAATCTTGCTTCGCCTGGTCTTGTCTTTTTACGTGGAAAAGTTTTCGCTGTTCAGCTTAAATAAATGCTCTCTTTGGATTGTTTTGATTTTTAAAAGTTATGATTTAATAGTATATTATAGTATGATTTTAGTATAGTATAGTATATGATTTAATAGTATAATAGTTTCATAGTATAGTATAATATTATTTTTTTTTATAATTTCTTTTCTTAATTTTTTTCTGTTCTATTTTCTTTTATTATTTTTTATTATTTATTATTATTATTTTATTTATTTAAAAAAAATCTTTATGTTTCTTTATTTATGTATTTATTTTGATTTTTTTTTTTCTTCTGATTAATTGAGTTGTGTTGTTACACTTTGTATTAAAGAGGCTAGTCATAGCCACTCCCACAGATCATCCAGCTGTATTTGGTGATCCACTAATTACTAATAGTTTAAGAAAACTTGTTTGAACAATTAATATTGTATCCTGAAGAACGCTGTATAGCAGAAACTATTTTTAAATGATTTAGCCCAGTTAATTAAAGGCTTTTTACGGCACGCGAGTGCCTTGGAGTATTTCATCTTCATAATATAGGATAATATGATGTAATAGTAAGAACTGTTTTACTTCAAAGGTTTATGGAAAATGTCATTCCTGATGATATGAGCCCTTTACATCTAAACTAGAATGAACTTACTCCATTGGTAGAGAGTGCCACGAAATGCTTGGCAACTGCAGATTTCTGTGAAAATGATAAAAACAACAAACACATCACTGCATGACACCGGCATCTCACACGCGTCTCACACGCGTCACTGTAAGAGATGAGACTCACGTCTTTGGCAGCCTGCAGGAACCATTCCTTCGCTGATTCAGCGTTTGTGATGGTTTCCTGAGTCGTGAATGTCTGAGGAAGACAAGCGGACAACAAACTACTTCACAACATTATCAGTGGTGCTGTTTTTTCACAAAAACCTCATTATGAGGACCTACAGTATTATGTGAAATGTTTGAGCATGAAAAAGCAAAGCTCCAGTTCTTCTCTATATCAGTGTCAGTGTTTCTGAACTCCCTGAAACGCCTCCATTGTAGTCTTGAGTTTTCTTCCGGGAATATTCCTCATTATAATAATTCATACGCAGAATAAAGGGGCGGGGCCTGGTTGAGTTAGTTAGTAGTGTGTTGAAACTGCCGGTTATGGTAAGGGACGGGGCATTTCCCAAACACGCTGGAAGCGCTTGACTAATCACAACACACTGCTCCAGCCGACCAATCAGAGCACAGTGTGCTTTTCAGAAGGCGGGGCTTCATAGAAACAGGAACTAAACAGAGCGTTACTGACAGACTGGGAAGAGAGGAGCCGCAACAATGGAGAATATGAGGAAATAATCAACATTCAAGCAGGAAAACCTGCTCTAGTAGAGCACAAACACAACATCAGATATTAGAGAGATATTATGGGATGTTTATTTCTTCTTCTTGTTTGTGTATCTCTGCTAATGCTGTATAATGTGTTCAGTTTCTGAATACCTTCGATGCGACGATGAAGAGTGTGGTCTCAGCGTTGAGTTCAGCCAGAGTCTTAGCGATGTGCGTTCCATCGATGTTCGACACAAACCAGACCCGAGGTCCGCCTTTAGAGTACGGCTTCAGGGCCTCTGTCACCATTAACGGACCCTGACACACACACACACACACACACACACACACACATGAAAAAAGTGCTAGGGAGTCAATATATATATATTTTTTTATTTATTTTTTTTTTATTTACAAATAAATAAATAAAATATTATTTAAATACATAAACTGATGTATTTAAAGCAAATATAAAAAGTATTAAATTAGTATTAAAAAATAGAAAAACAACATAATAATGTAACTTAACATAAAGTAAATTTACTGTATACCAAATAATATTTATAGTATTCATCTTTCACAGTATATACACTCACCTAAAGGATTATTTCTCATTAATGCAATTATCTAATCAACCAATCACATGGCAGTTGCTTCAATGCATTTAGGGGTGTGGTCCTGGTCAAGACAATCTCCTGAACTCCAAACTGAATGTCAGAATGGGAAAGAAAGGTGATTTAAGCAATTTTGAGCGTGGCATGGTTGTTGGTGCCAGACGGGCCGGTCTGAGTATTTCACAATCTGCTCAGTTACTGGGATTTTCACGCACAACCATTTCTAGAGTTTACAAAGAATGGTGTGAAAAGGGGAAAACATCCAGTATGCGGCAGTCCTGTGGGCGAAAATGCCTTGTTGATGCTAGAGGTCAGAGGAGAATGGGCCGACTGATTCAAGCTGATAGAGGAGCAACTTTGACTGAAATAACCACTCGTTACAACCGAGGTATGCAGCAAAGCATTTGTGAAGCCACAACACGCACAACCTTGAGGCGGATGGGCTACAACAGCAGAAGACCCCACCGGGTACCACTCATCTCCACTACAAATAGGAAAAAGAGGCTACAATTTGCACGAGCTCACCAAAAACGAGCTTGATTTCTGTTGAGACATTCAGATGGTAGAGTCAGAATTTGGCGTAAACAGAATGAGAACATGGATCCATCATGCCTTGTTACCACTGTGCAGGCTGGTGGTGGTGGTGTAATGGTGTGGGGGATGTTTTCTTGGCACACTTTAGGCCCCTTAGTGCCAATTGGGCATCGTTTAAATGCCACGGCCTACCTGAGCATTGTTTCTGACCATGTCCATCCCTTTATGACCACCATGTACCCATCCTCTGATGGCTACTTCCAGCAGGATAATGCACCATGTCACAAAGCTTGAATCATTTCAAACTGGTTTCTTGAACATGACAATGAGTTCACTGTACTAAAATGGCCCCCACAGTCACCAGATCTCAACCCAATAGAGCATCTTTGGGATGTGGTGGAACGGGAGCTTCGTGCCCTGGATGTGCATCCCACAAATCTCCATCAACTGCAAGATGCTATCCTATCAATATGGGCCAACATTTCTAAAGAATGCTTTCAGCACCTTGTTGAATCAATGCCACGTAGAATTAAGGCAGTTCTGAAGGCGAAAGGGGGTCAAACACAGTATTAGTATGGTGTTCCTAATAATCCTTTAGGTGAGTGTATACATATAAACTTTTTAGATGTCTGTTACATTTCTTGGTCCTTGGCATCTAACAGATTGAAAACCCCTGATCTAGAGCGCCAAAGCAGGGAGAAAAGATATTAGAGTTTTGAAAAAATATAGAGTTTTGATTTCACAAACCAGATCAGATCCACCGATGCCGACATTGACCACATCAGTGATGGATTTCCCAGTGTAACCCTTCCACTCGCCGCTGCGGACTTTCTGTGGCGGGAAGAAAAACCTGTGAGTTATAATAACATCCTGATGTTGGAAACTTTATGCACTCAACTGTCACAGCTTTAATTATGTAGCAGAGGGGGAGGGGCTTCAGACTCCGATGTTGAATGACAAAATAACCTTATAAAGTTCATACACTACATGGTTGAGTATATAGTACGTAAGTACATAGTGTATAAGTGCATAGTGCGACAACTTGTGTGTCCCAAATCGTAGTATGTTGAAATAAGTATTCCAAAGATACCCGGATGGCCTACTTTTTCCGGTTAGAATCCGAAGTGCAGATCCGTTCACACTCTAACGGCTAATATTGTGAGTTGGACGAGGATTCGCTTAGAACTACAAACATGAATAAAAACAACATGGCGGATGTGCAAGTCCCACGGTTAAAGTCCCACTGAAGTGCCTTGAAAAGCACAGCATTATTCAATGTGTTGACATAATTTCCACTGAAACAGGAAGACAGGGCGGGGCATAGAGCAGCTCCTCCCCCTTTTTAAAACAGCCAATAGCGCTTCGATTATATCACAGCTCAGAGCCGTTGAGCTCAGTAAATAATCTCCTCTATAATCTCCTCTATATCGCTTTAAAATTCTGTGCAGAATTCAAACGGGTCTGATACGTTTTCTGGTCTGTGCCAACTCGATCACATGATTGGCTCTGTGCTGTCGTGACTCTGGGCCGACTCGATCACATGATTGGCTCTGGGCTGTCGTGTCTCTGGACCGACTCGATCACATGATCCGCTCTGTGCTGTCGTGTCTCTGGACCGACTCGATCACATGATCCGCTCTGTGCTGTCGTGTCTCTGGACCGACTCGATCACATGATCCGCTCTGTGCTGTCGTGTCTCTGGACCGACTCGATCACATGATCCGCTCTGTGCTGTCGTGTCTCTGGACCGACTCGATCACATGATCCGCTCTGTGCTCTTGTGTCTCAGGACCGACTCGATCACATGATCCGCTCTGTGCTGTCGTGACTCTGGACAGACTCGATCACATGATCCGCTCTGTGCTGTCGTGTCTCTGGACCGACTCGATCACATGATCCGCTCTGTGCTGTCGTAACTCTGGACCGACTCGATCACATGATCTGTTCTGTGCTGTCGTGTCTCTGGACCGACTCGATCACATGATCCGTTCTGTGCTGTCGTGACTCTGGACAGACTCGATCACATGATCCGCTCTGTGCTGTCGTAACTCTAGACCGACTCGATCACATGTTCCGCTCTGTGCTGTCGTGTCTCTGGGCCACATTATTTTTCATCTGCAACAGCCTTGTGAACTTTCGTAAAGATACGTTTGGTCATTTACTTTTAAATGCATCATTATGCAAACACATGAGGAGAGTCTCTGCATGAAATACACACAACAGATCAACGTGCAACTACATTTCTCTCCGAAATGGTTGGAAATTAAATTGAATGTGGAGGATTTTAACTGTAACAAGATGATTGACAGGGCAGTTTAAACAGTGACAGGATGCACCTGTCCGTTAAAGACAATTATGACGAAGAATGTCCAAAAGCTTGCCTACTATTCTGCTACACTCTCAAACTTATGTAGTTATTCTTCACAAAAAAGGTACGTACTTTTAGGGCGTAGTATAAGTAGGCGAATTGGGACAGAGCATATGTTTTCATTGGTTGTCATGGTTACTCATTATTTCACTGATTTCTCACACCAGGGGTCCGTTCTTCGCACGTTGCTAACTCAGTTAGCCGGATTTGATTGTTGACGATTTTGCATGATCTTGGATTGTTTGGTTCTTCGAAGCTCATCCTGGACTTGCTGTCATAGCAACAGGTGCGTAAGCTTAAACCTGCTCGGGAGCAGCTTATTTCATCCAAACAGGATTAGACTGCATCTTGAGGTGATATTTAAAATCTGTCCCAGCCACTCCTACTTTATTACAAGAGTTCATTACTGAACCTGGGGCAATAATAATTTTAAATAATAATAATATAAAAATGTATTTGAAAATAATATTATAATGTTGTGTAAAAGGTGTACAATACTATAGACACAGCCACTTGATTGAGAGATTTATTTGTGATGGAATAATTACTTTATAATTTTATTGGAGTCTTACGCACATGCTGTAATGTTAACCTGAGCCGTGCATTAATTTGAGTGATGGCGGATATTATGGGATATTATGAGATGCAGATAATTTGATCTTGACCCTTAAGAAACTGTCACGTAACAAATCTGCTTCAAATTGACTTAAAAATTAAATGAATTGCTAATTACAACATTGAATAAATAAAAATATAAAGGGTGTACAAATACTATAAAATCGTGAATATAAATTATTTGGGAATCATGTTCCTTTTTTTTTTACATTTATCATTTATCTAATATAACTTTTATGTTGGTTTGGTCGTTTGGCTGTTTCTTTATAAAGGTCTAGAAATTCGTGGGGCTTTTGTGTGTAATTTTTGTAATTTTTTTTGCCAGGTGGCTTTTTTAATTATATGATGTCATTACGTTGCTGTCTTGCCGCCAGCCAATCGCTGCATTGCTGATCGTGGTTTCGAGTATCGATACATCTGCCCTCTTCAGGGAACACAGGAACACGCAGTAATCTTAGATAACTTAATCCAGATATTTTAATCCAATCCGCAAATTCGTTTGAAGAACCAAATTAGCCAGATGTCAGTTATCACGGTTATAAGATCTGGGATCTGTCAAATCATCTCAGATGTATTAAGCGAGCTACGAAGAACGGACCCCTGATCCTTGTTTTGTTCATTGTGTTCACTCTGTATATATCGCCCTCAGTTTAGTTTGCTCATTGTCTGGTGTTGAATGTGCCAAACTCTTGTTTGTGGATATCTGTCTTTTATTTTGTTTAATAAAGTGACTCCTGCATTTAGATCCGCTATGCTCTTCCTCAGCCCAAACACGACACCTGATCCCTGCTAAAATCTTTACTTGCTCAGTGTTTATCTGTATTTTTTAATAGCATCCCATCAGATATGACACTCACATGACAGAAGCCCTTCATCTTCTCCAGAACCTTGTTAACCTCTGGCATCACGTCCTTCCCGTCCACGTTTATGGGTGTGTTTGAGCGGTTCCTCAGGGCCACGTGGAGAACAGCACGACCCTGTAGATGACACAATCATCATGCAATGCTTACAGTTATGATTTATGCATTTGGCAACTTACGTTGCATTCAACATATACACTATATTTCCAAGTTTTAGGACGCCTGCCTTTACATGCACCTGAACTTTAATGACATCCCATTCTTAATCCGTAGGGTTTAATATGGAGTTGGCCCACCCTTTGCAGCTATAACAGCTTCAACTTTCCACAAGGTTTAGGAGTGCGTTTATGGGAATTTTTGACCATTCTCCTGGTAGCGCATTTGTAAGGTCAGGCACTGATATTGGACGAGAAGGCCTGGCTCGCAGTCTCCGCTCTAATTCATCCCAAAGGTGTTCTATCGGGATGAGGTCAGGACTCTGTGCAGGCCAGTCAAGTTCCTCCACACCAAACTCGCTCATCCATGTCTTTATGGACCGACGCTTTGTGCACTGGAGCGCAGTCATGTTGGAACAGGAAGAGGCCATACCCAAACTGTTCCCACAAAGTTGGGAGCATGAAATTGTCCAAAATGTCTTGGTATGCTAAAGCATTAAGAGTTCCTTTCACTGGAACTAAGGAGCCAAGCCCAACCCCTGAAAAACAACCCCACACCATAATCCCCCCTCCACCAAACTTTACACTTGGCACAATGCAGTCAGGCAAGTCCCGTTCTCCTGGCAACCGCCAAACCCAGACTCGTCCATCGGTTTGCCAGACAGAGAAGCGTGATTGGTCACTCCAGAGAACACGTCTCACTGCTCTACAGTCCAGTGGCGGCGCGCTTTACCCCACTGCATCCCACGCTTTGCATTGCTCTTGGTGATGTAAGGCTTGGATGAGCTGCTCGGCCATGGAAACCCATTCCATGAAGCTCTCTACACACTGTTCTTGAGCTCATCTGAAGGCCACAGAAGTTTGGAGGTCTGTAGCTATTGACTCTGCAGAAAGTTGGCGACTTCTGCGCACTGTGACCCTCAGCATGCGCTGACCCCGCTCCATTTTACATGTCCTATCACTTCGTGGATGAGTTGCTGTTGTCCCCAATTGCTTCCACTTTGTTATAACACCACTAACAGTTGAGCGTGGAATATTTAGTAGTGAGAAAATTTCAGGAATGGACTTATTGCACAGGTGGCAACCTATCACGGTACCACGCTTGAGTTCACTGAGCTCCTGAGAGCGACCCATTCTTTCACAAATGTTTGTAGAAGCGTCTGCAAGCCTAGTGCTTGATTTATACACCTGTGGCCATGAAGTGATTGAACACCTGAACTCAGGGATTTGGAGGGGTGCCCCAATACTTTTGGCAATATAGTGTATAAGTTCATGCATTCCCTGAGAATCAAACACTGACCCTGTTGTTGCTCTACTAGACTGTATATAAGAATTTCAAGCATTTTACAAGTGCATTTTATATTTTAAAATGTCAGATAAATAAAGAATCAATTATAGTGTACAATATATACTAAGTTCCCATCAATAAACACGTGTATGTCCAAACAGAGCTGAACGCAGCAAATGGGATGTGTATTTGGGCATGTGTTGATTTAAACCCAGACACACAAACATATGAAATACCTCAGTGAAATTAATCTTTTCTCCTGAGAACATCTCGTCTCTGGAGGCCTCCACACCGCGAGACTTTGCCTAGGATAAAGCGAATCAGAATATTTACTATGGTAAATCACATGTGAGGATAACCCTATAATTCTCAGTAAACATTCATCTGTTCAAAACTTTACCAGCTCCACGAGCATCTTCATAACCTCTTCATTTATAAGGTTCTTGGAGTAATCCAGCAAAATGTCTCCTTCATCTGTTTTTAAAGTCAAGCTGTTAAAAGAATACAAAAATGTGACTTCTTCAGATGAACTCTTAGAGATAAACCTCATGCAAAACCAGTGAGACATAGTTAAACTGATTACATTTTTCAATATTTACATATAGAAAATACATGCAATTTATAAATAAGCACAAAGTAGCATTAACATTTTTTGCCATTTTGTAAAGTGTACATTTTAAAAGTTATGAATTTTAATGTGGGCGTGGTTTAATAATGATTGACAGGACAGTAAAAAGCTTCGCACTTGACTTTGAAATTTGCTGCACGATTTGTAAAGGTCAATTGCTTTTTTTATTTAAATAAAATGACTTTAAACTAATGACGCGCTTCATGCAGAAAAGTTAAATAAATAAAGTACCTGAACTTTTGAAATCGGTTTTTGTCAGCCTCGAACATCTGCCTCATGTTGAGATTCGCGGCGTTTGATTTGTACCATTTCTCTAGATTCTGGAAGTTTGGGTCGGTGGTCAGTCCCATCGTGATGTGTATCGGACCGAACCTGTGTGTGTGTGTGTGTGTGTGTAAGAATCTCCGGCTGAACTGAACCCAAATGTCACAGATCCGCCTTATGAAGGGCGAAGAAAGCAGCTGACCTGCAGCTCTTCACACACACACACACACACACACACAGAGGACCCCCCTGCAAATCTGGGATTTATGTACCATTTTATCATAAAGTTATGGACCTCACTGTACGCTCATCTCTGTATCTTAGAGTATTATGTACTGTATAATATATTGCATTTATGCAATGCAATTTGGCCTAAAAGTGCACACACACATATATATGTATATATACAAATATAACTTCACATTTGTGTCTGGAAACAATCTGCAAATAGCAACATGCTCCAGAGACTGATTGTGGCGCCATCTATATATCTCTCAAGTGAAAGACACTGAATATTGTGTTTGTTTAAACATTGAACACTAGAGGACACAGGAGTCCAACACATCAATCAAATAATAAAATAATAAAATAGTAAAATTTATTTTATGCTATTTTATTTGATTATTATTATTTTTTATTATAATACAATAATATAATAAAATAAAAACAAAAACAAAATAAGATAAAAAAATATACAATAATAAAATAAAATGAAAGATAAAATAGAATAAAAAATAGATTAATAAATGAAAGAAGAAAATACAATTAATAATGAAGAAAATAAAAGAAAAAAAAATGAAATATAAAATAAAATAATAAAAATATATAACCCCTGTCATCAAATAAATAAAGTAAACAAATGAACTTTGAAGAAAACCTAATATTTATGTATTATCAATATTTTACACTATTAATAAAAACGTATTGTACTTTGGTAAAAACTACGGTTAGTGCACGCGCACTATGGTATGGTCGCTCACGCACATCGTCTATAGCGTGCTCGCTCGTGTGCTTTGTGGACGCGCGCTCGGAAGCCGCGCTCCGTCATTTCCTCTCTCCACAGACAGGAGGGTGGGGACAAACAGCTGGTAAGTGATGCCGTGATCCGACCGCCGCTCGGGCTGTTTTTCACACCAATACACGCCTTTCCCGGAGCCACTACAGGTAGGACTTGTGTCCGTTAGTCTCAGCCGCCTCGGAGCGGCCGCGAGCGCTTGTGTTTTGGCGTGTTTGAGGTGTTTTTCAATCCGTGTCAGCGAGAGGTGCTAACGGCTAACTGAGATTAGCTCCATAAATACCAATGATCTTTTGTCAAATCATTTGAAACGTCAATTCGCTGCTGTTAAAAGACTGAAATTGTAGCAGGACAAGACAGAAGTGATATTCCAAGTGTGTGTGGGTCGTTGAGTGGTTTTGCTTCATCTGTATCAGCATTGAGCCGTTTAAACCTCATCAAATCTGCTGCAGTCTGACTGATCTTAATTACTCCAATTAACGACGTGATTAACTGCCCCCGGTGTCCCTAAATTACACTGGAGACCCTTCGACGCCCTGAAAAGGCACTGATACGCTTCATTGCAGCCCTTTAACACCCTAATGACAGCCGACGGGTGACACACACACACACCCAAACCCCTGGCGGGTGTCATTGGCGATGGTTTGGTGTTGAAGTGTCCGAAACTGCTGGATTTGGGTTGAACTGGAGCATCGTGAAGATCAGGTCAATGCATGATCATCAGGCTCTAGTGGTGGTTTAACACCGGGTAACCAGTCCTAAACGTCTTTTTTCTGGAATGAGTGTTGATTTCATTAGGCGGTGGTTTGTTGAAATTAATTTTATGTGTCAGAGGATCCGTCCGAGTGTGTCAGGAGGATCCAGATTCCTGTAGCTCAGAATATTTCAGGATATTTATACTCGACTGCACATCAGTGTAACCCTGTACGTAGCTTAAATTACACTTTGCAGTGTGAAGTTAAATGTATTTGTCGCCCCATAAGTGAAAATGTTTCTGCTGTATTTTGATTGGTTGTTTTTAAGGTTTTGTTTCAGGACCCAAATTTTACCAAATCAGGTTATCATGATCAATTGTTGACATTTTTTATTATTTATGCTATTATTAAGCCAGTGATGCATCACAAAATACATTGCTGTGGTCTGTGCAAACTATAGTTATCTTAGTGCTGTCAAGTTTGTTTACATAACATATATGTATATATTTAAGAAATATCTGCATGTAAATACTATATATATATATTTATTTATTTATTTATTTATTTTTATATTATATATTTGATCAATTTTTGTTATATATATATATATATATATAACAAATTGATCAAATATATAATATAAAAATAAATATATATATATATATATATATATATATATATATATATATATATATATATAATGCTATAATGCTATTTCATGCATTCTGACTTATTTACGCTGTTAAAGAGTTGATTCTCATGATAAACATGGCCACAATTTAAAAAAAAAAAATGTAAAAACGAGTTGGACGTTTGACAGAGTATTTCTGTGTCAAATATACTTCATGATTCAAACAAGTTTCGTAAAGTTTTTTTCGAATATGGCCATGTATGACGTCATAAAGGGTGGAATTCCTTGTATGGGCACTTCTCCCGGATGAACACGAACACGAACACACGCACACACACACACATCAACCAGAGCAAGAGAGCGTCCATCAACGAGCTTCGTTCAGGGTTACGGGAGACCGCGGCGGCGCTTCCATTGTGTTTTTAGAGACGAGATCAACAGTGTCACTAAAGAAGTGTGTTTCTGGTGTGAGGGAAAGATCACCTTGTTCAGCTTCCCAAAACACCCAGCGTTAAGGGAACAGTGGATGCAGTTTGTGTTTCCGGAGTTCTGTGAGTGTGTGTTTGTTCCCGGTCATGAGTGGAAAACCGCAGGCGGTGAGTGAAACTGCATCAAATGTGTGCTTTGTTCGCAATCGATGTGTAAGTGCATATAATGTGAACAACACCAACGTATTATCCAGGGATAATGCGATGATGTATTGTGTGTGTGTGTGTGTGACTCTTTAGCTCCGCCCACTGCACGCCTCCACGAGCTCGGCTGTTTTCTGAAAGAATCGGTACAGCGCATCTGTCTTTTATAAATCTGATCAAACTAAAGACTCTTCTGAGATATGAAGGATCAACACTACTCTATAGATACTCAAGATTAACAAGGGATTGGCAGAAACTGTGTGTGTAATGTACCCTTTAACATCTTTGGAACCTCCGAAGGTTCTTAAATGCTCTTCACACTAAGAAAACATTGGTTGACAGTTGACTGAAAGATTCCGAAAACCTTTATTTTTAAGAGTGTAGTCTGGTTTCTTTTACCTTGTGTAGTGTTTATGGTTTTTGAGGATGAGGGCATGTCACACAACCTGACTTTCTAATTTAACTATCTTCCACCATGTGACCAGATGAGTTTTTGTCTCAATGCTGAGCTTGATTGATGTCAAAAACTAAAAATGCGGAAATAAGTTGATCAACGTATTTATATTGCAAAATTTGCATTATATTATTTGCATTTAGCATGTTTTCCCCTGCTCTCTGTGACCAGTCAGAACAGACATGTGACCTACTGAGGTACAGTATTCACAAACTAAAAAAAAAAGCATTTTTACATTGTGTGATTGTGATCCTAATGGTTAGTTTCCACATTCTTCACCCTGGATTCCACAGAAGCCTGTGATTAGTTTGTTAGATGTTTGTGAGTAGGTAAATTACACTCTATTCTGTGTGAACCTCATTGTGTTTTGCAAGCAGGTTTTGGTTAAGCCCTCTTTTGAAAAGTGCTGCGAGCAGACGGCCAGCCCCTCGGAGCTATTGTAGCCCGACTCTGGCAGTGGCTTCTCTGAGTTCATGTGGAATGTATTTCCTGTTTGGGTCCCTTCAGTTTGGGAATGAAAGAAAAAGCATGACTCGCTGCTTAATGGATGCTGCAGCAGGACTAGTTATTTAAAGAAGTGTTTTCTCATGATCGCCTGGAACATTTCGTTTTTTTCTGACCTGTTGACAATGCAGGAATATTTTTATAGTCTGGGAGATTGTTTACTATGCACACAATGGATTTGACCTATTTATGTGTGTCAGATAAATCCAAGTTTAGTGTTGTTCTTTAAAATATTCCAAGTAACACAAGAATGAACCTCATTGGTTCTCTCTGAAGCTCAAACGTGCTGCGTAACACCAGAATGAACCTCATTGGTTTTTGCTGAAGCTCAAACACGCTGCGTAACACGAGAATGAACCTCATTGGTTCTTGCTGAAGCTCAAACGTGCTGCGTAACACCAGAATGAACCTCATTGGTTTTTGCTGAAGCTCAAACACGCTGCGTAACACGAGAATGAACCTCATTGGTTCTCGTAGAAGCTTAAATGTGCTGCGTAACACGAGAATGAACCTCATTGGCTCTTGCTGAAGCTCAAACGTGCTGCGTAACACCAGAATGAACCTCATTGGTTTTTGCTGAAGCTCAAACACGCTGCGTAACACGAGAATGAACCTCATTGGTTCTCGTAGAAGCTTAAATGTGCTGCGTAACACGAGAATGAACCTCATTGGTTCTTGCTGAAGCTCAAACGTGCTGCGTAACACCAGAATGAACCTCATTGGTTTTTGCTGAAGCTCAAACACGCTGCGTAACACGAGAATGAACCTCATTGGTTCTCGTAGAAGCTTAAATGTGCTGCGTAACACGAGAATGAACCTCATTGGTTCTCGTAGAAGCTTAAATGTGCTGCGTAACACGAGAATGAACCTCATTGGTTCTCGTAGAAGCTTAAATGTGCTGCGTAACACGAGAATGAACCTCATTGGTTCTCGTAGAAGCTTAAATGTGCTGCGTAACACGAGAATGAACCTCATTGGTTCTTGCTGAAGCTCAGGCGTGACGCGTAACACCAGAATGAACCTCATTGGTTCTCACTGAAGCTCAAACGTGCTGCGCAACACGAGAATGAACCTCATTGGTTCTCGCTGAAGCTCAGGCGTGACGCGTAACACGAGAATGAACCTCATTGGTTCTTGCTGAAGCTCAGGCGTGACGCGTAACACGAGAATGAACCTCATTGGTTCTTGCTGAAGCTCAGGCGTGACGCGTAACACCCGAATGAACCTCATTGGTTCTCACTGAAGCTCAAACGTGCTGCGCAACACGAGAATGAACCTCATTGGTTCTCGCTGAAGCTTAAACGTGCTGCGTAACACGAGAATGAACCTCATTGGTTCTCGTAGAAGCTCAAACGTGCTGCGTAACACCAGAATGAACCTCATTGGTTCTCACTGAAGCTCAAACGTGCTGCGCAACACGAGAATGAACCTCATTGGTTCTCGCTGAAGCTTAAACGTGCTGCGTAACACGAGAATGAACCTCATTGGTTCTCGTAGAAGCTCAAACGTGCTGCGTAACACGAGAATGAACCTCATTGGTTCTCGTAGAAGCTTAAATGTGCTGCGTAACATGAGAATGAACCTCATTGGTTCTTGCTGAAGCTCAGGCGTAACACGAGAATGAACCTCATTGGTTCTCGTAGAAGCTTAAATGTGCTGCGTAACACGAGAATGTGCCTCATTGGTTCTTGCTGAAGCTCAAACATGCTGCGTAACACGAGAATGAACCTCATTGGTTCTCGTAGAAGCTTAAACGTGCTGCGTAACACGAGAATGAACCTCATTGGTTCTCGTAGAAGCTTAAACGTGCTGCGTGACACGAGAATGAACCTCATTGGTTCTCGTAGAAGCTTAAACGTGCTGCGTGACACAAGAATGAACCTCATTGGTTCTCGCTGAAGCTTAAACGTGCTGCGTAACACGAGAATGAACCTCATTGGTTCTCGTAGAAGCTTAAACGTGCTGCGTAACATGAGAATGAACCTCATTGGTTCTCGTAGAAGCTTAAATGTGCTGCGTAACACGAGAATGAACCTCATTGGCTCTTGCTGAAGCTCAGACGTGATGCGTAACATGAGAATGAACCTCATTGGTTCTTGCTGAAGCTTAAACGTGCTGCGCAACACGAGAATGAACCTCATTGGTTCTCGTAGAAGCTTAAATGTGCTGCGTAACACGAGAATGAACCTCATTGGTTCTCGTAGAAGCTTAAATGTGCTGCGTAACACGAGAATGAACCTCATTGGTTCTCGTAGAAGCTTAAATGTGCTGCGTAACACGAGAATGAACCTCATTGGTTCTCGTAGAAGCTTAAACGTGCTGCGTAACACGAGAATGAACCTCATTGGTTCTCGTAGAAGCTTAAATGTGCTGCGTAACACGAGAATGAGCCTCATTGGTTCTTGCTGAAGCTCAGGCGTGACGCGTAACACGAGAATGAACCTCATTGGTTCTTGCTGAAGCTCAGGCGTGACGCGTAACACCAGAATGAACCTCATTGGTTCTTGCTGAAGCTCAAACATGCTGCGCAACACGAGAATGAACCTCATTGGTTCTCGTAGAAGCTTAAACGTGCTGCGTAAGACGAGAATGAACCTCATTGGTTCTCGTAGAAGCTCAACCGTATCACGAGAATACGAGAATGCACCTCATTGGTTCTTGACGTCAGAGTTCGGTTCGTTTGGATGATGTGAATGCTGTCTTCCGAACTCGGGTGCGCACCTGTGAACCATACTCAAGTCTGCTTACAAAGGGTGGTCTGGGGTACGGTTCATGTGAACTCCGGTACGGTTCGCTGCTGATGTGAACGCAATCGTACTAAATCGCGGAAGTGAACCGCTATTAATGACGTATGATTTGATGATAGTTTGGGTTTGTGTGTGTTTCAGTCATTTTCCTGGCGAGCGTGACTGACATACTGCAAGCAGAGAGCTGTAGATCTCATTTCTGCTCGTCTTCAGCATTCTTTAGAGCATTTGCAGTATAATAGCGACAGATAGACACAAGTGCCATTACGTACTGAAGCTTTGGAAACAAAACCAATGGCTTAAAAACAAAAATATAAAAGTGAGATGAGCAACGCTATGCATTTTGCAGCCTTCACGCTCGCTGTCGTTACTAAGCAACCGGGTAAACAGCTGCTGCCTTAATGACGCAAACGCACCCCGGTTCGGACCCAAATAATATAATATGAACACAGTCCAGCGGGGGCAGGGGGAGCGGGGTGCAATCGAACTCTGGTTCGGTCCAGGCAATCGAACCAAGTGTGAAAGCACCCTTAGAACCAAACCTGTGAGAATGATGCTTCAAGCATATATATTGTTTTGCATTTGTTACCAGATGCTTTGAAATGTATTTCTGTATATGTTGCGCATCATGCACAAGCTGTACACTGCATAACTGCGTCCTGTGAAACACAATCACGTCTGTTTCTTTATTTGACCAGCGTTTGGAATATGAGCAGTGGTGTTGGCTAATACTGTTGCTATGGCAATAATGCTCAGGTCAGCTGCGAGCCAGCGGCCAAACGCACTGTTTTCATGAAGTTTCAGTTCTCTTTAAACCAAAGCTTCACACAACACATGGGAACTTTTGTTCTTGTGAATGTAGAATTGTTTTTTCTTAGACTATTGAGAGGTACGTTTCAAGGTTGCATGCATTTAGGTTTGGATGCATCGAGAGCCAGAGGTCTCTCTCTCTCTCTCTGTGTGTGTGTGTGTGTGTGTGTGTGTGCGCGCTGCTGGCCGGGCCAGCGGGCTGAAAGATATCCCACTAACAAAGCATTCCAGTGTTGTTTCGGAATATGCTGCATTCTCTTGCTGACTGCTATTGCAGTTTAGAATGTCACAATGGAATCTTTTCATGGGGGAAGGAGGGTGTGCGTGTGTTTCTAACAGAAGTCAGATTAGCAGTTCTCACTCTTTGTTTTTGTTTTTTTTAAGTTTTGTCTGAAGCCGAACTTAAACTTTTTAGGACAAGTTTATTTAAAAGTTTACACTTTTTAAAGTAGTGTTGAAGAAGTATTGAGCTTTCAGCTTTTCAAGTTTTGTTGTTTTGGTAGTTTTATTTTTTTTGCTTCAGCACTTTGAATTCTCAGTCTTTACTGAATTAATCACCTTAAAGTTACTGTGAAACAAACCATTTTCCTAAGGCTGGGTATTAACACAGATTTTAAGAATCGATTCGACACAAGCTCTTGATTAGATTTTATTGTGATTTCCGATTTGATATCTATTTGTTCGAAAAAACAATAAAGTGTCTTGAAAAAAGTTTTAATGACAGATTTATTAAAACATACAATAAATGAGACATCACTAACAGATTGTGAAAAAAATAGAAACACACACACACACACACACACGGAATTTGTCTTGCATGACAAAGCCCCAGTGCACAGAGAGAATGACAACACAGATAATAAAAATAAAATGAGTCAAAAAAAAATAAAAATAATAATAAATAGACAATATATGTACAGATTGTATAATACACAGATGTCAAGAATCGATTTGATTCAGTTCACAAGCTCTTGATTGGATTCTATTGTGATTCTGATATGATATACAGTGGGGAGAACAAGTATTTGATACACTGCTGATTTTTGCAGGTTTTCCTACTTACAAAGCATGTAGAGGTCTGTAGTCATAGGTACACTTCAACTGTGAGAGATGGAATCTAAAACAAAAATCCAGAAAATCACATTGTATGATTTTTAAATAATTAATTTGCACTTTATTGCATGACATAAGTGTTTGATCACCTACCAACCAGTAAGAATTCCGGCTCTCACAGACCTGTTAGTTTTTCTTTAAGAAGCCCTCCTGTTCTCCACTCAATACCTGTATTAACTGCACCTGTTTGAACTCGTTACCTGTATAAAAGACACCTGTCCACACACTCAATCAAGCAGACTCCAACCTCTCCACAATGGCCAAGACCAGAGAGCTGTGTAAGGACATCAGGGATAAAATTGTAGACCTGCACAAGGCTAGGATGGGCTACAGGACAATAGGAAGCAGCTTGGTGAGAAGGCAACAACTGTTGGTGCAATTATTAGAAAATGGAAGAAGTTCAAGATGACGGTCAATCATCTCACCTCGTGGAGCATCAATGATCATGAGGAAGGTGAGGGATCAGCCCAGAACTACACGGCAGGACCTGGTCAATGACCTGAAAAGAGCTGGGACCACAGTCTCAAAGAAAACCATTAGTAACACACTATGCCGTCATGGATTAAAATCCTGCAGCGCACACAAGGTCCCCCTGCTCAAGCCAGCGCATGTCCAGGCCCGTCTGAAGTTTGCCAATGACCTTCTGGATGATCCAGAGGAGGAATGGGAGAAGGTCATGTGGTCTGATGAGACAAAAATAGAGCTTTTTGGTCTAAACTCCACTCGCCGTGTTTGGAGGAAGAAGGATGAGTACAACCCCAAGAACACCATCCCAACCGTGAAGCATGGAGGCGGAAACATCATTCTTTGGGGATGCTTTTCTGCAAAGGGGACAGGACGACTGCACCATATTGAGGGGAGGATGGATGGGGCCATGTATCGTGAGATCTTGGCCAACAACCTCCTTCCCTCAGTAAGAGCATTGAAGATGGGTCATGGCTGGGTCTTCCAACATGACAACGACACGAAACACACAGCCAGCCACTAAGGAGTGGCTCCGTCAGAAGCATCTCAAGGTCCTGGAGTGGCCTAGCCAGTCTCCAGACCTGAACCCAATAGAAAATCTTTGGAGGGAGCTGAAAGTCCGTATTGCCCAGCGACAGCCCCGAAACCTGAAGGATCTGGAGAATGTCTGTATGAAGGAGTGGGCCAAAATCCCTGCTGCAGTGTGTGCAAACCTGGTCAAGAACTACAGGAAACGTATGATCTCTGTAATTGCAAACAAAGGTTTCTGTACCAAATATTAAGTTCTGCTTTTCTGATGTATCAAATACTTATGTCATGCAATAAAATGCAAATTAATTACTTAAAAATCATACAATGTGATTTTTCTGGATTTTTGTTTTAGATTCCGTCACTCACAGTTGAAGTGATACAAATTACAGACGTCTACATGCTTTGTAAGTGGGCAAACCTGCAAAATCGGCAGTGTATCAAATATTGTTCTCCCCACTGTAGATTCATTTGGAGATTTTTTTATATATATACACTCACCTAAAGGATTATTAGGAACACCATACTAATACTGTGTTTGACCCCCTTTCGCCTTCAGAACTGCCTTAATTCTACGTGGAATTGATTCAACAAGGTGCTGAAAGCATTCTTTAGAAATGTTGGCCCATATTGATAGGATAGCATCTTGCAGTTGATGGAGATTTGTGGGATGCACATCCAGGGCACGAAGCTCCCGTTCCACCACATCCCAAAGATGCTCTATTGGATTGAGATCTGGTGACTGTGGGGGCCATTTTAGTACAGTGAACTCATTGTCATGTTCAAGAAACCAATTTGAAATGATTTGAGCTTTGTGACATGGTGCATTATCCTGCTGGAAGTAGCCATCAGAGGATGGGTACATGGTGGTCATAAAGGGATGGACATGGTCAGAAACAATGCTCAGGTAGGCCGTGGCATTTAAACGATGCCCAATTGGCACTAAGGGGCCTAAAGTGTGCCAAGAAAACATCCCCCACACCATTACATCACCACCACCAGCCTGCACAGTGGTAACAAGGCATGATGGATCCATGTTCTCATTCTGTTTACGCCAAATTCTGACTCTACCATCTGAATGTCTCAACAGAAATCGAGACTCATCAGACCAGGCAACATTTTTCCAGTCTTCAACTGTCCAATTTTAGTGAGCTCGGGCAAATTGTAGCCTCTTTTTCCTATTTGTAGTGGAGATGAGTGGTACCCGGTGGGGTCTTCTGCTGTTGTAGCCCATCCGCCTCAAGGTTGTGCGTGTTGTGGCTTCACAAATGCTTTGCTGCATACCTCGGTTGTAACAAGTGGTTATTTCAGTCAAAGTTGCTCTTCTATCAGCTTGAATCAGTCGGCCCATTCTCCTCTGACCTCTAGCATCAACAAGGCATTTTCGCCCACAGGACTGCCGCATACTGGATGTTTTTCCCTTTTCACACCATTCTTTGTAAACTCTAGAAATGGTTGTGCGTGAAAATCCCAGTAACTGAGCAGATTGTGAAATACTCAGACCGGCCCGTCTGGCACCAACAACCATGCCACGCTCAAAATTGCTTAAATCACCTTTCTTTCCCATTCTGACATTCAGTTTGGAGTTCAGGAGATTGTCTTGACCAGGACCACACCCCTAAATGCATTGAAGCAACTGCCATGTGATTGGTTGATTAGATAATTGCATTAATGAGAAATTGAACAGGTGTTCCTAATAATCCTTTAGGTGAGTGTGTGTATATGTGTAATATATATATATATACATTTTTTTAAAATCACGTGCTGTACTAAAGAAAAAATCATTAAACTAAAGCTAAAATTTTTACATGGAATCCTGTTAGTTGGTACATTACTACAATATTAACGTTTAAAATAATAAAATAACAGTCCAAATTCAATTACTATTTATTTAGAGCTGCATGATTCTGGATAAATTGTGCAGAGATTCTGAACAGACAACTAAACAAAATAACGTCATTTACTAGAGGTTCTGACAAAATGTTAATTACTGCAGTGTAATGGAAGAAAAAATCAATTAAAAAAAAATTGGTTTGAGTGAATGATTCACTGACTCGTTTAATTTCTGGATAAATCAGTGTTTTTTTGTTTTTAATGAATCTTTAGAATGAAAGATGTAATGACACACTTTTTTTTTTAACTGTTACTTGTTGCCATGATGTAATACAATCGTTTTAAAGCACCAAGTTACTGTCAATTGGTTTAAATAAAAACAAAAAAAAATTATTGCTACCGAAGACATCAGTGTTTACATCCGCACTATAAACGTTTATTCCAGTACTTCTGTGATTTTAATATGAATATTTGTAACAGGAAAATGGTTGTCATTTAGGAATTAGATCACATGGGTGTTTGAATAGAGACCGTGATCTTTTAATTAATCGTGCAGCTCTATATTTATTTTTCAATATAACAATCAATGCTCCAATAAAAACTGAGTTGTGTACAAACGTGCATATATTTATCAAAATGCTCCTTTTCTGAGGTAAATGTAACGTTACGTGACATTTTACTGACGTCTTTCCACCACTGAGGGATTACAGGAGACACGATACATTTATGTATCTTTCAACAACTTCTGATGTTCATTCATGGTTATTTTGTGATATGCCACTGTCATGCCGCATTAAAGAGCTACAAAACCACATTTAATTGATTGAAATCTGAGATTTAAGATTATTATATCACTATTTTACTATTTTGGATTTGGATTAGACTAGGGCTGCAACTAGTCGATAAAATCGATAATGAAAATCATCGACAACGATTATCATTATCGATTAGTCGGGTCTTCTCTCTGTACGCAAAGCTTCCACCAGTCTCACCAAATTACAACACTCAATAACGTGTTTCTATAGACAAAATGTGCATCTAGAAATAGTGGAGGAAACAGAGTGAGCTGCTGCGGGAAAGGTACGTGATCCAAGCGTCCAAAACAGGAGGATTCTGTATTTTAAGCTTCAAGCGAATGCATAGCGTTTAACATACCCTGTCATGCGCTTTGACAGATGTGTGTGTGCATCTGCATCCTCAGCGCAAAACATTCATTCTACAGGTTATATCCACTGATCTATATAGAGAAAAGTAGTTATATCCCCATCTGTAAATGCTACTAATTCACGCAAGTATTTCCATTTTGCATGAAAGTGCGTCCTGGCAGTCTGAACGAGCGCGCATGCGCGTCAAAAACAGACAGAACGCAGTCGAGAGGGAGAAAAACATTCATTTAGCTGAAATATCTGTGGTTGGACGCTAAATTTAGGTTTAAAAGTCATGTAATTCAAGTATTTTATGACAGTAGTAACTGTAAAGGGATAACAGCGTTTAGTTGAATATAAATGTAAGACGTTCTTATAGCCTATTTAAAGGATTAAGAAATGGCAGCAACAGGTTATTTTGTGTGTGTGTGTGTGTGTGTGTTCCTGCAGAACATTCCTCTTATCTTCTAATACTGAGTTAGATTTTTTTTGGTCATCATTTTACACATCATTTTAATGTAGGGATTTAAACTGTCCTTTTGTTTAGTAACTTTTGCACATAATGTATTTTTTTTTTTTTTGTTGCTTGTTTTATTTGTTGTAAAACACTCATGACATGTTTGTTTGAAGGACCGCATTGGGCAGGATGGGGAATAGTGTGTTTTGTCAATAAATAAATAAAGGGGCTTTTTATCCGATTAATCGAATAAGTAATCAGCCAACTATCGATTATCAAAATAATCGTTAGTTGCAGCCCTAGATTAGACACTCGATTAGTTATTTTTACGATGCCTTTTTATTAATTTTTTTTGGATCTTTTAAGTTTGAGAGGAATGGACTTTAAATGGAGGGACCGAAATCTCTCAGGTTTCATAAAGAAATATCTTCATTTGTGTTTAGAAGTTAAATGAAACGACATGAGTACATGATGACAACATTTACATTTTTGGGTGAATTATACCTTATAAATACAGCAAGTTGAGCCTTGGATAAACAACTCTATATCGCGAATCATCTCGTTTACATCGATGCGTATCGTCGCATTTTTATATCGTTACACCCCTAGCAAATAGAGACCAAAACAGAGACCAGAGCTAAGAGGAGGTTACAACTACACAGCCCAGCATAAGATGGCTTTGATATTGGGAGACAGGCTATTGTATGTCGCCTAATTTGTGCGAAACAGGGAGCTTGCTTGCGCTTTGCGATCCCATTACTCCGTATATAGAAAGCGGCGGTGCTGAGCACGCATTCTACAAGATAAGGGGCCGTTCATGTGTCGCGTCTAAAACGCGGCCGCGCCACTTTCTCCTTTCCCCCCCCAAAGCTTGCACTCCCGTGGCATCTGTCATTGCTATGCAACCATGAACTGTGCTCTCCATTCAGACGAAGTAGTTTCAGCAAAGGATAAGTGGATTTCCAGCCCTTGCATTAGCTCTATGTACTTGCACCTCAGAATGCTTTTATGATGCAAGATTAATGTAAACAGCACGCTGCAAACACCCTTTCAACCTTTTTGAAGATTTTGAATGATTATTTTATAGAAGGTTCAAGTGGTGTGTGTAAGGGATTGGAAGCAAGCAGAGTACGGCTGTTAAAAACCAAGCTCAGAATTAATTAGAGATCGAATCGAGATGCATTCGGAAAATCTCAGTATCGATCCACAAATCGCAACGCAACGATTTATTGTCCCAGCCCTATTACTAGATATATTTATAGAGATTATCAATAAAAAACACGGCCTTATTGTTTGCTAATTTCACCCTCTACGCACCGTCATGGCGATATTTCACTCGACAAGCAATCTCGTCACATTTTAATCTCACGAGATCTCGTCACACCCCTAAGAAATGGTGGATGTAACTTTACGTGTTACATATCAGAATTGTATCGGTGGATGGAGAAGAGAAGGGATTTGTTACATCAAATAAAATATAAAGGTTTGATTAAAAGTTATAAACCTGATATTATTCTCTTTGGAATAATGTGGACTGATAAATCATTTAAAGACCAGAACCAGAAACATGTATTAAACATTAATTGCATGTTGACTTAAGAATTAAAATAGAATATTGTGGGTTATTGCAATAGAAAGCAATCCACTTATATCCCCCCCCAAATCAGAAAATCTTTAGAAAGCGGATCAAACATCCATCGGCTCGCCGATGATGTCATCCGCAAAACAGGTGTTGCAGGAAGGACTCTCAGTTTCATCGAGTTTCACAGAGGGTTCAGTTTCGCCCTCCGCAAACATGTCCTCACGGGAAGCAGGGCTTTCCTCGACGTGCGCCGCGGGCTGTGCTGTTTTTTTTCAATAGCCAAAGATTTTCAGGAACAAAGAGCACATTCTGAACTCAAAACAAATGACTTCTCTCACTGTTACGAGTTTATCCACGGCAGAATCTGAGCCGTCAGGACTGCTTTTAGTAAGCAATGAGGTCATTCAGCATGAATGCAAGACTCTTTTGTCTTAAGCTTCGTGTTCGCGGAGGTCACGTTGTTCCAAGTTTGCCAAAGGGCACGAGAGGAAAGTCTTGCCTCAAACGTTTTGGTTGAAATGTTAAATGGTTGTTTAGTGATGGATCTGGGATTTCTTTTGGGCCTCCGTTTAATGTAAAAGTTAATGCGGTTTTCTCAGAGGTGATTTCTCTATCAATTAGTTGTCATTTCTTTGTTTTCGGATCTTGCCTGTCATTCCCAAACATTCAAACGCATATTATTGTGATCGTAAAGTTTGAATTTACGCAAGCACAAACAAGATTTGAAGAGTGACATGAGAGTGAGCAAATAAATTTTTATCTTTGGATCGCTTTAAATGTTCCTGTACAAATTGTCCCAAATCGTTGTGATTGTACAGATTTAGATGCTTGGTTTGGCTTAATATCTGGAACTTTGATGGATTTGAATGGGGTTATGTGGGGTAATTTCTGTTTGGTTTCTGAGGTAACCAGCCTAAACTCGTTTGCTTGTCTACTTTCCCTCGTGTCTAATTTCCTGAGGGGAAGAAAAACCCAAGCAGTCTTGTCTTCATTAATATTTCTTACACACAGCATTTATCACTCAAATGTTTTTCCATTTGTAAGTGTAGTATCTTCCCAAAGTGCTCATGTATTATGGTATTCTGTTTTTGGACGTTACCAATGGTAGTACACAATGTAAATGCCTTGGTATGTGAATCACATAATCATAGTATCGCCATCTGATAGCATCACTGTATCAATTGGTACCAGCATAAAACATGTTTAATGTTGTGTAATAGCTGTCCAAATCAGTCAAAAGTTCTGCTGTTAAAGGGATAGTTCACCCAAAAATGAAAGTTATCCCATAGCAGAAGCTAGATATTTTACTTTATAATGTGTTAAATATGGATATTTTTCTTACACAAACGCATGGCTTCGCTTCAGAAGGGCTTTATTAACCCCCGGAGCCGTGTGGAGCAGTTTTATGATGGATAGATGCACTTTTATGGACTTCAAAACAGAAACAGCCATTCGCTGCCATTGTAAAGCTTGGAAGAGCCAGGACATTTATTAATATAACTCTGATTGTGTTCGTCTGAAAGAAGAATGTCATATACACCTAGGGCGGCTTGAGGGTGAGTAAATCATGGGGTAATTTCTATTTTTGGGTGAACTATCCCTTTAATAGCTCAAGGCAATAATTTAGGAACGGGTTTAGGAATTTTATTAATAATTTAGGTGTTTAGTTTATGAAGCTTGCATTTTCAGAATCAGCATCATCTGTACAATTAATGATTTTTGTCCATTGCAAAAACAATACAAGTGTTCAGTGAGAGACGTTTGTGTTTGTAGTAGAGATGCACCGATCGGACATTGGAATTGGACGATTTTCCGCATGATCGGCCCGGATTGGTGACCAGCCAGTCAGTCTCACGTTTTAACGATTTCAAGCTGGTTTTTGTTGCCAGTGGCACAGGCCATAATGTCAGATGTGCGTTCTCACTCTCTTTTCTCTCCGATAGCGAAGTGAGACAAACACACACACACACGACCTCTCACTCACTCGTCTTATTCACGTATTACGCTTAATTTTACTAATCCTCGCAGGTTTCGAGCTCACGCCAAAAGTGCGTGCATCACAGATCTATAGAAGTGGAAAACACGGATGGAATTCAGTCATAAATACTTAACTTACTGTATAACACGGGATGTCATGTAGTTCAGTGCGCTTAAATCACATCGTGATATGGACTAGTCTCTGTGAATATTAAGCCGCAAGAAGCATGTTCTGCGTGTCTCTGTGAATGAACGCCGCAGACGTGCAAATGTTTATAACACACACACACAAACACACACACACACTGAAGCATGTGTGACGCTTGCGGTGTTACTATGACGACATGAACAGATGAACTTCATCTCCAGAGCCGCTCTGAGGGTCACTTTATGAGCATTTTATGGTTTAATTTGAGAGAAACTTTCATATCATCAGCCCTCTGCAATGCGAGTAAATCACTTGCATTTGCGAGTAAATCTTCACTCTGGGCGACTAAACAATATCTATCAGTAGCCATTGGCTAATAAATGCTTGGATTTTACTCGCCTGTGTGTGTTAGAGGCTAAGAATAAGTTTAGCATTAATATATTTTCACTCGCTGAACACTCAGAGAAACAGTTTTGCTCTCAGTCAAGCGACCTGTCTATTTCAGTTCAGGTCAATGGATGCGTACGCACCTGTATTTGACGTACCGTAAACTCTAGAGCGCTGTGTTTCTCTCTCACACACACATGCACACACATACGCAAAGAGAGAGTGTTTTACATACCACGCAGAATCGCCGCGTTACATGTAAACAATATTCTTTGTTGTATTTTCAAAATAACGGAATTATTTATTTGGAATTATTCAGCTTTTAAGAAGCAGAAGATATGCGGTAGAGGGCGGGACTAATGCGCAAACGGCAATCTCATTGGCTGGCGCTCGTCCATTACCTTCACTGTTTTGATTTCAGCAAATCAGTTTGAGCAATGCTGACAACGTGATTAATATTCATGAACCCAGCAGCTCATTGGTCTTTAGTGCGCTGTATATTGTTATTAATAGTAGAATTAGTAGTAGTAGTATTATCTTAAGTCCTAAGTTCAGTTAAAATATCAAACATGCATTCGTGTGTGTGTATATGTGTGTGTGTGTGTGTGTGTATATATATATGTATGTATATGTATACATTTAAGAAATATAATGTGTGTATATATATGTGTGTATTTATATACACATAAGTATACACAGTACACACACATATATTTTATGTAAACACAAACTTTTATTTTGGATGCGGTTAATCGCGATTAATCGATTTGACAGCACTAATATAAATAAAACAGTATATCAGTCTGGCAAGTAAACTCAAAAATGTACTAGCCAATGGTGATTATATTGCCAAGGTGTGTGTAGAGGGTTGTATCATATACACCGAAACAGAAAGATCTTCATAACAACCCGTCCAAATAAAAGTTTGGTTTAACGTAGTATTGAACTGTATAATGTATGTCTTAATGTACTACTACTACTACTACTACTACTACTACTACTACTACTAATAATAATAATAATAATAATAACAACAACAGTACAATAATTATCAACTTTATTTTTAAAGGAATAATCACACAATTTTTCTTCCATGTTTTATTTATAACAGTAAACCTGTGTTGTGCAGCACTTTGTTTGCCAAAAAATGAAAGGGTTTATTTCAATTTCATTTGATTCAAAATAAATTCATGTTTTATGCCTTAATTTGATTACCAGAAAAACTAAAATACACAACAGAATTTCTGTAAATACAAATAAAAAAAATTCATAGGGCCTATTATTGTAAACAAATTAATAATTTGCAAACGGTGCATCTCTAGCGAGTTTAGGAATTTTAGTAATAATTTAGGTGTTTATTTTATGAAGCTTGCATTTTCAGTAAAATTAATTATTTTTGTCCATAGCAAAAACAAGTGTTCAGTTTGTTTGTGTAGTAATTTCTGTTGTATTTTGGGCAGTGATGTTATTGAGGTGCTTCACTGACCAATAACTGGAATAATTATTAATAGTTAAAACGCTTGATCTAGTCATTCCATTGTTGCTGATATTGATTACATGTTATTTTGAATATCGCTATAATATCAAAGTACTTTTAAATGTTTCTTAATAATCCCTTTTGGCGAATAATGGTGTTTATAGATATATTACATTTATATTGGTATATGTGAAATGAATTTATCATTTAAATATTATTTTGTGTTAAAATCTGCTTTGATTTATTTTCAACTTTTGGCAACACCTTATAATATTGGGTCCAATTCTCACCATTAACTAGTTGCTTATTAGCATGCAGATTAGCTGTTTATTAGTACTTATAAAGCACTTAACTACCTTAATAACTATTAATAAACAGTGATTAGGAGTTTGAGGGAAAAGTCATAGTTAATAGTTAGTTAATAGTGAGAATTAGACCCTAAACTAAAGTGTGACTGATATATTTATGATATAATATCATGATATTGCAGTGTTTTGAATCATGTCATGTGTCAAATCGAATACATAATTATTGACTTAATATATATCAAATCATCAAAAAGTGATTTTTAGCAAACAATAACAACACAGAGAGTTGTGCGTTAATATGGCCTGAGCTCATAAACTCGTGGGTTATTTTTATGGTTTCCAGTCCAGTTCTGTTGGGTATCAAGGAATGTAAAATGTGTTTCGCTTTGGGAAAAGTGCAGGATATAGCCAGATGAACCGCAGAACATTCATAATCAAGCTCGCTCTTCAACACGTCTTAACAGTTCTGTATCTGAATGCTGCATTTACAAACCATCACAGCCACAGAAACCATTTCCATCACAAAAATGACAGAGTCCTCAGACACCCAGTAGAGTTTTTATCCACGTCAGGCCTGCTACCGAGCCAAGTAGCAGAGATGGCCATCGTTCCCACAATGCACCATGTGCGTGTGAAACCCGAGCCGTGCTCTCCTCTGGCGTACGGCTGAAATGGAGTCATGAGTTGGAGCAGGGGTCTGAATTCAGGGGGTCATACGCTGTTACCAGGCCTGAGATGCGTCTAAAACAGGAATTCTGGAGAGATCCCGCACGTGACTACTATCAGTTTAAACGATATCGTTCGTCAGGGAAACTTTGGGAGGATCTATGAAGGTATTGTTAGTTCTGGTATTGTTGTTGCTGTAAGGCTGTCAGATCCAGTTTCAAGATGGAATTCTTTTCTTTTGCTTCTCGTTTAACTGGGTTTTGTAAAAACGTCCGCTACTGATATAGTTTGACGATTATAGGCTCTATGCGCTGACATAAGCACGTATGACAGCTGCACGCAGCACGTGTCGATTTGGGGGTCTCCGCTGTGTGTAACACTTGTGTTGTGTTCGCCTGTTGTCTGTCTTCTGGATGGGATACTCCAGAAATAATCCCACAGACGCTCTGGAGTCAGTGAACCGCTTAAAGGTGCATAAATAGATCCATGAAATTAAATGTTATATTGATCCTTGAGAAGAAATGACAAAAAACAGGCAGCTTTCTGGAGCAGCATGACATGATTAATGCAATAAAGACACTTTACAGTGATTTTTACCACAGTTGTTCTTAGAAGTGTGTTTAACTGTGGGTAAATCACTGTAATGCATTTATGCTTCGATAGTCGTTTGACAAGATTGTAAATTATGTATTATAAAGATATATATTTCATTAGCCTAGCTGTAGGCTGACATAAGAAACGTAATGATCAAAGAGAGTGGAATTTGTTGCATTAATATTGCATTGTATTTTTGTTTTATTTTAGTAAAACCCTGTCCCAAGAAGTTGCATCTCTTAATTCATTCCCTTCAAACTACAATGCATAAATCAACATAATTATTTAGTGCTTCTTAAGACAGACTAGTCGAGTTTGCATTATAAGAAGCCCTGAATAAAAATTAGAATCGTCAAAAATCATTTTCGGTGCATCTCTAATTTGTAGTAATTTCTATTGTATTTTGGCCAGTGATTTTATTGAGGTGCTTCACTGACCAATATATTAAAGTATAATTGGGAAAATTATATTACTAGAATAATTATTAATAGTTAGAATTCTTGACCTAGTCATTCCATTGTTGCTGATATTAATCACGTGTTATTTTGAATATCACTTTTTAAGTGTTTTTAATTTTAATATACTAAATCAACTTTAAAAAAAAATTTTTTTTTGTCGGACGGACCCTAAGATTTTAAGTTAATATTTTAATAATTCTCGTTGCTCTGGTCTGACAACTATGGAAGCTTGTTTCCGCCACAGAAAAAAAAATTGATTGCATTTGCGACTTTTAATCTCGCAATTCTGAGAATTGAATTTAGAAACATAAACGTGCAGTTTTGAGGGAAAAAATTCAAAATTGCAAGATATAAACACAATTGTGAGGGTTTATATCATGAGTTTATGCGATTCTGACTATAACTCGTTTATAAGTTTGTATCTCGCCATTCTTAGAAAAAAGTCAGAATTGTAAGAAAGTCAGAATTATGAGTTTATATCTCGCAATTCTGTTTTTTTTTTCAGAACAGAATATAAACTCGCAGTTGTGGAGGGAAAAAAAAGTCCGAATTGTGAGAGAAAAAGTCGCAATTATCTTTTTAAATGGTTTTAATCTGTGGCGGAAACAAGCTTCCATAGACGACAGACCAAAACCTGTCTGGAAAGCATTTGTGGAATTCAGCTGAACGTGTGCTGCCGGTTTGTCACTTTTCTTGAGTTTCCCAAACTAGCTGAATTTTGCCTCTTACGGCAGGTATCTGAAGGCTCATCTGCGTTTAATGACGTCCTGATCTTCCTCTAACGCTCAACAAGACGAAAGCCATCCTCTGTGTCTTTGGACTGATAATGATCCACCTTTCTGTGCGGAGGGGAACATTCCTGTGCTTCATTAGTAACAGATGTGAAGGACGATTTCAAAGTGTGTCCTGTGAGCGGAAAGCAGCGGTGCAGTGCGGTGGGGTGGACAGTTGTGTTTGGTGTTTTATTATTCGTGTATGGGGGCCGTTGTTTTGCCCGTCAGGAACTCTGCAGCGGCTGGTGGACAACAGCTGTGCGCGGTGTGATCGCCAGTTCTTCCGTTTCTACATAGCCCTGAAATATAACACAGCAGCCGTTTGGTTTAATATAGCTCATATATATCATATTTATATACTCTTCCATTCAAAACTTTGGGGTCGGTAAGATTTTTAAATATTTTTGAGAGAAGTCTCTTCTGCTCACCAAGGTTGCATTTATGTGATCAAAAATACAGTAAAAATAGTAAATTATTATTATTACAATTTAATATAACTGTGTTCTATGTGAATATATAGTAAAGTGTAATTTATTCCTGTGATCAAAGCTGAATTTATCATCATTACTCCAGTCTTCAGAGTCACATGATCCTTCAGAAATCATTCTGATATGAGGATTTGATGCTCAAGAAACATTTATGATTATTATCAGTGTTGAAAACCGTTGTACTGCTTTATATTTTGGTGGACATTTTTTTTTTTTTTAGGATTCTTTGATGAATAGAAAGTTCAAAAGAACAGCATTTTTTTTTTTATGAAAATCTTTTGTAACATTATAAATGTAATTTTTGATCAATTTAATGCATCCTAGCTGAATAAAAAGTAAAAAAAAAAAAAAAAAAACCCTTTCGAATTGTAGTGTATGGTTTATCTAAAGCGGCTTGCAATGAGACTTGATTAATATTTATATTTAAATAACATAAAATCATTAAAATGCTATAGCCTTTAGAACTCAATGAACAATGTGGTGTATCTGTGTGCATCTCTGGATTGAATTGATTGAAAACTTGCTTTTGTGTGCCTTATTCTATTATAAGTGAGGTTAGGATCGTAGGATCATGCATTATGTTTGTCGAAGGCCCATCTGTGTTCTGGACTGATTCTAGCATTGCACTTTTGTCAACACAATAAGCTTCTGCACTGACAGAGGAAGCTCTGAACTTTATTTAGCATGAGACCTTCGGCACAGATGATCCATCATCACAAGACTTCCTTTTAATCTTTTCTCTGGGCTGTGGCACTTCCCGACCGTCTCCCATTCGGCTAGTGAAGGGTGTTTTTGTGAGGTGCCATGTGTGCCACCCTGTTTCCACTGTTGTGTGTTATTGAGCAGGTAAAGCAGCGAACGCTTTGACCCGGTTGGCACTGAAAACACACTTTAATCCGCAGGGTTTACAGGCAGGAACTGCGCTCGCCTTTTTCTTGTCATACGCTCAAAGGCTGGGCTTTTACAGGAGACAGACGTCTGCTCTCCTCTTTCTGAAAGACAGCAGATGCTCACATGAGGAGCGCGTCTCTGTCGTCTAAAGGTGACATGAGTGTTTGTCTGCGATTTGGGCCCCGTTGTGCAAGTGTTTTCCTAGATAGCTGCTGCTTGTTGTTTGTCAAAGGAAGTCAGATTTTGAGGTCACTGGAACATGGCGGATAAACAGAAGGGACTTCTGGAATGTTTTTATGCTGCTTCAACAGCACAAGTTACCAGAGCGGCACAATGACAGTGGAAAAAGACACATTTTCAACTGCTGAAGTGTGAACTACAACAAAATATATTTCCCAAAAAATACAATAGCCTAATAATAATATTTCTTAAAACAATACAAAAATAAAATTTATTTTATTATTATTATATTTAAGGACTTTTTCATCTGCTGAAGTGTGAACTAGAGCAAAATATATTCCTTAAAAAAATTAAATAACCTAATATTTCTTAAAACAATACAAAAATAATAATACAAATTTTATTATTATTATTATTATTATTATTATTATTATTATTATTATTTTTATTTTTATATTTAAGGACTTTTTCATCTGCCAAATAAATTCCTTAAATTTATTTAAATAAAATAGACTAATAATAATAACATTTCTTAAAACAATACATTACATCATTATTATAGTAGTAGTATTATTACTATTATTATTATCATATTTTATTTAAAGACTTTTTCATCTGCCGAAGTGTGAACTATAGTAAAATATATTCCTTAAATTAAATAGAATAAAATAAAATAGCCTAATACTAATATTTCTTAAAACATTATTATTATTATTATTATTATTATTATTATTTTATTTTATTTAAGGACTTTTTCCATCTGCTGATATATGAACTAGATATTTACAATATACAAGTTCTGTTTTGCAGCACCTAATTAGAAAAATATTGTTCTGATATTGTTATATTTTCATTTGATTAACTTGTAACAAACTTGTAACTTGTTTAAATTGTGAGTTTTATGAATTCATTTAATTAATAGACACCATTTTTGATGATATATTTAAATAATAAAACAGAAAACAGAATTTGTGGGGGAAAAACTATAGGTAGCTGAATCTGTGGTGTTTACATGTACACAAACAAGTAACGTTTGCATTTATTCTTGAGGTCTAACAAACATCTGAAATTATTGTAAGTATAAGGTGAATATCATGATAAATTCTGATGCTGAATAATTGGTAACACTTTATTTTAGTTATTAGTCATTATGCATAATTACATGCAACCCTAACCCTATAGTAAGTACATGTAGTTAATTATTATTACTCAGTATTTAAATGCACAATTACACTGTAACACAGACACCTTAAAATAATTTTATTATGATATTTTTGGCCATATCGGCCCGTTCTATTAGGGTTGTGCAAAATATTGTTTTCCTTGTAGTCCATTGTTTGTCTTGTATAATGTGGCACGTTTCATGCAGGATGTTTTTGTTCAATAGGAGACACTCCAGCACCGGTGTCCTTCACCTTAAATGTGAAGAGCTGTTAAAATGAGCAAAATTGTGCAGCATTATTTTTTCCAGCTTATGCAAATCTGGCAGGACTCTTTGCATAATGACGTCTCTCATGGGTTTTGCCTGATGGTTTTGAATTGCAGATATTGTGACGTGCTACGGGCCCTGTTCTGTTCTTCAGACAGTGGGATGCTGTGCTCTTTTGGATCCTATTGTGTTCTGTCAGGTTTGAATAATGAGGGTCAAACATTGCTTTTTCATGACGTAAGGCCCATTGTGATTTGTTGTTTCAGTGTGTTCTGTTATATAGAAGTGTTTAACTCATGACTTACTTACTGTTGCTCATTGGGGACGGCAATTTAAAGGTGCCCGTAATACTAAATAAATAAACTTAAGCACCTAAACATGCTCTATTTGACATGAATGATTCCTCAAATCATGTCTTGTTGAGAGGTGTGCTGCATCATTTAAATATTATTTGTAGTATTTATTAATATTTTAATACTTTTTTTCTTCTAGACCTATTAAACTCTACTGCAGTCAGATAATAAAAGTAACAAAACAATCAAATCTATGCATATGTTGAATCGAAATTTGAGAATCGGGAGCACGCAACAAAGGGGGTGAGGCCATGTTGAGAAGAGGAAGAGTTGTTGTAGTCGAGCACATTTGGGAGTCGCTCAAGCGGTCATCCGTCTTTCACATTTACTGCGATACAGTACGAACACAAATGCAATAGCATGTCATAAAGCAAGATGACAACATAAGTTATAACCGTAATTAAACTAAACTATCCCCGTTCTCTCTTCATGCAGCAGATATTCTCTGGCTCATCTTACAACAGTTCCCACACCAGCGGTTTAGAGATTATCATGACAGAATATGCTAATCAATGACTGAAGATCGTTAACTCATAAATTCATCAACTATCCCTTCATAAACGTCCTGTCTCATTCTACATGTTGTCTCTTCTTCTTGAGTCTCTCCATCATTGTCCGACTCCGGTTTGCTCATAAAAGGCTGAACAGTAGTTATTATTTTCAGTGTGTGTCTGCGTGAGGTAATCAGAGCTGCTAACATGAGCTCTTGAAGCTCCGCCCTCTTCTAGAAAGGGGGGCGGGGAGAAGCAGCTCATTTGCATTTAAAGGGACACACACAAAAACGGCGTGTTTTTGCTCACCCTCAAAAAGTGAATTTTAACATGCTATAAAAATGATCTGTGGGGTATTTTGAGCTAAAACTTCACATACACACTCTGGGGACATCAGAGACTTATTTTACATCTTGTAAAAAGGGCCATTATAGGACCCCTTTAAAACCCCCTGATTTAGGCCATATGCATTTTAACTGATTTAATGACCCCTAGAGAAACTGTACTGCAATCAGTGTGGAGTTTGAAAACAAACGTCTGATCAAATCAACATGAAACGCTTGGAAACAAATGTCAAAACATCCTCCATGCGATATCTCACTGACGTTCTCTCTTTGTCTCTTTCGCAGGAAATGACCGAGAGGCCTTACAGATAATTTGTGCTTTTGCTGCAGTCCGCGTTTGCCGAGAGACCCCTATCTGGAAGCACATTTGTTTCCGTTGTGAGTATTAACTACCTCAGGCTCTGGAAACTGATCGAGGGAGCCCGGCGATCTCTCCCGGCAGCTGCGTCTGTTCTACCAGCCCCCTGCTTGACCCCTGACCAGCTGAACGGCCCTCAGAAACCCTCTGACCGACTGGATCCGTCAGAGCGGCACAGGCCACATCACCCTGTAGCTCACGCCAATCCTCCCTCCGTGCTTGCTGTTGAACGGTGTCACTGTTTTTCCTCTTCTGAAAATGGTTTTTGCTGACAGATTTTTAAGATTTTTCTATTTTTATTAGAGGCCTACGGAAAGAGTTCGGAAAGAAGGGTTTTTCACTTTCATTTGAAGGATTGATTATGCACTTTGGATTGAAGCTGTGCTAAGTGACGTGCAGATAATCTTTGTTTCCCTGTGAGGCACCTGTGAACCAGTTCTAAGGGAAAATACCTGACGCTAATTGGAGTTGGTGTGCCGTTTCACTGGGATATAAGCGCAAACGTTTTGATGTGAGCAGCGTCCAGAGTTGCAGCTGGGCTGCAAGATTTCCTCTCACCTTCCTTTCGCTCTTCATCTCTCAGGAGCGGAATACGGTCATGACTTCCCCTCTGATGGGATCTTTAAGCTATCTATTTACTTGATTCCAGGAGACCCAAATTAGGCATCGAGAACTTGTGCACATTGAAAAGTCAAGAGTTGTCCGCTTCGTGAGGACAGACACTTCCTGGGCGCATTGAATACTTATGTATTGTTGCAGTGCGCAAGAAAGTAAAATGGACTACAAGCTGCGCTTTTTGCTTGGCGGGTCCAAGCACAAAGTGCAGCAGCACCAGCAGTTCCAGTTGCCCGAGCTCAGCCGGACCCTCAGCGCCCCATTGGGCTCTTCTTGCTCCACCCCTTCTCCCATGGCAACAATTGGCTCCTCCCCTTCCAGCTGTCATGCCCCGCCCCCGGGCGCCACCACGGCGATCGCGGATATCCAGCAGGGCATCTCCAAATACCTGGACGCGTTGAACGCGTTCTGCCGTGCAAGCGCGTTCCTGACCGAGCTCTTTGGCAGCGTGTTCCGGGACTCCCGTTACTCCAAAGCGGCTATGCAACTGAAGGACGTGCAGGAACATGTCATGGAAACGACCAGCCGGCTCACCACAGCAATAAAGCCAGAGATCGGCAAAATGCTGATGGAGCTCAGCGCAGGCGCAGCTAACTTCAAAGACCAGAATGACTTCAGCCTGCAGGACGTTGAGGTAGGTCGCCCGGAAGCAACCTGCCCAGATATTATTACATGTTGATGTGTCTGCTGTCCACATACATCAAAAAATAAGGTCAATGTACTTATTGTGTTCATATTGTATTGCAAAACACTTGTGCTGTTATTGAGGTGGGATATGGGTGAGGTTAGGGACAGGTTTACTGGTGTGGGTTAAATATTTGTTCTAAATATTTTTATTTAGTTAATAGTAATAATAATAATAAATTCTTGAATTATATGTAAATTCCATAAATGATGCAGTCTTAGGAGCCAAGCAGATTAGAGCCTGTGGATTTTGAAAAGCTCTCTCCCTCAGTGGCAGAGTCAGGATATTTTCTTAGGGGTAAATAATCTTAATTTTTTTCAAACATAAATGAAACATTTGCCTGTAAACTATTGCAGTATTTTAGCTCCTACAACACAACTGAATTAATTGTACTTAATTGTAATCGAGGAATTGGTGGAATATGTGAATTTGACAATTTTATTTAAATCCTAGACTGTAAAACTTGCATCTGAAAAATTAAACACTGAAAGTTTAACATTCAAAATAAATTAATTGCGACAATTCTATCAAAATTAAAAAGGAAAAAATATGTTCTCTGTTTTGAATAGTCGTGTGCAACAATATGAATATGATAAAGGTGGCGCATAAAACAAATGCCAGAATGTAAAATCTGTAATTTTATACACAATAAAATGTAATCCATTTTCCATTTGTACTGTAAACCAGGTACTATTTTGCACAAGTTGACCGAGAGGGCTCTCATTTATAAATTAAAATTACATTTTAATTTGTGCTTTATTGTGGGCTCACATAGCAGTCTATACATTTGAGGGAGATGTTTATAAATGTGACGTATATAACAAAAACTGCTTTATGCTGCTTTAATCATCTCCACATTTGTGACCAGGGTCACATTTAATCATGTTTGCATGAAGTTTGCATGAGCACCTGAAATATCTCCCGTGTGTTGTGGTCGTAAAGAAGCGGTTCTACGTCTAAAACTCAATTCTGGTCAAGATAAAAAGACCGAGACGGCAATTGTGAGTGGGGTAGCTCCGCTCGACGGTCCCTTTAGCAGTCTGTGGGCGAGACTACCAACTAAGGGGTTAAGTGTGTCGCTCAAAGCACAATTTTAGGACAGGAATTTTTAATAAATCCAGCCCTACCTGGGATCAAACCTGACGTTTGTGCTAGTCGTTTTGAAGCTTACCATCAGCCTGTTGTTACTGCAGACACTGATTATTTTTCAAAGGCGAGGAGAGGCTTCCAGATCTTTTATAGAGGAATTCCTCTGTTCTGAGATATTTTCGGAAACCAGATGCTCTCTCTTTCGCTCTCTCTCTCTCCCTGTCCAAGAGGACATAGTTTCTAGTTTGTGCGGTGTGAGTTGAGCTGTGCTGGTCAGTCTCCGTGTCTCTATTTGAGGGACACGTACAAGCTGAAATGATGCCTTTATGAGCGAGGCTTTGCGCCCTGGTGGATGTGGTCATGCTCCGAGCAGGAAGGCTTCACACCACAGGCCTTTAAAACGGGGCACGCTGTGGCAGGGACCCGGGCCAGACCTGCAGCTATAGAGAACAACCTTAAAGTCCCGACGGAACCTCGTGCCAAAACACAAAACGCCAAAGTTTTCAAAGTATGAAATGGAATATTCTGTTAATTCCAGATTCTTTCCCCCTGAACGTGTGTACTGTGGAATGCATTCAAATATTGAAAGTGTTTTATAATGTTTGCACAAGCAAAAATGTCCTGAATACTCAAACAGAAGCATTACAGCTCGTCCGAAACAACCACTCCGGAAAGATCCGGCTCTGTTTTCAAGTGTTTAACTCTTGTATTTTTGTCTTGTCGTGTGAACAAGGGCTTCTGGTATGCTTTTTTTTTTTACATGCAGAATGTTAAAAACATACCAGTTTTGCTGCTTTAAAAACAGACCTGGGATGCTTTTCCCAAAAGTAGATTGTAGAACCATTGCCACCAATGGTTGCAATGCTTTTGGGAAACGCAGCCCTGCCAGAAATGCATGAAAGTGTCACTGTTTATTAGACGGCAGCCTAACTGAACTCGTGAACAAAACCAGAGGAAATATTTCTCAAATGCACACATATTAGCAGCGCACACACGCTCTCTTTAAACACTGCAGAGGCTTTACAGGCGGCAGCTAGTGTCTATTCAGCGTCTTGTATTTGTTAATGAGCGTTTTTGTTTGCAAGTGGCCCTTCCTGCCTCGCGGGAATCTGCCTGTTGTGTGTGCACGAAGGGGCAAGTTCATTCTCCTGTTTACATTCGGCTGGCAGGGCGACAGCAGGGTATTCCCGTCCCCAGGGTGTTACCTGACACCATGATTGTCTCAATGAAGCGCCGCTACAGAAATACACCTGCTGCATCGCTGGGCCAATCAGCTACGCTCTTTTTGGGTCTCGGCATGCCCTCAATAAGAATACTGACCCTAGGTCGGATTTCCAAACCGTGTGATGTGATTTTGTTTGCATATTGATTCAGAGAGGTTTTCTTCGGATGACTCCATGATTACAATTCTCTTTGCTTTCAGTGTTCTTGGTCTTAGTCTTATTATTCACTTTCTGTTTCTCATTTGCACTGTTCTTTCACCCTTTTAATATTATTGTCATAATAATAATAATAATAATAATAATAATAATAATAATAATAATAATAAATAATAATCATTTATTAATAATAATGCTAGTAAACAGTGTACTATTTACATTAATTGTTGAATAATAATAATAATAATAATTAATGACAGCAACAAATTATTATTAGAGTTTGGTTTAGGGTTGCATGTAATTATGCACAATTTATAGTTATTACTATAGTAACTACATGTAACATGTAACAATGACACTAAAATAAAGTGTTAATAATAAATATATTAATAATAATAATAATAATAATAACAACAACAATAATAATAATAATGTATTAATAATAGTAGTAGTAGTAATAATAATAATAATAATAATAATAATAATAATAATCGGACCAGTCTTATTGTAATCATTGTACAGAAATATATTTTCCCCCAATTTCCTGACACTTTACAGTATTTTTAGGTAAAACCTTTAAAATCCTTTATTTTTTAAAAACCTTTAAAATTCCTTTTAAACATTTTAGCATTTTTTTGGTCTATTTATTATTTGTATATGTATGCATAAAATAAAGTAAAAGGAGTAAATGGGATCAAAGCCATATTATGCATACTTTATATTACTATGACAATAAAACAATTATAATTATGTAACATTTTGTTTTATTGTCATAGTAATATAAAGTGGTCTTATTATTATTATTATTATTATTATTATTATTATTATTATTATTATTATTATTATTATAATTATGTAACATTTTATAATAATAATAATAATAATAATAATAATGTGACCAGTGTTATTGTAATCATTGTACAGTAATATATTTTCCCCCAATTTCCTCACATTTTACAGTATTTTTAGCTTTTTTGTCTATATATAGATTATTTGTACATGTATGCATAAAGTAAATGGCTAATGGGATCAGAGCCATATTAATCCATGTCATGACAATCCCTGTGTTTTGTTTTCTGTCTCTGTGTGTGAGAATCAAGAATCAACTTTGAGTGCTTTTTCTGCAATTTTATTTATTACACATTTAATTTTTCTGTTCCTTCATTTTGTTGAACTTTGTTCTAAGTTTCAACTCTTTCCTGTGGTTCTGACCAACAAAAGGACAAGAGTTAATGTTGAGCCCTAAAGCCATTAAACTGGCTCTGAAAAAAGAAGCTCAAGTAGGAACTTTACCGTTATTTGATTTATGCCCCTATACGTCCAAATCAGTCTTTAGCTAACATTTAAGACAGGTTCCTATATATGCTGTCGGCTCTCAGGTGTTTCAGCACGAGGGGTGAAAGACTGAAACTGGCACCACCTTGTTTTTCCTGTCTCCTGTTGCACAAGACGACATATTTCTGTCTTTACAACTTGGCCTGTAGATATTTTCAGCAGATACCTGTAAAAGAAACCCTTTCTGCTGTGGGTGGGGGTGACAGGCCTGTCTCCTGCCTTCTCTCTTTATGAACACAAGCAATTCTGACGTGATTCTGTGTCGATCCACAACAGTTCTGAATCTCTGAACACAACAGGACAAAGAACAGACTCGGTCTGAGCACATAATGGTTCCAGTGTCTATATTTAATTATTTTTTACGAGCTTGTCTCCACGTTCCCGTGCTGATGAGTAAGACGTGAGTCAGGAAAGACTCCCTATTTAGGAAGTGCTACGACAGTAACCCTGTAAATCTGCTTAGAATGCTTCTGTGTCTGGGAATGTTCCGAACGCACTCGTTACTATCGGGATCGGCCGCCATTTCCCGGAACTTCAAGCGGTGTCTGGTGCGTTGACCTTGATGGTTTTTGGTTCTGCGTATTAATAAAACATCAGCACCAGATGTACACGAGCCTGAATGATGCATTTGAAGTCTGTTGTATGTGCTTTAAAGAGCATTTTACATAAAGAAAGGTTAGAAGGATAAATGATCCTTGCATTTGAAAGGCTGATTAAAAAAAAAAAAAATGTTATGCAATATTTTCACATATTCACATAGACCCCTTGAGTGACCTCTTTTGATGAAACACTTTTTTTTTTTTTTTTGTCTGCAGAGTAAAATGCATTGAAGAATCATTCACAATAAGTCCAGGGATGTGATTTAAGGCTTGATGTTACTCTCTTCCTCAGGTGCTGGGCCGCTGCTTCCTGACGGTGATGCAGGTGCATTTTCAGTTCCTGTCGCAGGCGTTGCAGAAAGTCCAGCCGGTGGCACAGTCCTGCCTGGCGGAGGCGCTGGCACAGGTTCAGGAGAGACGTGGAAATGCCCACACACAGAACACAAGCCCCGGGCCCCTGACGGAGCTGGAGGAAGCCATCCGCTCATGGAGAGGAGCGTCAGAGGTAAACACCACCACCAATCAAAGCACGACCAACCAGCCTGGAGTCAACAAGCCCTAACAAAATTATTTTAAAATGATTGATTTAATTATAATCATTACATTTTATATTAAAAAAAATTGTTAATTTACCCAGTTTATTGTCTAATATTATTTCCGATGTCCAGTTTGTCATGCAATTCAGTTCAAACTGCATGCTACCTTAACTACCTACCTAAAATAATAATAAAAATAAAAATAAACAAAAACTGATGTATTTGAGTCAATATGCCCTGACAAGATTATTTTAAAATGTTTTAATTATAGTAATTATATGTATTTAATATTATATTATATTATATTATATTGCATTATATATTGCATTATATATTATGTATTATTATATTAATTAAATAAATTAATTATATTATGTTTTATAAAAAAATATTTTTAATATATTATGAGATTTACCCATATGTTGTCTTAATGTTTATGCAACATCCATTCTGTCATCCTCTTTGGTTCAGACTGCATACTACCTAAACTACTTAAAATTAATGAATGAATGTTTGCACTGTGGCAGGAAACACTGTTTTGTATGTTAAATAGGTGTGTGTGTGTGTGTTTCAGGTGACGGCGTGTCTCAGGGAGAGAGGGAGAGACGGCTGTCTGTCTGGCATTCAGGTACAGCAGCTCTTCTGCTCTCAGAACACCTCCATACCTGAACACCAGCTCAAAGAGCTCAACGCCAAGATCGACAACGCTCTACAGGTACAGACACACAGACACACAGACACACAGACACACAGACACACAGACACACAGACACACAGACACACAGACACACAGACACACAGACACACAGACACACAGACACACAGACACACAGACACACAGACACACAGACACACAGACACACAGACACACAGACCACTTACAACAGTGTTAACATCATGTTAAACTACTAGAAACATTATACTACTAGAACATTATAGTCATTACAGTTGCTGTTAGTGCTGTGAGATCATAATAAATGATCTCCCTCAAATACTGCAAGAGTCATTGTAAGTTTGTGATTAAAAGTGCTTTTATCTAGTATTTACATTTATTCATTTGGCTAAATGCAAAGCAAGTTTTATAATTTTTTTCAGTTCATGCGTTCCCGAGGAATCGAAGCTATGGCCTTGGCGTTACTAGTGCCATGCCTTACTATTTGAGCTTTTTAATGTGCACGACATGCTATAATTAATTCATTTTAAACCATTATAAACAATAGTTATATCATTGAATATTTTTCCTTTAAGAATGTAATCACTTTGTAAGTGAGATGCACAAATAAATGATGACCTGTAACAGGATTGGATATAGAAATAGAGATCTTTAGTATTATAGATATAAAACTTCATAGTACTATAAACTATTGTGAGGCACGGACTGACCCACTGACATTGTGTGCATGTGTATTTCAGGCGTATAAAGCAGCGTTAGACTCTTTGGGTCACAGTGAATACGCGCTGAAGGCCGGATTTCACCTTAATCCCAAATCAGTGGAAGCAGCTTTGCAGGTATGTTTGCCGTGTGTGGAATTACAGCTTAGTGCAGATTAGAGCTCCTTTCAGGATGTTCATGTGTTCAGCAGCTGCACACAGACAGACATGTACACATTTAAATGTGCTGCACATATTCGAAAGTCCCATTCAAGGAAAGTCTGTTCACTTGCCCGCTATATTTGTTGCTATTTCAAGCATCCAAGACCAAGTCATACCAATGGGGGAATCCTGAAATCTCAAAAACTGCTTGCTGAACTCATTGTATAACATTTTAAATCAGCAATTTCCTCATAAGTTCTCAAGCTGTTACTTGAAAACATGACTTTGTGGTTATGTCTTCACAGGCGCATGCATTTGTGTGTTGTCATTTATTTGGTTTAATTGTGTGCGCAGGGCTGTTGCAGTGATGCTGAAGCCCAGCAGGCCGGACGGTTTCACACCACGTCTCAGCCCATCCAGTGTGAATTACCCACAATCCCTGTCCAGATCGGCTCTCATCTTCTCCGAGGCGTTTCCTTCAACGAAAGCGCATCCGATAACCTCAAGCTTAAAACGGTACTCTGTCCTCTATTATTATTATTATTATTATGAATGACGACTAGACATAAGGTCCAGCTGGTAATGTAATCTGTGTTTGCAAGTACACAAACAAGAAAGGATAAAACTAGCTGGAACATACTCGTCTCAGATGGTTTTAAACACTGGTATGTGAATCTCACAAAACCTGATATTTCGCATGCAAAACAAAAAGATTATATTTTGCATTAAGAAACTGAGGCTTTTTAAAGACCATTTAGGTGTTTTTATTATTATTTTCATGACAATTTTCACAAATGTGATGCACACTACTATTCAAAAGTTTGGGGTCAGTAAGGGAAAAGAAATGTAAGAAATTAATACTTTTATTCAGCAAGGATGCCTTAAATTGATCAAAAGTGACAGTAAAGAGATCTATAATGATGGCAAAGATTCTACTTCAAATAAATGCTGTTCTTTTCGACTTTCTATTCATCAAAGAATCTTGAAAAATAAAATCCATCACAGTTTCCACAAAATGAATATGAAACATGAACATTGATAATAATCATAAATGTTTCTTGAGCATCAAATCATTATATTAGAATGATTTGTGAAGGATCATGTGACACTGAAGACTGGAGTAATGATGCTGAAAATTCAGCTTTGATCACAGGAATAAATTATATTTTAAAATATATTCACATAGAAAAGAGTTATATTAAGTTGCAATAATATTTCACTATTTTACTGTATTTTTGATCAAATAAATACAGTCTTGGTGAGCAGAAGAGATCCTAAACTTTTAAACAGTAGTGTCTATTATTTAAATTGTATAGTATTTTTACAAATAAAACATCAGTGCACATTACAGTAAAGAGAATCATCTAATTTCATTGAATGTAATCTTTTCCCAGCATGCCGTGCTGCAGCTGATCAAAGATGCGGTCGATCAGAACGGCGTGGCCGTGCGGGACGACTCCCCTGTCACAGAGGTGCTGAACCAGGTGTGTCCCTCCAGCTGGAGAGGAGCCTGTAAGACCGCCGTACAGCTGCTGTTCGGACAGGCTGGACTGGTGAGTTTCCCATGTTTGCATGTTTTACATTGCAGCTTATTCCAGACAGCAACTGGCCACTTGGACGGGAAGATGCATAAAACCACCAACCGCCATCCATTTTTTTTTGTGGTATTTACATTTATACATTTAGCAGATGTTTTTATATAAGTAACCTCAAGTCAAGCCACCTTTATTTCTATAGCGCTTTATAAAATACAGATTGTTTCAAAACAGCTGTACAGTGATAAACAGGAAAATTATGCATTTCGGATATTGTTCAGCTGAAGTCAGTTCAGTGTTGATTCAGTTCCGTTGTAAAGATCATCAGTTATTAAATTAGTTTGGTAACACTTTACTTTAGTGTCCTTGTTACATGTACTTACCATAGTAATAACTATGCATAATTACATGCAACTAACCCTCAACCAAACCCTAGTCCTACCCTATAGTAAGGACACGTTTTTAATTATTATTACTCTGTACTTAAATATATAATTACACTGTAACAATGACACCTAAAAATAAAGTGTAACCATTAGTTCATTTAATCTATAAAGCACAAAAAAATTATGTCATCGTCCAGCTCAATTTAGTTCTCAACTTCTCATACAGATTGATATTGTTGAATATTAAGTGTCCCCCAACTAAGCAAGCCAGAGGCGACAGTGGCAAGGAACCCAAACTCCATCAGGTGACAGAATGGAGCAAAATAAACCTTGGGAGAAACCAGGCTCAGTCTGGGGGCCAGTTCTCCTTTGGCCAACGAACGAACACGGTATCCTTGTGATTCAGGTTGCATCACAAGTCAGAATTCAGATCAGGATGGCTAGCATTCAAATATTCATCCAGTTATTTTTGCTTGAAGATCAATTCATCACACCGGTATGGAGCCAAAGCCTGGCCATAGTGTCTGTGTGGAGGACCTGTCTGGTTCTTATGGTCTCTACTGAGGATCTGTGCAAATGGCTGTCATTTCGACGAGGCCTTCACAGGGATTGTCTAGTAGACACGGTCTCTGCTGACGTTCAGGGCTGTGTTGTGGTCGTGTCTAGGTGCAGGTCCACATCTGATCTGGATATGGACCGGATCCGGCTGACTATGGTAACCTCAACATAAGGATGAGACAGACTAATATTAGCGTAGATGCCATTCTTCTTACGATGTAACAAGTACATCGGGTGTTATAGGAAGTGTTCCTGGGTTCCGGTTGACCTAATTTATGCAGCTTAACAATCATTTAACTGTTTTGAATAATAGAAATTGATAATGATAATTGTGTATATGCCAGGTTAAAGAGATGTGTTTTTAGTCTAGATTTAAACTGTCAGATTGTCTGCTTCCCGAACAAGGCTAGGTAGACTATTCCAGAGTTTGGGTGCTAAATAGGAAAAGGATCTACCGCCTGCAGTTGATTTTGATATTCAAGGTATTATCAACTGGCCAGAATTTTGAGATTGCAATAGATGCGAAGGACTATAGTGCGTTAAGAGCTCGTTCAAATACTAAGGAGCTAAACCGTTTAGTGCTTTGTAAGTAATTAGTAATATTTAAAAAATGTATGCAGTGTTTAATAAGGGGCCAATGCAGTGTTGACAGAACCGGGCTAATATGGTCATACTTCCTGGTTCTAGTAAGAACTCTAGCTGCTGAGTTTTGTACCAGCTGGAGTTTGTTTATTAAGCCTGCAGGGCGACCACCCAGTAGAGCATTACAATAATCTAGCCTTGAGGTCATAAACGCATAATCTAACTTTTCTGCATTTCTCATTGAAAGCATATATGTCGTATATTTTTAAGATGGAAGAATGCGGTTTTACAGATGCTAGAAATGTGGCTTTCAAATGAAAGATTGGTATCAAAGAGCACACCCAGGTTCCTAACTTGAAACAGGTTCCTAAAGTTGTCTAACCAATGAAGACTTGAGAGAGCAGCCATCAAGTGTTGGACCGTATTCTAGGTTACTACGTGCGGAGGTTTTTGGTCCAATAATTAGAATCAGTTTTTTCAGAATTTAGTAGTAGAAAATTACTAGTCAACTATGCATTCCATTCATTTTGTGAATTGGTATGTTTCGTCAGGGCTCGAAGAAATGTAGAGCGGAGTATCATCAGCATAACAGTGAAAACTAATGCCATGCTTCCTAATGATATCTCCCAAGGGTAGCATGTACATGGTGAAAAGCATTGGTGATAGTACTGAGATTTAATAAGTTTAGATAATTCTTCATCTCCTATAGCAAAGAATCAATGGAATTATTCCTTAGGGGGTCTATATTATGACGTCTGATGCGATGCTATAGTAGACAGTTGCATTCTTATAATTTTCTCTCTAATATTATCAATCTTGCAAGTAAAGAAATTCGTCATTACTGCTGTGCTGTTTGGAAACGTCGGAAGTTGAAGCTTTATTTCTTTTTAATTTAGCCACTGTATCAAATAAATACCTAGGGTTTTTATGGACTTTCTTTATGCAATAACACTTTCCTTCCATGAAATGCAAAATACCTCTAGTTTTGATTTCTTACAGCTATGCTCCATTTTTCAGGCTGCTTTCTTGAGGGCCTGAGTGTGCTCATTATACCACAGCTTGTTGGCATGCTGAGGAGATGAAACTGATCAGGAAGATTATAAAGTAATCTTTAATGGTAGAAGTAATAGTTCTACCATATTTGTAACAGGAGGTTTGTTTTGCAGCCTTGGACAAATTGAGTATACACAAGACTAGATAATGATCTGAGATGTCATCGCTCTGCTGTAGAATTTCAACGGCATCAACATCGATTCCATGTGACAATATTAGATCTAAAGTATGATTTCGACAATGAGTGGGTGCTGACACATGTTGTCCAACTCGAGTTTAGGATGTCTCTAAATGCCAATGCGTCTTTTTCATTATCTACATGCATATTAAAATCACCAACAATTAAGACTTTGTCTGCAGCCAGTACTGATTCCGATAGAAAATCAGCAAAGTCCGTATGGTGCCCTAGTGGCCTGTATACAGTAGCCAGAACAAATGTCAAACAGGATTTATCACTTACACTAGATGGCATTACATAAAGCACCATAACTTCAAAAGAATTATACTTGAAACTAGACCTCTGAGTGATACTGGAAATATTACTATAAATTACAGCAACACCTCCCCCTTTGCCTTTCAGATAAGGCTCATATTTATAAAGCAACTTACATTAATACATTCAAGGTATATGTATATATTAAAGTATATGTTTTATCAATATATCAGTGATGTTTAGAAGTGGGTACATATAATGTGGTATCATTAATTTTATATGATACTTGCTGGTAATAAGTGCCTCAAAGAAAACTATGAATTATCAAATTTATTAGATTTGATTTCATAAACCTCACAAATGTTAGCAGTAACAAATCCTTCCTGAGAAGTGTTCGTAGCAGCCTGGAAACTTTCTATCAACCGATATTAAGCATAGTTTTATTGGTTCATTGTCTGCAACATTCACACGGAAGAAAGAATGAAAGTCTGAACTCAAGGTTTTGGAAAAGGCCACTAGCTACAGGAAAATGATTTATGAAAAATCATAAAGCCGTTTCCATGACGCTGTTTCTGTCCTTGCTGTGTGTGTGGTCAGAGTGGCCGTGACCTTTGGGCGTGTGTGGGTTTTCTGTGTAGAGTCCCCATCATTTGAGTCACATTGAGGATACACCTGTGCTATTAATAACAATAGCCCACTTCCTGTTTGATAGGAAACACCCTCCCTGTTTCAAACGCCACTGCATGGCGCGGCTTCACAGCCTCTTTTCAAGAACTGTGGGAAATATTTCATTTGTGTTTTCGGGTGGAAACAGCTCTCTGACAGTGATGAAAAGTCGGTTTACTGGGGCTCTCAAGTGTCCAAGTGTTGGCAGAAATGATTGATGATCACAGGACGAGTAACATGAATGATTTATATACTGGCAAAGCTTCATGACACTGTGTACAGTTATTAAACCTGATGATGATGATGATAATGATGATGATGTGTTTGTGCAGGTTGTGGTTGACACTGCTCAGATTGAGAATAAGGAAGCTTACGCCCCTCAGATCTGTCTTGAAGGATCCAAAGTTGTGATCCAGGTTCCTTCCACATGGTGAGTAACTGTATACGGTAAAATTTATGGTAATTATAGCAATAGTTGATTAAATCTCAGTATCACCGACAGTAATTGTTAGCTTCACATCCTCTGTAGCTGCTTTTTGCTAGAGTTCAAACTGCTTTACATACCATTTATTCAAAGTTGAAATGGCTAATGTCGTTGAATGAATATGTATGAATAAAATGAAACGTGATGCTCCTTAACTTTTTCCCCTAATAAAAAAAGAAAAAAAGCAGAGGCTCTGTTCTTTCTTTTGATATATTGCATGTTCAGATATTCATACAACAAAATATTCTGGGGTCATGACATTTTTGTAAAAATGATCATAAATGCTGACGGTGGCTGGCAACTTTAAACAAAAAAAAAAACGTTGGTGGGGAAAGTGTTAAGACATTTAATCCCTGTTAATTTGGGTCAATTTTGCTAAAAGAATCTTCTTTTCTATTACATTTCAACCTGAAAGGGGTTATATAATTGCTATATTTTATTACTTTTGCAAGGACAAATATTGTTTCATTTTATAGTATATAATTGTCTTTTGAGTTTTTTGGTGTTACGATTTTAATTTATTTCTCTACTCTAAGTTTAAAGCTTTTTCTCTAAGTTTAGCCTTTACTGATGATATGGCATAAAATAAAAAGTAAAATATAAATATAAATAACTTTTAAATCCAGTCTTCTAACTCTACTTATTTGTCTTGCAGGTGTCTGAAGGAGGATCCAGCCACCATGTCTCTGCTGCAGCGCAGTCTGGATCCAGAGAAGACCCTCGGCCTGGTGGATGTGCTTTACACGGCTGTGTTTGACCTCCACCGCTGGAAGGAGCGCAAGTCAGTGGCAAACACATGTGTTCACCTTAGTTCACTCAAATGAAAAACAGGAATATGAAATTTTTTGTTATATCTATCTTGTACATCCATCTTTGTGAGGACATTCATTGACACAATGCAATATCTACCCTAACCCTACTCATCACAACTTAAGAGCTGAACTCGAACCCTTACCCTAAACCTACCCTTAAAGGGTTAGTTCACCCAAAAATGAAAATTCTGTTATTTACTCACCCTCATGTCGTTCCAAACCCGTAAGACCTTCGTTCATCTTTAGAACACAAATAAAGATATTTTTGATGAAATCCGAGAGCTCTCTGACCCCTCCATAGAAAGCAATTTAATTAACACTTTCAAGGTCCAGAAAGGTAGTAAAGACATTAAAATCATCCATGTGACTCCAGTGGCTCAGCCTTAATTTTATGAAGCTACGAGAATTCCGTTCACGTGAACACCACGACGCATTCGCACAAGTCGTTCTGCCATAGAACTAGGAAACACTGCACTACTACACTACATCACTAGTGTAAGAGTCTGACACAGGCTAGAAGAAATTGTTGAATAAAGTTGTTATTTTGTTTGTTTTTGCGCACAAAAATTATTCTTGTCGCTTCATAAAATGAAGGTTGAACCACATGGACTATTTTAACAATGTTTTTCCTACCTTTCTGGACCTTGAAAGTGTTAATTAAATTGCTGTCTATGGAGGGGTCATAGAGCTGATTTCATAAAAAATATCTTCATTTGTGTTCCGAAGATGAACGAAGGTCTTACGGGTTTAGAAAATCAACATGAGGGTGAGTAGTTAATGACAGAATTTTCATTTTTGGGTGAACTACGTAATCCTTAAACCTAATTAAAACCTTATCCCAAAAACTAAGTCTTGACCCTCAAACAGGCCTATAAAGGGCTCTCAGAAAGTGAGGACCGGCCAAAATGTCCTCATTGTCCTCACTCCGCTGGTCTAAAACACAAACCAACAACAACTATATTGACTAATAAAAATGACAAAAACAACAGAATAACTAAAACTTAAATAAATGAAAATGGAAAATATAATGGTCAAAATATTAATCTCAATGATACAAAAATAACACTGATTAGAGCTAAGTGTTAATTGTCTACTGATGTGTATGCGTGCAGGGAACAGACTTTGCCCACCATTCAGATCCAGCTACAACGGGACACAACTGACTACGGCAGCCCCGTCGATCTTCCTCCCGGGAATAGCACCAAATCCTCTAGTGGCCTCCCCAAAACCATCTCAAAGCTCACCTCACGCTTCACTAAGAAAACCTCATCTAATTCCAGCGCAGGGGGCAGTTACTCCATCCCCAGCACCCCGTCTCGGAGCAGTGGCAACTCGGACGACAAAACGGGACGCCTGCACAGCATCCTGCAGATGAGCAGCATGCCATGCACACCCGACCCCAGCCACGCGCAGATCGCCAATGGCGCGTCCTCGGACGAGCAGGGCATGAACCTGCCCACCGACCAGGAGATGCAAGACGTCATTGACTTCCTATCGGGGTTCAACATGGGAAAGTCCCAGCAGGCATCTCCGCTGGTGAAGAGAAGGAACTCAGTTGCGTCCACAAATGCGGCCGACTTGAAACCGCCGGCTCCGCCAACCTCGCAGTCTCAAGTGTCTCATAATGCCGTGCAGACGTTGGCGCAAACCTTGCAGCAACAAACGCAGCAACAGCAGCTTCCTTCAACACCAAAACAGCAGCAAACGCAGCCGCAGTCGCAGCCGACCTCACAGGCCCTGCCGTTCTACCAGCATCTCTTGCAGCCGATCGGTCAGCCGCAGCAGCAGCAGGCGGCCCCAGTTTCACCCCAGCTTTCTTCCCAGCAGGCCCCGCAGCCTAGAGCTCCCAGCAAGTGGCCCCAAGGTCCGTTGGGGTGCCTGTCACCAATCGGGCCCTTGACACAGTGGCCCGCCCCGGGTCTGCCGGACCTCAGCTCGGACCTCTACAGTCTGGGGCTGGTCAGCACATATATGGACAGCGTCATGTCTGAGATGCTCGGCCACAAGCCCCCGCAGGGACCACGCAACAACACCTGGCCCAACCGAGACCAAAGTGAGCAGAGTCTGTTTGGGGTGTTGGGAGACTCCATGCCCTTTGACCCTGCAGGTGAGCAGAGACTGTTCAGCTCAGTTGTGTTCAACTCAGGTTTAGCAAATGATTTGCATACTATTAACTAACTTTAGAGTTTACTAAAGAGTTTTTTTTTAATTAAAGCTATGCTGAGCGGATAAAATAAAATTGATACATTTACTCTTTTCTTTTTTTCTTTTAAATTTAAATATTTATTTTGTATGCATGTATTTGTATATAGTTAGTATAATATTACATTACATTACATTACATTTTATTTATTTATTTTACTTGCTTACTTATTTACTTATTTACACATTCAGTCACATTTCCATAATGTTACTGCATATTTTTATCTGCCATGTTTTTTTAAATCATCATGTATAATTATTGTATTGTACTACTACTACTTTTTTATTTACTCTAAAATTGCACTGTCAATTTGATGCATTTTTTCAATGTATTGAATTTAGAATTTATTTGAATGCAAATAGCATATAATAATTTAATTGTTGTTTGCTCATTACATAGTAAAATGTGCCATGTTTTTATACTGTGCGAGTGTGTGTATGTTGTTGTTACTGTGGTGCAGCAGGTCTCTTTAATGCATGAGAGTGTGTGTGAGTGAGTGAGAGAGCGAGTGTGTGTGTGTGTGTGTGTGTGTGTTGGACTCTATTATGTATTTCTGCTGTGCTGGACAATTTAAACAAAGAGCAGGACTAACAGCACGCATCTCTCTGTCAGTGGGCTCGGATCCAGAGTTTGCGCGTTATGTTGCCGGGGTCAATCAGGCCATGCAGCAGAAGCGACAGGCGCAGCATGTTCGCCGGCCCAGCAACCCCCGCAGTAACTGGCCCCACCCTGACGAGCAGCACAGGGGCTGGTCACACCCAGAATACTACAGCGAGGGGTGAGTGGCGCTCTGACCAATCACATTTCTTCACTGGAGGTGTAAATATTGACTTTAATAGTTCAGATGTTAATATAGATGTTTCTATTTGAGCAGGGAGGCGGTCAACAGCGGCTGGTCAGCCAATCAGGGGGATTCAGCCAGCTCAAGTGACGAGACTTCCTCTGCCAATGGGGACAGTCTGTTCTCCATGTTCTCTGGGCCAGACTTGGTGGCGGCTGTTAAACAACGACGGTAACAAACAATTGATTTGCTCCTCATAAACTTTTATCAGAAATGATTAATTTGAGATGAGTGTTGCTCATGTTGAGTGTGTTTTTTAGGAAACACAGCTGTGGTGAACAGGAAGTGTGCACTCTGCCCTCTCCTCCACTGCACCACACCAGTGACGACAGTAACCAGGTAGAAATGAAACACCCATATGTTTATTCCATGACAATATGAGATGGACAGTGTGAATATGCTAGTGGCTCCAAAATATAAAAGTAGCCTATAAATATTTATAACCAGGGTTCCCACGGGTCCTTGAAATCCTTGAAAGTTTGTGAATCTGAAAAAAAAAAAATTCAAAGGCCCTGGAAAGTATATAAACATACATCGATACAGGTCCTTGAAAGTTCTTGAATTTATTTTGTGCAAGTTTTCTGGAAAAGATTCCATATTATTCTCTCCGGTCCGCTAATGTGTTATTTCACTTCGTGGCCTATCATAGCTTGCTTGATTTATGTTAGTTACACACATTTACGCGTTACGTTAAGTGTTTCCCGCATGAGGTACTTTGTGTTGTACGTTGCCATGACGTTCACGCGCGCTCGAAGCTACTATGATGGTACCTCAACGTTTTCAGTGCTTGCGAACCCAAATATGTTCAGTCAATGACTGTATATTGTGTTCAATAAACTAAACATTTGTGATAATCTGTTGCCCAAATATTTGATTTAATGTAATGTTGAAATGCTTTGCTTGTTAAGATGATGTAAACCCATGAGGCAAGAAAAACTTAAAAGCATATTCATATATCTTAAAACTTCTGGTTACATGAGCCTAAGCTCTTTTCAATAAAATCCATGCAAAAGTTAATATCAGATCATTTCAAATACAGTATAGGATGTACCGAATATTCTTCAGTTTTATGCAAAACAGAAATACGACAAATAGAATATCAGATCTGTCATATGGCCAAAAAAATGTAATATGCTTTTTTGCATGGTTGTGTTTGACACATGAAAACTGTAACACGATGTAACCTCGCTCTCACTTGAAATGTGTCCCCACATTAAGTTCTTGAATTTGAGGGTATTGGACCTGGAAAGTCTTTGAAAGGTCGTTGAATTTAAAGTTAACCAAGGTGTGGGAACCCTGTTTAAAATCATGTCTACTTTTACAAATGCAAAGAATTAAATGCGTCTTGATCTGACACATTGGGCAAACAACTGAAATTATTGGAGAACCCTGTGCATCGGAAAATCGACAATATGTGACGAGTTGGGTGTAAGAACGTGTTGAATATTTATATAACATCAGACTACCGTAAATATACGTAGCAATTACATTTCTGAGAAACCTTGAAACTAAAAACTTTTAGAAACTTTAGAATGCAAACTTTTTAAATATTTCAAACTGTTTTCACCATCTCGCACATGAATATTTGTCATTGGCTGTTCTGCACACTACCATTGTTTTGTTTTGCTCAATATGTGTCGTGTTCTTTGTGTTTCAGGACAGCAAGACTAAAACATGGCCTCCTAAAGCCCCCTGGCAGCACTCCTCTTCGCACACCAACACCATGCCCAATCCCAGCTCTTCCCTCTACCAGATGACCATCCCCTCCAGCCAATGGGGCGACTCCATGCAAATGCTGCAGTCTCCGGTGTGGTCGACAGCCAGTGACTGCCCTCCATCCTCCGGGATCTCCTCCGGCTTCCCGTTCACACAACAACAACAACAGCAGCAGCAGCAGCAGCAACAGCAGCAGCAGCAGCAGCAGCAGGTTTCCCAGCACAAGATCCTGAGCAAAGGCTTCAAAACCTTCCCGCTCAAACCTGAGCATCGACCCTCATACCTACACCAGTACTGAGCTGGACCCGTGCTGGACGGGAGAGGTCGCCCTTCCCTCCGCGCAGGATGCAGCGGAAGGATGCTATTTTATAATCACGGTAGAAACCTAGCTGGGATTGTTCATCTTGTGGTGAAGTGTGCCGTAAAAAACCCACGTCAACCTGGTCTAGACTCCAACCTTGTGAACTAGAAGTGTTTTTATAGGGAAATTTGCATTTAACATAGTGGTTAATAACATTTTTTGTACACAGATGCGTGTCCCCAAACAGAAACGTAACTGCCTTCCACGCTGTCGGAACGATGCATGATTCATGTTAACAAACAGCAGCTAGTCGGACCATTTCACTGGCAGCCGCATCCGCACGACTGAAGACGGAGCGCGCTTCGGTCTCGCGGCGGCGGCGGCGTTCAGCTACGAGTTTACACGCCGCGTCTCCCGAGACGACTTTTTCCATATGCATGGCCACCGTGCTCACTAGCAGCCGCATTACGAAGATCCGGGGGTTCCGGTTCGCTAACCGGACGTCCCACATAACGATACTGTGTTTAAATAGCTGTAACTGCCAAATGTCATGTGGGACGACCCAGACTGCAGCTCTCAGCTACTGTTCCATAGCTTGTAAATGACTCGGAAAAAAGACACAAAAAAAAGAACTATAAATAATTTACTTTTTATGAAGAGGCTTTGAGCAGGCTCGGCAGAAATATAATAATCATAGCAGAGGTGTAATTTGAAAGAAATACACTACTTTTTCAACGTCTGACAAATTAAAAAGAGAAAAAAAGAAAAAAAGGATGTTAGCAGTAAGTAACTTTGTGCCATGTTGTTTTGAATAGCACTTGCAGATATTTTCTCTAACCAAAGTATTGTTTAGAGGGGGGAAATGGTGCTTGAAATGAAAAAAAAAACAAAAACAAAAAGAAATGCCGTTTGGGAGCCGTAGTAGTAGTTATATCTAGAAAAAATCCTTTTATGAAAAACACAAACCCTTCTGTGTGGTCAAACCCCTTCATGCGCGTTTGTTTTCCCATTGGCTTTCTTCAGAACGACACTAACACTTCCCATAAATATAACATTTTATTCCTTTCAAATACAATATATTTCTTGTACAACAAATATTGACAGTATTAATCTTATTTTTGTATTTTCTTACACATTATACCATTACTCTATAAGTTAGCATAATATAGGCTTAATAATAAGTAAAACGTTATTTTTTCCCAAGATGTGAAGCACATTTTTTTTTTTTCCTTTCCTACAGAGTTTAACTGTACCTTCTTTCTACAGAGGTTACCAAATACGCCATTACAAACACTAATAAATGGTTCTGGTCGGATTGGGGTGGATTTAGTTTTTTTTGGTTATTTTTGAGCCCAGATTCCGTTGGTTTCTGTGGTTTCGGGCTGCATCTTAAAAGCCCAGAATGTTCATTTCGTGACGTTTGCCGATGCCAATGTTGCCTGTATTTATGATATGACCATGTTTTCTGAAAACTAACATACTTACCATGTTTACAGAGAATCGTTTGCTGTATATAAATATATCTTTTTATAGTTCTGTGCTTTGCACAATCAAAAATGTAGGTTCGTTGCTTCGTCCGTGTTTTTCTCCCAAACTGTTTCGGCTTTTTTCTTCTTCTTCTTTTTTTTAAACAAAAAGATAAAACATCTTCAATGACCTTGGACTGTAACGCTCAACATTTCTCAGCTGTGTCAAAATGGTTTACTAGTGGCTTCAAAAAAATTAAAAGGAGTTAAAAAAAATAAAATAAAAAGAGAAAGATATGACGTTGCCCTGAAAGAAGACGTGAGGGGCGACTGCTTGGCTTATGTTGCTTATTGTTCACTAGAGCTGGCAACTGATTATTTCCAAGTGTACCAGCAATGCAAAAAATAAATATATAACATAACATCTGCTTTCGTTTCGTCTGACTCATTTTGTATACAAATTGAGCATTCACATTTTGTTTCTGCAGTGTGTTTAATCCAAATGATCCTCACTTGCTTTATTGCAGTTACAACAACACCACCATGATGTAGAAGTACTTTAATAACGTGTATATTCACAAGGAATCGGATTTGCATTTTACGCAGAATGAATTTAAACATGGAGCTTTTACCGGGTTCGTACAAATACTGTAAAATGAACTTCCAGGACTTTTTCAAGCAATACTTTTTTTGGTTTAAGGACTACAGTCAGAGCTCTCACTTATCAAACAATATCTTTATTATCTTTCAAAATCTAGAAAAAGGTAAATAAATAAAACAAAATGGTACAAATAAAGTGCAGCTCATGCAATGACTGCGGTAACTTTAACCATTGAAAGGATACCATGACAAAGATATCCTTATTTAACCCTCATCCCTCCATCGGGTCATTCTGACCCGAAAATCTTTTTTTTTGAGGTAATCGGACTGGTCCAAGACCCTAGGACTTCTGTCGCACTTAAACCATGAAAACACAAAAAAATTGTTTTGTGGTTGAAATTTTAAAAAGTAACTTCTCGTGGGTCAATTTGACCCCCTAAGGAAAGAATGGAAAACCTACAAATGCTCAATTGAAACTAAAAATGCGAAAACCAAAAAATGATTTTATAATGTGCATTTGACTGCATTCTGGAGCGAAACTGACTTTAGGACCCAGCAGAACAGCTCATTTGCTCCATATAGAGCTATAAGGCCATCTAGTGGCAAAGTCATGAAATATTATTTTTCCACAAGAGGTCTGTCTGCAGAGACACGCAATGCAAGAAGTTTTGAGCTGAATTAAAAAGGTTATGCATGAAATTGAAAATGTGAAGAATGTCCTTAAATTACTATTTATTGATAAAATCTAGTAATTTAAAGGTAAATAAAATAAAAAAATGACCATTTTGTAAAATGCATTAAAAATAGAAAAAAAATATGAAATGAGCTTTCTGGACAAAGAAAAAATTAAGTACAATTTTAGGGCTTCGGGTCATTTGTTACAGTGCGCGAGGGATGGATGAAGGTTAAACTGATTTTTTTCTCCCATGAATGATTGACCTGAAGAAAGCTGTATCATATACGCTCATAGCCATGCAAAAATCAGACTTTGTGTGATAAGATATTATTTAAATTAAACGCTAATTCACATGCAAATAGCGGAAGAGTTTCTGCTGCACTTGTTTATATATAAAAGTCCAAAGTGTTTATTGTTTCATATATTTATTATACAAAGTATAAATATGAAATGTACAAAAAAGCAGTGTTCCCCAGCAGGGACATCTGGAGTGTCATTCGGCCAATACGATTTTATTTTCATACGGATAAAAAAAAAATATAACCAAACAACAAGCAGGGGAGGGCAAACATTTTCACAATCACGTTTACTGCCATAAATTACTTATTCGAATGTACACAAACGGCTGAGCTGTTGAGCAATACAATATAAATTGTTTACAATATTCCTGTAAACCGAAATCTATCTGACGGAGTCGTTTGCAGCAGTTTGAGTCTGCGTTTCCTCCGGCAGGATCTCTGTGCCGGCGTCAGCTATGGTTCCCAAATACACAATGTTCCGGTGCAGAATCTGCTGGTATCTGTGAAGGAGATGAAGTACATACTTCATTATAAAAGCACTAAAGCACATGAAGAGAGAGCAGACGCAGGAAACGCACATACTGGACACACTCGGTGGCTCGGCCCTTCTGCAGATACTCTGTGATGCATCTCACCAGCTGATCGTTCTCATCCAGCAGCTGAAACACAGTGTCAGTGAGTTAGTGGCCTTTTGTAGGTCAAGATTTTTCTGCACCAGAAAGGTCACTTAGTGCTTAATGACCGTTTCAAAGCATCTTTCTGAATTTAGACTTCAACCGGCTGTTTGTACATATGTAGCTTTAACTATGTGTAATATATATATATATATAACTGACTAAACTGTGTACTAGTTTACACTAGTTAGCATTTAGCAAACTGATGATCAATATTGATATGTAAATGTGGAGACTGCATGTTTAAAAGTGGTTATTATAGTTTTGTAATATGATAAACTTTAGAACAACTTAAGTTGTATCTATCTCCTTTTATAAAATAGGATTTAAAATTCACTAAAAGATACACACCGATCAGGCATAACATTATGACCACCTTCCTAATATTGTGTTGGTCCCCCTTTTGCTGCCAAAACAGCCCTGACCCGTCGAGGCATGGACTCCACTAGACCCCTGAAGGTGTGCTGTGGTATCTGGCACCAAGATGTTAGCAGCAGATCCTTTAAGTCCTGTAAGTTGTGAGGTGGGGCCTCCATGGATCGGACTTGTTTGTTCAGCACATCCCACAGATGCTCGATTGGATTGAGATCTGGGGAATTTGGAGGCCAAGTCAACACCTCAAACTCATTGTGCTCCTCAAACCATTCCTGAACCATTTTTGTTTTGCGGCAGGAGCATTATCCTGCTGAAAGAGCCACAGCCACCAGGGAATACCGTTTCCATGAAAGGGTGTACATGGTCTCAACAATGCTTAGGTAGGTGGTACGTGTCAAAGTAACATCCACATGGATGGCAGGACCCAAGGTTTCCCAGCAGAACATTGCCCAAAGCATCACACTGCCTCCGCCGGCTTGCCCTCTTCCCATAGTGCATCCTGGTGCCATGTGTTCCCTAGGTAAGCAATGCACACACACCCGGCCATCCACGTGATGTAAAAGAAAACGTGATTCCTCAGACCAGGCCACCTTCTTCCATTGCTCCGTGGTCCAGTTCTGATGCTCACGTGCCACTGTTGGTGCTTTCGGCGGTGGACAGGGGTCAGCATGGGCACCCTGACTGGTCAGCGGCTATTCAGCCCCATACACAACAAACTAAGATGCACTGTGTATTCTGACACCTTTCTATCAGAACCAGCATTAACTTCTAGAGCAATTTGAGCTCCAGTAGCTCGTCTGTTTGATCGGACCACACGGGCCAGCCTTCGCTCCCCACGTGCATCAATGAGCCTTGGCCGCCCATGACCCTGTCTCCGGTTCTCCACTGTTCCTTCCTTGGAGCACTTTTGATAGATCCTGACCACTGCAGACCAGGAACACCCCACAAGAGCTGCAGTTTTGGAGATGCTCTGACCCAGTCGTCTAGCCATCACAATTTGGCCCTTGTCAAACTCGCTCAAATCCTTACGCTTGCCCATTTTTCCTGCTTCTAACACATCAACTTTGAGGACAAAATGTTCCCTTGCTGCCTAATATATCCCACCCACTAACAGGTGATGAAGAGATAATCAGTGTTATTCACTTCACCTGTTATGCCTGAGTGTTGTATTTCTTTATTTTTCGTTTTGCATTTATTCACAGGAATAAACTTTCATGTTAAAATTTCCCATACTATAAAATCTCTTAAACGCAATTATATAAAAATAACATTTATTATATTACACTCCTTACTGACTGAAGCTTCCTTTGTTTACCCGTTTGTATATTGTTTCTTCCCTTTTCCATTTATGCATTTCAAATGCGGAGTTGTTCTTTACAGTAAAAAGTCTCCATACAAACTCTGTTTAATTGTGATTGTTTTGAACATATTGAGTTTTCACTTACTCATTAAATAATGATTATATGGCAAAAGTTTAATTCGTGTTTTTACTCTTTGAATTGATCAGACAAATCATAATTTCCCTGTGTTAAATAGGCACGTTCACACTTATTTAACAACAGGTGCGACTCTCGAACTGGCGCGTTCACACCGAAGTGGCGCGAATTCATCGTTTAAATCTTAAGGAACAGCCTGCGTGCACGCGCGCGGATTCCAACGGCCAACTGACGAGAGCAGCTCCGGTGAATGACACGGACCGTTATATGACATTCAGCTCATATCTGCATCTCCGTAAGTTACCGAAAACACACATACGGGGCGCGCGCTTGCGTAACTGACGTAACTACTACGGTTCCGTCACTTCCGCGAGTCCTGAGAAAACGTATGACTGCGGTCGTTTCTCTCGCAAATAACCGAACTGCGTGTGTGTACGTGAACGAATTGAGCACTGAACGGTTTACTCACTCTTTGGATCGTCTCCTGGTTGATTAGCGCTTTTCCGCGCTGCCGTTTGGGAACAAAAACAACAGACATTTTCACGGACTCGAAAACTCAGATCACCGACGCGCCTCAAACGGATATATTCCGCTCAACGGGCTTCCGCAGATGAGCCCGCTTCAGAAATCACAAATCGACGAATTTCAGCATTTTATTACGTGCTCAACCGCCTCCATCAGAGCGACTCGTTTCTTCTGTGCTGTTCGGATCGTTTGGTGGCGCGTTCGTTACTGACCCCTGCAGGCCATCGCGGAACTGACGCTTGCAAATCAGTGCAGTGTTTACGCAGTAGATCATATCGTCCGAGATTAAATGTAAAACAAGCCAACCACGTTGAAACAAAATACTATACACATGTATATTGCACAGAGCTTTGGTTCTCAAAAGAAAATTATTTAAATATTTTGTTCATTAAATTAAGTTGAAATGGCCTAATAGAATAAAAATGCTAAAACAGTCTTAAACATGTAAACTGACCTCCTCAGATTTAACATATATATTATATATTTCTATATATAAAATGTCAATATATAGCTTAAAACATGTGACCATGGACCACAAAACCAATCATACAGGTCAATTTTTTAAAATTGAGATTTATATACATCTGAAAGCTGAAGCTTTCCATTGATGTATGGTTTATGATTACATGAAAATCTGCAAAAAAATCTAAATATTGAGAAAATCTTGTCCTTATCAATGCATATTACTACTAATAATACATTTTATATGTTTACAGTAGGAAATTTACAAAATATCTTCATGGAACATGATCTTTATGATTATGATTTGTGGCATAAAATAATTTTTTTTTTGACCCATGCAATGTATTGTTGGCTATTGCCACAAATATACCCGTGAGACGCATTACTGGTTTTGTGCTCCAGGGTCACAAATGTGAGCTAACATCACATTTCTTAGCTTGACCCCTCAGAAGCCGGGTATTTAATTTAAATATCTTAAAAAAAAAATCATACTTTAACAATAAAATGCTATTAAACACTCAATTTTCAATATAGTCTAGAAATAATCAAATACAGTATAGTAATCTAACTATACTGTTGATGTAATCAGTAGCAAGTAATTCATCAATTTTTTAGAGTAACTTGCCCAACACTGATATTGTTTATTTGAAAATCAAAAGTGCAGTTTCGTGTCTCCTTGTATTGTTCAACTGGTCGAGGTTGATTATGAGAAGTAATTAGTAATAAATGCAATACAGTACAGTAATCTAACTACACTTTTAATGTAATTAGTAGCAAGTAATTACTTTTTTAGAGTAACTTACCCAACACTGATGGTGGCACATGCAACTAATTAATTGTCCTTGTTTGCAGAAATGTTCGACACAAAACAGACACACACACACAAGATACTGAACAACTATTTATTTACTTCTCATTGATTAAAAACCTTAGTTTGCCCCCGTTTGAAGCCCTCTACGAGCACACCATGTACAACTGCTTTAATTCAGAAAAACAACGAAACAAAATAAACTTGCCAATCAAATTCCTCCAGAGGACTGATCACAATAATCACATCAACCCTGCAATTCACGACAGTTTAAACTCTCACACAAGGTTCGATTCGACTTCATCGCGACATCAGGCCTGAGGATTCATTTCACATCTCAGCACCAATATCTGCGGCGCGCTCAGAGGTTTCCCATCATGCCCTGGTCTGAGTGATCAGTCAGACTGCATGTCACTTAGCTGCCTGCGGGACATCTCTGCAATTCGTAGTGCTTTTTAAAGGGAGCAGTTTAGCTAATACAAGTAGAGTTGTTGAAAACCATTAAAAACGGACAAGACGGCAAACTCTGGGGGACAGACATGAGAAAAATAATGCAGAACCAGCTGAGAGAGCACTTCTCCTCCAAATGTTATTCGGTCTTTGGATCTCTGAAACAAATTAAAAATATGAAGCACGCCAAAAACAACGATCTCCCATCTAACAGTGCAGGAACTAGTGCTTCAGTGACATTCAGAGGGGAGAGACGGGGTAAACTTCACTCCATTAACAGAGCAATAGACAGCTGGTACCTGAAATAACACATTAACATACAAACGTATCAAACAGAACTATTCACAACAGAGGGGTTATGGACTTCTTATGGACACTTATTTCAGGTGAAACACGCCTCATATGTGGCTAAATGATTTTGCACAATGCATCTGTCCTTTTATCTGGTTTATCAGTTGCTGAAATACTGTAAATGGCTATGTCCTGATTGACGCACATCTGTTCACCAAGAATATCCCTCCACAATTCATCCAAACAATCACGTTTAAGTTCCGAGACGAGATTCATCTGGTATACGAGCGTTATGTAATGACATCAAATTTAGCCTTTGTATCATGTGTGCCGTACGCGACTCAAGTATAGAGGCGTCGTCTGTCCTTAAAGTGCACATGAACGTAATTTCAAGACATCCAATCTGATTCTTAAAGGGTTACCGGATCTTTCCAGAAGATCTTGGCATTTAACGGTGATGGGGCTCGTCGTTAAGAGGTTTGAGTTGGGTTTATATCAAAAAGCCCTCTTGGAAATGTACATAGTTGACATCAAAAGGCAAGAAGAACTGGCACTCAAATATTAAAAATACATTTTGAAGACAGGAACAGCAGGGAGAACCTGCATCGAGAGGATTTTAGGACAAAATCGTTTAAAAGAAAGAGTTGAATTCATCCATACATTCAATCATAAACCAGTTTTTGTGAATTGACCTACTGCTAGACAATGTTGTCTGACGTTAACAGGGTAGAATGCACCAAAAAGAAAAAAGAAAAAAAAAGAGGTTTGACCAGATTATCCTAGAAGAATAGTGAACTAAAAAAGTGATTACAAAACCTAGTACTACAAAAAATGTAATTCTATTAAATGAAGCAAAGCATCTACGCGTAACAGCCGGATGAGCATGAAACCAGCATAGATGTGAATCCAGCGGGCCGTCGAGTTGAACTGAAAGTTTATTTTGTTTAGGTGGCGGAGCTCGGACACAAACTCCACAGCCTTGACACTGGGTTGGGTGCTTCAATAGACATCAGAGAACAGATCCAAAAAAAGAAACCATAACATAATAAAGCTATTTGACTGAGGAGCGCTCACAGTATCAGCGGGGTTCTGTACACCTAACAGAATAATATCAAATACCATCCTCTGTTTATTACGAAAGGAACTAAAGGTTGATGCAAAAATACCAGATAATAATAATAATAATAATAATCATCATTCCATGGAAGTTACGGCATTTTGTACACAAACTCTCCCCTCCGAACATATTGAACGCGGATCAAAAGATCAAATGTTTTTTTTTTTCTTTTTCTAAAAAAGGAAGAAAGGAGAAAAACTCAAAGCTGCGTGTCCAGCTGGAGGCAGGCGTCACCTGCGCTGGTGTTAAACAGAGAGGCAGTTCCTGTTAGTCAGGAGTCAAAACCAAAGCGTTAAATCTAGACAGTGATGATTGGAGATTCTTGGCTGTTCGGATGATCTGGTCTTCATGATGGACTACGCCGCCACTTTGTTCTCCTTCTGAAACAAACGTGAAAAAAAAAAAACATTAGAAAAGCACAATAGGTAGTACTTTATTTTACAGTCATGTTCCGCATGTACATACTATGTACTTACTATAGTACAATAACTGGGTTATAACTAGGTACTAAACCTGAACCGAACCAATGTAACCTTATAATAACCAGTACTTTCTTGGGTTCACATACTATATATATAGAATAGGGCCCTGTGAAATCTGTTTTATTTTCCCCCAAATACAGCCTCATTTAAATTCAGTGATATTGTGCATTGTACAGTAAATTCCATTTTTATGATTCTGGCCATGAAATCCTTAGGGCCCTAATAAAAAAACTAGTATTAGTAATATTTCTGAGACATACTTAAATCAATTTGCTCATTTCATTGGTGTAGAAAAAGAGCAAACTATTTAATTTTGAGGGAAAAGCTCAATAGTCCAATATCAGACAAATTAGACAAATTGCCAAACTCTGATAATCAGTTTAACCAATTTTTTTTTACCGGTATTTAAGAATTTATCAGATATCGGATTCACCAATAAATGTGGGCGTTTTGAGAATTGTGAGTGGTGCTTAAAAGGTAAAATAAAGTGCCTTTCTCATTATTAAACTATTAAATGCACAAATTAGATGTAACAAATGCTTGAAGCTCTTTGCACTCTTTTAGACTATTTATTGGTCCTGCAATATCTATAATCTGGCACATAAACCTCTAAACAATAGTTATCGGTAATAAAAATAAAAACAATAATAATAATTTAAAAAATAAATAACGGTCGCTTTTTTAGCTGATACTGATGTAAAAAAAAAAAAATTTTAGTATTATTTATATGCCATTACAGTATTTATTAATACTTTAAATGATCTTTTATTTGTATTATTATTTAATTTTACTTTAAATTTTAGTGAATTTGTTAGCTGCTTTGGTAATTTATTATATATATTAAATATTATATATAGTTTCAATTTATTTTGATCTCAGTTTTAGTACTTTCATTTAAACTTATTTCAGTTAGTTGCCAAGGCAATTTTTTTCATCTAAAATTTTAATTTTATTTTAGCTTTATTTCAATGACCAACAGTGATTTTTAGGCCCCGTTTACACCTGGTATTAAGATGCGTTTTAGGCGATCGGACCACAAGTAGACGAGGGAGACACCAGGGCTCGACAGTGAGACCATTTCAGACAGCTTGAGATAAGAGTGTATTTCGGGTGTATTTCGGGCTTGTTCATTAAATAAAAGTCACGCAGTGTGTCCAATTTTCCTCCCCGGTTATTATTTGGTTAAACAAACTGTATGTAATTTAATTTCCATTTAATTTAAAGTAAACTATTGTAGCTTCTGTCTGGGATGCCCCATCACAAGAAAAAAAAGATTATTTGACACATTTTTAAATATATAGATTTTACTAGTATCAGTGTTATTATAGCTAACAAAAACTAAAACCATAAAAATTCTCTTTATTTGAAATAAATGTTAACTGACAAAATAAAATGTAAAAAAAACGAAAAAACGTATTTTCATTTAGTCCACTTTCAACCACTTCTGTCCTGATTTCTTCAAGGGGAGGGTCTATGGGCGGGTAAATGTTTTTTTTTTTTTTTTAAAAGATCTTTTAATCTAATGGACAAAATAGCTCGATCAAGTATATGAACGCGCGTGCCCAGAGATGACGGAAAAACACGGAGAGCATAAGCTTTTGTTACTGCTCTTACAGCCGCAAGACCAGCCTAACGTGATGTTAGAGTGTGTGTTAGAAAACAGGAATGGTGTGATAACGTAGTGCTTTACATTTTTCATCTTCAAAGCAAACTTGGGTCTTCAGCTGACAAAGTTTAAATCCTTCCTATTACGTTTGCGTAATAGGTCAGTAGGCGGTCTTTTGCGCTGCTCGAATACATTCGACCACACAAGCGTTTACACTACGAAAGCAAACCAGTCGAATGCTTTTTTGACTACCTCCTGAAAGTGGTCAAAAGTTCAAAACGTTTTAGATAACAGGTGTAAACAGGTGCCTTAGTTAACAATAACACTGTACAATGCATTGTGCATCTAATATTTATGTTTGGTCCATTACTGGGGTAAAAGAGGAAGTACTAACCCTGTACTCAAAGTCAGAGAACTCCCGTCCTCCTCTGCCACCTCTAAACCCGCCCCTGAATCCGCCTCCGCCCCCGAATCCGCCCCCACGGGAGGGCATGAATGAGCCCCTGCTAGCCGCACGCCCGCGACCACCACGGAAGCCCATGCCGCCACCTCTGCCACGGAAACCCCCGCGCCCGCGACGCAGTGGAATACCGAACGTCTCCGCATTCATCCTCCTTTCCTCCGCCCAGGTCTGCCTCCGTTCCCTGAAGAGAAGGAATGAAAAATACATCAGAATGCAATTCAACAGTGTCAAAAACAATCCACGTTTGGCAGGCAAGGCTAATCTGCAACATGTTTACACGACATTCATTTTAGCGCTGGAATACACTACACGACTTTTAAATCTGAACAGATTTAAAACACTAACCCCTGATTCCACAGACAACGCTTAAGCTAGTCGCAGACTAAAATGCATATTTGAGCTGTTTTGACTGAACGTAACTTGCACTGACATATCATAACACATGCCAGTGCCATTGTTTTGTCTCAAGATGCCCATCAGTAAAGTTTTTTTCTAAGGCACTTTTTAAAAATCCCTAATTAAACTAAGGCCTAATCCTGGCTTAATCTAAGCCCTGTCTGTGAAACCAGGCCTAAGCATCAAACACAAAACGACCGAATTATTTCGCACCGGAGGAATATTTTGATAGTTCCAACAACTATTTGCGGAAGTAATAGCCTTTTGTCATTTTCGCACCGCAGGAACTGGGAACGATTTTAGTTCTTTTGGGGGAACTAAATTAGCTCCTACTTCAGAGTAGGGTAACCCAGCACAATCGGAGTTACCAGTGATGTACGCTGATTGGCTGAACGCATGCCATACGAAACGCTGGTACCCGCCATTTTTAAAAAGCCGTGTAAACACACAGTTTACATATTCTTACTGAACATGTAAAACAGCGATTAGACAAACATATAGAAAGCTAATGTTAACGGCATTTACCTGTCGCCTTTGTCTGTGGCGTTGTGTTCTTTTCTCATCCTCGATGATATGTAGCACTGCAAGCTGTCATAGATTTCATCTCTTAGCCCTCCTTTTTGCTCTTTGAATTGCATAACTAATACGGTCTATATTCCATCTTCATTATCACGATAAAAACGCAGCTCTGATCACAGTGTCCTCCATGCTCCAGTTGTTGAATGCCACACTTAAAATGACATCGCTGTCGGTCGACTTACATCACTTCAGAGTTTCTGGCGGTGCGAATGCAACCAGGAAAATGGCCCCCTGGGAAACTTAGTTCTCAGGGGACCACCCTGTTGGCTAGTTCCTATAACTATCTGATGTGAAAGCCCCTATATACACTACCAGACATTCAAATGGTTCCGAACACAACAAAATCACACAGAAACACACAACTCATTACAAGTAGACGCGTGACAAATTAAACAAACATGGATTTGCAGAAGCTAGCCACCGTAGTTGTAGCAACTCTGTGTCTGAGTCGCAAAAGAAAAAACGAGCCAAGTGCGTTTAGGTAGACGTGGTCAGTAGACCCTACAGAGCGACGCAGTCAGTCGTTTTATCTGTGCTGATGAGTCAAATATTGAGGCTAATTTGTTACATGCCAGGGCTCTAGACTGCAACCTTATTTCCTGCTGGTGACATTTTGTGAGCCCTGTGGGCAAATCATCATCTCGGTTGCCGTTTTCCCACACGCTTTCAAAACAATCCCTCACGTGTACTCACGGGGGAGCCGGAGCTCATTATAATATGCAAAGCTGTTATCCAATCATAGCAGTGGGTGTTTACTTCCAAGCCTTCAGTGCGGCACGCCCATAAAAACCGAGCGTTCCAGGAGAGAGCCTCAAAACCAGGGCAGAAAATAGCCTATTACTTATTCATTATGATGTTTTTCAATGTAAAAACCACACGAATGTCATAAGATGACCTCAGACAACAGTATAAAAGAATAAAAAAGCCAGTTCATGACCCCTTTAAATGTTTTTTTTTTAATGTGATGATTTGTAAAACAAAGTTTAAAGGTGTAGGAAAACTAACTGTGCTTTTTTTTTTTAAAGACATAAAATTACCACTATAACCAGTAGATGGCAGCAGAGGATCACTTATTGACTTATTAGCCATTTCCACTCCCTAATATATAGAAAAAAAGTCAAGTCTCATGAAAAACTAAATCTTTTCTTCAAATTGTGACTGAATTACACAGAAAACAAGTAAAGCGCACTCCTTTTATAATCACTGAAGCTGTCGGTCAGTTCAGTGTGAGACTACAGAAGAACAATGGTACATTACATTAATAAGAGTAGAACATTTACATTAGGTTTTTGCACATTACTGTTGTTAATAAAAGTTAATTTTATCTGCATATCAATTAAAGCTCAGTGCTTCACTGTTAAATCTCCAATAAACAATATTAGTAACTGCACTTAAACAATAGTAATTTTATGATTAAATTAACTTTGATACATTTTCCTCACCACCATCTGTAGAACTTAAATGGCGCTGGTGCCATTGCTCTTAAATGTTATTCTGGAGCCCTGCATGTGTTCTGTTAAGTTACTTGTGTATTTCTATTGTATTTTACTGCAACACTGATAGATAGAGGACAGCTTCGGTTTCAGCAGCGACATGTCATTCACTACAATACGGGTTCTAAAATCGCTTTGATGTCCTCCGACTGGATGGAATCATAGTCTGAAGCTAAAAAAAGTCTGTGCCCATCATACACACATTTTCTGGGAAATCTGTCAACTCCGACTGCCTGAAATCTGAAAACTGGCACACACTTTCGGCAACTATTGTCGACTGCAAAAATGGACTGCAAAATGGAGCAAAAACCTGAGCAGAATTTGTGTGGTGTATTCCAAGCTTTGGAGTCTCTACAAAAAAATAGCTGCTTTATAAGATGTCAAGGACAACTCTGCACCAGGCAGGATTTATTGTATGAATGCACAACAAAATGTGCAGTTGGCTAATTGTTTAACATGCCACCTGAAAACACAAAGTGACATTTTTGATTTGCCCATTTGTTGCTTTGGTTATATATCATTTGATCAGGGTTTCAACACTTTGACCAATTAATTTCAATGAACTTAACGGTTTGTAAAAGTGGTTATTGTTAAAATACATTTAAGAGCTCACACTCACAGAGTGTCATTTCTAGCTGAAATAAATAATCTTGCATGTCAACAGGTGAATCATAAGCATGGCTTCATAAACACGTTAGCATGTTAAAACATTTATACATATAAAAAAGACTCAAAATATATACCTTCCAAAAGCACCTCCTGATTTCTCCTTTCTAGAAAAGACAGAAGAGTACACGTCTGTTAGATGATTCATTCAGTTATTTTTAAACTTTACAACAACAAATTACTACATTGAACCCAGTGTGACTGAATCACACCCTATTATGTACTACAGCATAATATATCCGAATATATAGCATTTTATTAAATAGTAGGCAAAGTACCCAGATGACCTACTACTTCCGTTGAGATTCTTAAGTGTGCATTCGATGGACACTTTATTATCCCATGAGGCCACGGGAGAGGATTTATGAATGGCAGTGAAGCGACACAACTAACGCTGATAGGTCACATGATAATAGAGCTGCACGATCAAACAATCGATTCAGACACCCACGTGATGTTATTTCTAAAAGACCACGATTCTGCTGTCTTTTATAGCGTTATTGTTGCATATCTCATACCGTTACATGTACTCATTGAAAAAAATATTTAGTATAAACAATTTTTCACACAAAAGTAAAGTCAATTGCAAAGATAGAAAAAAAGACAAAAAATCACTTGTCACATAAAAACAGCTCATTTACCTCAGGAAAGCCATTTAATATCCGTATCTCATGAATCCGCTAGAAAAAAACTATAGGCAGGAGCATTTTGCTAAATATATGTACTATATTTTGATTATATTTTTACCTGTTAATGATGTCTTAATGTATGTTTAACTCATGATTAACATTTATTTTTCAACAACAAATTGAAGTGGAAAGATAATATCATCATCAAGAACTGCCTTGCCTTAAAAAAAAAAATAATAATAATTTTATAGCAATTTGGGCTCTGTTAACTTTAATATTATTTAATATTACTGTTAACTTTAATTTGGTTTTGTCGTATCGAGATGTATCCCTGTATAGTTTACAACTCTAGTTAGACATCATTAATTTACAGAGGTTTTTTTTTTCCTCAAGAAAAATAAACATGAACCTAAAATATTTTCAAATGAATCAAATCGAGAGCTTGTGAATTGGACTCAAATGGTGAAATCTGTCATCAATAGCCCTAATGGACATTGTAATTAGCCGAGATCTCACCTGGTGTCGTCGCAGGAGATGTTGTCGAAGAAGGACTTGGATTTGTCATAGTAACAGTTGGGTCCCAGTGGATCCTCCTCGTCAATGTTGCCTTCACTGTTCTGGGTCTCCACACCCGAATCGGTCTTCTCCTCCCCGTTCAGAGTCTTCTCCGATTTCTCACTCTTCTCATCTGCAGCGCAAAATGACATTGTAACTCACATGACAATAAACAGTCAGTAAAAATCACACTAATGAAAATGTGTGCCACATTTCGGCACATTAACACATTTTTTAAATGTTTTTTCTCCGTTGGTTTTTGTTTTCCGTAACAGTACCTTTAATCTTGAGTTTGCTTTGGAACTCGCGGTCTATCTCTTCCTTATTGAACTGGGCGTTGGCACTCTCAAAGTCAAAGTCCTTCTCAAATTTCATTGGTCCGTCTCTACGCCCATTAAACCTGCCCCGCCCACGCTGAGCGCCACCTCCTCCGCCACCACTGCCCCGCCCCCTTCTCATTGGAGGAGCGCCGCCTGGAGAGAGAAACAACCGTTATCACAAATGATGCCCTGATCAGTTATTAATATTTTGTTGGTTCTCGTTTTTGCATGCGTTCATCATTTCTTTGTATTACAGCCTGGCCAAAAACTATGTCCGTACAATTTGGCATGTCTCATCACCACAAATAAAACTATTGACACCAAACACAGCTACGCAAATATGCTTAGAAAATCCTTAATTTTTTTAATAATACTTGAATAAAGGTAAAAGGTGTCAACTTTTCCAAGGCCGGACATAACTTGTGGCCACTACTGTATATGCAAATGCGGGACAGATGTTTTAAAGTGACTCACCGCCAGAATGGCGTTTGATTGGGTCTTTGTTATCAGGCCTGTTTGAATCCGATTCTGGCCGAGGAATCTTCTGGACATCAGACGCTGATCAATAAAACATATCACAATTAATGGCTGCAGGTGAAAAACTATTCTTCAATGATATATCATCTGTACATTATGCTTTTAAAATGATGTTAATAAATTTCCAGCTCTGAAATGCCCCAATTCTCACCTTTTTGCTCCTGGTTTTCAGCAGATTTCTGGGTGTTGAGGGCAGGTCGTGCGGCTCCAGGGCCCCTCTGACTCGCTGTACTGGTTGCAACCGCAGGGGGAGCGGCCGGGGCCGTCTGGACCGCATGCTCCTGGGTCGGGGTCTTCCTCAAGTGCTCCACAGATGGGCTGGAACGACCTGAAAAAGGAGACAATTCAGACTAACAAAATTAACAACCAAAACAACACCACGGCGATGTGAACAAGAGTTAGATGATGGAAAGACCAGTTCTCTATCTTATCATGCGGTAAACGCCAATTAACCCTTAAAAGCATACCTCAGGTCTTTAGCGACCCAGGACGTCATTCACTACCCTCCCCCTCATTCTATATTTATTAGAAGTTAGATCTCAACCTTCATTGTATTCATTATAAACAACAGAATATCTGTTTTCTAATTAATTTTACTGTAAAAAGTGTATAGGGTCTCTAGCGACCCGAGGTATGCAATAGTGTAAGTATATTTTTTTCTGTGCAACAGTAATTGAATCTCTGATGACACAATAAGTGCAGTTCACCTTTATTCTTCAAGGTGACAATGTCTGATACACAATGATGATGTGATGTTTCAGTCATAATTACCGCAGGCAACTACTGCAGGCAGAGATCAAAATATTGATTTTAAAGACGTTGAAAGCGATCAAGACTATGGCTGAGATGGCGAATTTCAGCCAGAAATGAGCTGACGATGACAGTGATGATGGTAAAAAGCATCTGCTGAAATTGAACCCTTCCAAGCTTCAAAAGGTATCGAAATATACTTTATTTTATCATTTTGTAATTGTTGTTAAAATATTAAGAGAGTTCTATACCGACACGGCAGTTAGAGCCATACATGTTAGATATACAGGGCTCAACATTAAGCCTTCTCATGTGCTTGTCCTTTGGACAAGTAAATCGGTCAGTCACGGTCAAAAAAATGTGCTTGTCCAGAAAAAAATAGATTTTTTGCATGTTGTAAATATAATTTATTCTGAAGCAGTATTCTCATCAGTGTTCAGCCAGCTTTGACATTTAAATCTGCATATTTATGATAGTTTAACCTTGGCTTAATAAAGGGCATTTTCCCCTAATCTTTTTAAATATATGCTTCAGCTTTCATTTTAAATTCTTAAATTTGATCAATAAACTAAATTAGAATAATAAGACACTACAGGGCTGTTACCAATTAAATTAAATCATTTACACTGAAAAATTACAACTGCATTAAATAATGTTATGAGATTGTTTGAAATATTTTTGAACATACAAATAAGAAATGATGGAAAGAATGTTTAAACATGAAACTAGTAGGTGGCAACAGGTGACCGTCTTAATGAGTCATTCGTTCAAACGGCTGATTCGTTCAAAAATGAGGGCGTTGTTCATGAATGAGTCATTGAATCTTTGACTCAACCGTTTCGTTCAAAACGCTGAATCATTCAGTAATGAAAACACGATTGAGTGTTCCTGTGAGACGCGTAATGGTCCTGCTGTGATCTTTGTTTGGAACTATTTTCACTGCTGAAATAGAACAAAAAGAGTCAAAATTGCATCTAAAATGTAAGTGACTTAATATTAATAACTTTTTATTGAACTGTCATATGAAATCATTGTCACATTTTCAATCGTGATATATTCAGCACTCTTGGTTGTGTGATGTTGCCTAACTGTATCATATTTTATATAAAAACTGTATTTTTACCGCAGTATGTTAAGTTTCTTTGTGTGTGCTGCGCTCATTTCCTTGAAGGCAGCACGAGCCTCAACAGCACAACCTTGTTACCGTCAGTACATTATATTTTATATTATCCACTATCGATCGCCACTTACACTAAATGAAAGCAGAATCATTCTTGCGTTTTGGTGATTCCCTAGTTATTTTTTGTTACTGATTATTGTTCCTGATTTTAATCAGGATACTTGTCCGGTCGGGCAAGTGAAATTCTCTTTTAGCACTTTTCCACTGTATGGTAACGCGTAGTACGGCTCGGCTTAGCTTGCTTCGCTTTTTCACTGCGTGGTACGACTCGGTTCGGCACGGCTCGGCTCGCTTTGGTTTTCCACTGCAGTTAGCACCGCTTTAAAGTGGGTGGGATTATAGAATGCTCGTTGTATTTGTGCCGCCTCTACTTCTCTGCATGTGTATGTTTTTAACTACAAGATGAAAAAGTTTGTTTCAAAGGAGGCTGATGGCAGCAAAACAAAATACTGCTAAAAACAAGAGCGTCTCGTTGCACTCGTACAACAAAGTGCAGATGATATCACTTGATTTGCTCGACGGCGCACAAGGGTAAACTAATCTTGTATTTAGCAATGTGTTTAGGGTCTCAATCGCTATACCACGGTCACAAAAGCATATAATGGTAGTGACGATTCTCTCTGAACAATGAGTGATTTTTTTTACACATCACTTTTTAGTGTCGGTAGTAACTGAGGTGGTACTATTTAAGTGAACCGTACCGAGCCGTACCATGCAGTGGAAAAGCATTTCACTTGCCCCTTCAAAAAATCCACGTGTCCTGGACAAGCGTTAATGTCGAGCCCTGCATATAGATCCGGGTTACTAAACACCCAAATATGTAATGATGATTGGCAAAACATTCATGCATTCAAGAGTTAAGACAACATGAAATAAGCATCATTTGCAATGCATTCAACTTTCAACCATTCAGATTGGATTGTGAAAAGTGGATATGATTTCTATATGGTCAATTCTTTATTTACTTATCCGTCTGATGTTGCATACATCAACAGAACAGACGTTCTTGCAATTTAATGAAAAACAAATGTGCGCCGATGAATTGTGCATTTATTAAGTAATTTGATTTCATGTTGTCTTTAAAGAACACAAGTCAATAACTGACAGAGACACTCGAGTCATAAAACTATCACACATGCTGTAATCCTGCATAATCACGGGCCAAAAGATGAACACACTAAAGCCATTCTGCACACGTTAGCGCCGGCCCTCCGGTTACCTTCGGGTTTGTGAGCGCTCAGCGAGCGAGAGTGCGGGGGAAGAGCAGAGCTCTGGGACTGAGGGGCAGTAGTGCTCGCCTCGCTACCGAACGCAGGACCTGAGCTGCTTCCTGTGAGGGGAGGAAGTGCACATCTTTAAGTGTGAGCTTTAACACGTCACACACTGGCAAAAAAACGCCTCATATGCAGCAGCCAAACACTCATGCAATCAACCTTTCTATAAGATCTGCCTCCTTGCTTAACTGTTGCTCACTCAGACAAGATTTTTCAGAACATTTCCATGCATTTAAAATTATTCAAACACACAGGACTTGCAAAAATACTTGCAAAGAATTTACAAAAAAGCAAAAGCTTGTCTGCTAATGTGTGAGATGGCAACAGAGGTAGTAAAGTTTTCAAGGCAGGATTTAAGAAAGGTTGAAGTACTTTGTTTTTTTATGGTTTTTGGCATATATTATGTGCAATATAAAAGACGTTTCAAACTTCTTCTATTTGAAATACAAATATGCACTGTGTAAATTGCCTGTCTATCCAACCTTATTTATTCAAATACTATGACCAGCTATCTTGTTTTTATAACATGTTAGCACCAAAGGCTATTTCCATGACAAAAACAGGACAGTTCAATACAAGGACAAACACTAAACAAACTCTTAAGGCAAGGCACCACAGGTTAATACGGTAACATTTTTCTGAAATGTTATGTTTACACATGCAAATGAGGCATTATCTAATTAAATGTGCTATTTTTTTATTAATTTCCAGAACAGACTGGATTAACCCAAGTTCAAAAGTCTGATGAAAGGTGATTTATCACTCCACAAATCAGAAAATACTGTAAACATCAAAAAAAAGTTCCACTATGTTTTAGGAATGCTATATAAATGATGTGAATGATTAAAGTCCACATGAAATCAAAATCGATCTTATTTACTTTGTTAGCACACATTCCAGGTCTTAGGGTGAACAATTCATCCGTGCAAGTTAATACACAGAAAAAAATAGTTTGGAGTGGTAATCTTTAATCAAAATCTGAAAAGTAACTTCCGGTCTGGAATGGCGTTCCTTCTCAGATGATGTCAGTTTGACGGCTTGGGTTTAAATATCCTTAACCACTCCCCTCCAACCGTTAGTCTGCTATGAGCGAGAGATGGAGAGGAGGAGCGCTGAAGTAAAACCCTGCCCTCTGTTCAATATACCGTTTCACTTGGAAATGCGTCACAGCACTGAAATAAAATCAGCTGTAACTTCCGGTTCACTGGGACTTTAAACACCCTCTGTAAAAAACTTCACAATACAAATAAGAATAAAACCAAGTAAATGCTGCTGAAGTGGAGATTTTGCACTCAGTGCAAGAGAAAAAAACTCATTTTGAGAAAACGGCCTTTACAGATACGAACTGTACAATATCCTAGAAATGCACTGTTGCATCGGCCGATTAAAGCTATTCTTTTCACTATCGGCAGATTGTTTAAAAACAGCCGATGATATCCTGTCAATCAAAAGGGTGCGGAAAAACATGTCAGAATGCAACTCGAACTTTGTGAATAGAAAATCTCTTGTGTTGAATTTATGGCAAGTAACCGTGACAATAATGCATTAAAAGTTATAAAAAATAGTGACATTAATGCAGGCTATTATATGCATTATATATACACATCTATTATTTGACCCTATGAATCACCCGAAGTTTAAGCCAGGGTTGCCAGATTTTCACCGTGCGTTTTTTCCCACCACACCAAACATTATTTGTAGCACCTCCCATCCAATAGGGGGGCTGGGTATTGACACAAATTTCACGATTCGATTTCCATTTACAAGCTTTCGATTCGATATCGATTATTGTGGATACAGTATCAGATACAGTACATGGCAAATTTTCTTGAGGAAAAAAATCTCAACTAATGCTGTAAACTATAGGCTTTTACCCAGCCCTGCCTGTAATCACAAAGAGCTTTGTTACTTCTGATATAAAACAAGTCTCAGCCTTCAAATTCTGTCAATTTTATCACAAAATTCAAACAATAAATGGCGTTTTCACGCTTTTAAGTGTGATGTGACAGATCGCTGTAGCGGCAGCGCGAGTCTAATCGTCCACTTTAATACAAATTATACCTAGAAAAACATGCATGAATATCAGAAGGAATGTTGAAAGATACAGTACAACTTACTGAATGAATCATGTCTAATGTAATCCATCAATCAGTGTTTCAACCGCGGAAAGACATCAATAAAACAGCTTGTGAACAATGTTACTTAACCTTGCATTTACCTCAGGAAAGTCATCCAGTGTTCATAATTCATTAGTTAGCTATAAAAAATTATCAGTGAGGAGCTTATTTGCTGTTTATTATACATGTTTGAGTAAATCTATCATGAAGACAAGCGTTTATGAAAACTGTCTTATGTGCAACGGCGTTGAATGCAACCATTTCAGTTTAATTGTTATGTCTGAAAATAAATAGCAGTTGAATATAATAGCTCTGTTTATTTTAACCTCTAATATTATAGTGTACCAAACAATAGGGTTCCTTATATAGTTTGCAGCATTATTTGGGAGAGACCTTAAAAATCGGCCAATATCACTAGTTTTGCCTGAAGTGTCTTGCCTTAAAGCACCTGAAGATATTTCAATTTGATTTGATATTTGGCAAAACGTCTAAAAAATTTGCTCTGTTTGCATACTGTCTTCTAAACAGCATCTCCAGTGCTGGAAGCGAACTCACCGCCCGTGACCGCTGCTCCGAACGGCTGGGAAACCAGAGCACCGGAGCTGAACTGGTTGTACGGGGCCCGACTGAAGGGGGCGTACGACTGGAAGGAAGGGGCCGCGGGACCGGCGGTGGATGCCAGAGAGGACTGCACATAAACGCAAGAACGTCACAGGTCAGCATTCACTACGCTTTATGTTCTGCAGAAACACCTGAATGCGTACAGCTCACCTGCACGATGGCAGGATCCTGAGGAAGGTTGCAGGTGGGCTTGGGCGGCTCGCACACAGTCAGGTCTTTGATGTCACTTCCTCTAAATATGATGTACTCAAAGACATCATCACGAGGGGGGATAGGTCTGTCCGTGGGCCGATCCTCAGTGCCGAAGGACTTCACTAGAACAGAAGGGAAATGTTCAAATTCACACAAAAAAGGTTTTTTGTACTTGAATGTCTGTAATTGATTTAGGCCAGATGAAATCAAGTAAATCTAACAGTAAATCAAGTGCTGTTTTCAGTGTATTAAAACTCTCATATCTGATGTGTGTGAATATATGTGACCCTGGAGCACAAAACCAGTCCTGCGTCTCACGGGTATATTTGTGGCAATAGCCAACAATACATTGTACGGGTCAAAATGATCCATTTTTCTTTAATGCCAAAAATAATTAGGATATTAAGTAAAGATTTTGTAAGTTTCCTACTGTAAATATATTAAAATTATTAGTTGTAGAAATATGCATTGCTAAGGTGTTCATTTGGACAACTTTAAAGGAGATTTTCTCAATATTTAGATTTTTTGCACCCTCAGATTCCAGATTTTCAAATAGTTGTATCTCAGCCAAATCATAACAAGCCATACATCAATGTGAAGCTGATTTATTCAGCTTTCAGATGATAAAACCTTATGATGGTTTTGTGGTCCAGGGTCACATATTAGGTGTGTATTGTTTACATTTAGTCAGGGCTTCAACTGGATTCTGTGTTGATGTGGAATTCCTTCTATTTGTTCTCTGTATGTGTATATGTATTAAGTGTACATATATATGATATTGAGTGTGTGTATATGTATTGAGTGTACATATATATATGATATTGGGTGTGTGTATATATTGTATGTACCTTTAGCCAGAGCTACAGTGCTGTTCTCTGTGTCGATCGTGTATAAAACTCCTTCATATCGGATCTCGGCCTTTGAGATCAGACTGATCTTGCTGCCGATATAAGGCGTCCCTCCGCTCATCTTTCCGCTCTAATTCACTCCCGTGCCGCTGCTCGACTCCTCTGGTCCTCTTTGCGCGAGGTTTTATCGGACTTAAAAGTGCTTTTCGCCGATTTGACGTCGTTTTCTTTCAGCCTGTGTTTAACACGACATGGCCGAGTTCATTTTCCTCCGCACTGAATCGAGATGCATGCTGGGAATCGCGCCTCCCCCCTCTCTCATGCTGGTATCGCGAGATTTCGCGGGATTTTAGTGTGACTCCTGCTACATTGAGAATTATTATTTTTTTTACAGTCTATGGAATTATGTAAGAGAAAAAATACGATTTAACGCGTATTATTTAATGTAGGAAGTAAATAAAGGGACATTTTGAATTGGGTTAGAGTTAGCCATTGAATGTTAATCGCTTTATTATATTATATTATACTATATTATATTAGGCCAATTATATTACAATATAGCCTATTATATTTCATATTATATTATACTACATTATATTGTATTAAAGCCTATTATAGCCTGTTGTAACCTATTATATTATAGCCTATTATATTATTAATTATTAGTTAATATTAATTATTAATTAACACTTACTGCAAGTAATGAAAATGTAGGTCTATTTATTCAACAGTTATCTATCTATATACCTGTCTGTCTATCTGTCTGTCTGTCTGTCTATCTATCTATCTATCTATCTACTGTTCTATCTATCTATCTACTGTTCTATCTATCTATCTATCTATCTATCTGTCTGTCTATTTATCTATCTATCTATCTATCTATCTATCTGCTGTCTATCTATCTATCTATCTATCTATCTATCTATCTATCTATCTATCTACTGTTCTATCTATCTATCTATCTATCTATCTATCTATCTATCTGTCTGTCTATTTATCTATCTATCTATCTATCTATCTATCTATCTATCTATCTATCTATCTACTGTTCTATCTATCTATCTATCTATCTATCTATCTATCTATCTATCTATCTATCTATCTATCTATCTATCTATCTATCTGTCTATCTATCTATCTATCTATCTATCTATCTATCTATCTATCTGTCTGTCTGTCTATCTATCTTGAAAGTCACACAGATTCTTTCCCTCCACACTCGTGTAGTATCCTCGACCGCCGAGTTGTAACAGGGGGACAACTGTTTGGTTTTGGCCCTCTGACGTCATATCCATTCCCACAATGCCATAGTAACACGACTGCGCACTCGCGCTCGTGGACGCGCACCAGCAGACAGCCAGCCCATCACACACACAGAGCGAACATGGCGGGCGCCTCCGACCCTCTGGAAGACATGCTCTTCTCCGAGGTGGACGAGAAAGCTGTGAGTGATCTAGTGGGCTCGCTGGAGTCTCAGCTGGGGGGCCAGAGCGACCCGACGTGCGCGCAGCCCGAGAACGCTCGCCCGGGCGGCGCGAGGCAGCAGCAGGCAGGAGGAAGAGCGCAGCTGCCTGCTCATGTAGACTCTCCATCAGAACCACAACAACAAGCACAGCAGCAGCAGCAGAACGCGCGGAAAGCGGCGCGCAACCCGGATTCCGACCCGAAAGACGCCAGCATGGACAAGCACGCCAAAGCCCTGGAGAAGGAGAGCCCTCTGAAGTCACATGGCAGCATCATCATCATCACCACGGCTGCAGCATCCGACGGGGCATCCGCTCCTGCACCGGGCAACAAAGGTGAGAGCCCGAGGGACACCCGCAAGAAACACCCGAACGCGCGCGCGCGGCGCACCTCAGCGTCCCACAGTCTCAACGGCGCAGCATCAGCATCACCCAGCACCTCCAGTCCGACTTTCACCGTGCCCAGTAACCCGCAGGCGATCGCGCTGGACCGCGGGACGCCCACCATCGCGCTGCACCGACTCCCGCGTCACATCATCGCCAGCATCGCGCAGAATGGAAACGGCACGTCCGTGTCCGCGCTGGTCCAACAGGGCGCGCGGATCGGAGCGGCGGGCGCGCAGGTTAACCACAGCAAAGCGCCCGCAAACGCGCCCGGGAACAACGCCAAAGCCGCGCCGACCTCGTCGCCTCCCGCAGCGGCCACAGCAGCGCCTGTCAAACCCGCTGTCAGTGTCAGCGCGGCTCCGGTCATCAGACCTGCGCAGACGCAGACGCAGCCGTCTGCGCAACAGAGGGTCGTAACGCCGCAGCTGATTGTCAGACCACCGCAACAGCAAACCACTATACAGCTGCCACCCGGATTCACCATCCCACCAGGTACTGAGCGCTTTCTGATCACATACCAGTGTCTATTCTGACTCTTTCCCACTTGTTAGACTAATGATGCCAACTCTGAAATGACACAAATGGAAGTCTGGGAAAGATGCTGTGACACAAATGAAAACTCTCCTATGTTCGAGCTTCTTGTTTGTCACTCTCTAGACATTCATGAGGTGCATTCTGTTATGAGCACTTGTTGATGCTCTTCCTTCACTATCTGCTTTAATTCATCTTTTAAAAAAATTGAAATTAAATTCATATGCAGGCACAATTTATATTTACAAGGCTAATTTCAAGCATTTAATCAGAAGCATTTTGATCAAAAGTTTTCATGAGAAACATAAATTCGGTCACGTGTGTCTAAACATTTGACTGCAGGTGTAAACGCTTAAACAATTTGGTTCCATTAAATGCCTTTTTTTTTTAAAGACTTTATTTGCCAAATATTAAATAAATAGTTAAAAATTAAATCAATATGCAGTGGCCAAAAAGTGTTTAGACACTTAACATGTAAATGTCATGCGTTTTTCTCAGAACTGACTAAGTGTGTTTGTGCTGTCTTTCTTTACAAAGATGCTTGCTTTGATGTTTTTTTATGTGATAGAATATTTTGTATGAAATATAATTTTTATGCGTGACCAAACACCTTATTCTCCATGATTTATGTTATGGTTTCAGACAGTAAACAAACGTATCACACCAGATGATGCTGATACAAGTCATTACATTTATCATGAGTGGATCCAAATACTTTCTGGAGCCGCAGGATCGATGTTCTGGTGACCCTGAAACAAACATTAAGTTTAGTTTCATCTCCAAACAGACAGAGGTGGAAATAAAACCTTTTTAAACCTTTCAGCCCAAGTCTGTAAAAACTAGGAGTTTTTGTTATTTAGTGAACTTTTCACAGGCACATTTGAACGCTGACTGATGAGTTTGAGTCTGTTTGGAGTCAATAATGAGCAAAAAGTGACTGGATATCGTACAAACAACTTTCACTGATAACACTTTCAAGTTTGCCATATGTGTTGACTTTAATGATGAAAAATGATTCATCTTGAAACAGTAAAATATATCATTCCAGATTCACCTGTTGCCCGCTCAGAGTGACTGTAAATACATCTGCACTTTATCTCAACCCCGACCATTAAACTGATGTGCGTTTAATTGTGTGTAATCAGTGATATGCTGTTAAACGGGTCGGTGGTTTTGTTTTATAAAAACATCCTACGACACTGAGTGTGTTTAGTGTACTTTACATATAGCATCCCTTATGAAAAAAGACGTTTATTGGTATATTTCTTTTTAACTAACTAAGAATACTTTCAGTCTACTTTTTATGTACTTCTCAGAAATATTCTTAAAATTGCACTTAAGGATGTTTGACTTATACTGACAGAAAAGTCTAGGAATATTTGGCCTATACTTGTACTCAATCTTTTGATCGTAATTCATTCGAAGTATACTTGTAGTTGTGTTTACTCTTTTGATTGAGTAGCCTAAATACTTTTTTCCACATATTTTTACATACTGTCTTACATTGTTATTAATTAATACACAAGATTAATTTATAAAGAAAACAGATATGTTCCTAATTCTGAGTATATTAATACCTAAATAGGAACATAGTTGTATACTTGAAGTGCATATACTTGACATAAACTTGCAATTATACTTGCTTACTAGTTTACTGAGAGTATACTTCAAAGTGTACTTACATAAACTAAAAAAAATTGCTACAAGTATTTGACTAGTAAACTATCATTATACTCAAAGTTTACTACTGTTACACTTAAAGTATACTTAAAAGTGTACTTTTATACACTAAAAGGTGGGCAAATTTAGTCCCAAGTAGTATTGAAATGGTGTAACATTTATTTTCATGATTTGTTAAAATTTACTTACTTTTTCTAAGTTAAACCAACAATATTTTTTACAGTGCAAGTATACTACTAGTTAATTGATATTAGTATACTTACTACATAAAGTATACTTACTTGAGCTTTACTTAAGTACACTTAATAAAATGAACTTGAAGTATACTTGTTTAAGGCAAGATTGTTTATATAGCATTTCAAACATGTTCATTTAAAGCACTTAAAATGTGTTTGTGTAATGTGTAAAAAGTTGCACGGGTATATTTGTGGCAATAGCTAACAATACATTGTATGGGTCAAAATTATCCTTTTTTCTTTTATGCCAAAAATCCTTAGGATATTAAGTAAAGATCATGTTCCATGAAGATATTTTGTAAATTTCCTACTGTAAATATAAAAAAAATGTATTATTATTAGTAATATGCATTGCTAAGGACTTCATTTGGACAACTTTAAACCTCAGATTCCATATTTTCAAATAGTTGTATCTCGGCCAAATATTGTCCTATCCTAACAAACTTTTTTCAGTATTCAATTTTTAAAAATAGACCCTTATTTTGTGGTCCAGGGTCACATATATTATTTTGAGGGAAATGCATGCACAATAAAGACATCAGACACATGCAATGGAAAAAAAACATAATAATTATTCAGAAAAATCCAAAAGCTTCAGCTGCTGATTGTAACTTTGTTTCATGCATTTTTGTGATGCATTGCTGTATATGTTTTGATTGAATGTGTCTGAGTGTCCCGGTCACAGGTGCATAACTCATCTCGTGTGTGTTTGAGGTATGGTGCTGGTCCGGACAGAGATGGGTCAGCTGGTGATGGTTCCTCAGCAGGCTCTGGCTCAGGCTCAGGCCCAGAACAGCATCTCACCGCGGCCCTCCACGCCCACCAGTTTGACCACCTTCAGGGTCACGACCCCACAGGTACGACCCACACACACCGCAGTGCATCTGACCACCCATCACTGAAAGTCATTTCATATGCCCGGTTCACATTGTATGATTTTGGGCTGTCCAAGGCGAAAGATGACCAATTGTGGCGATAATTTCAGTGTCATAAATTTAACATGATCATCTCACGGTGTGTTTGCTGCTACAACCTACATCTACTGACTAGCCAATAAAAATGCAACATGAAAACTACACGCTAAAACTACTTACCTCGAGCTCCATTTGCAAGATTGTCATGCCAAGTTGGCCTCTGTTCCCTAGCCATGACCGTGCCCATATTCTCCTCTTTCGCTTCCTCTACTGTTTTCAGCGCACATAAAAACCACAATTGCCAAAGTGTGATTCATCTTGCTCTGTTTGTTCACCACTAGCACATGCGGATGGTGTTTTATTGTTCTATAATTATCTTGTTTCGTAGCCTACGATTCAATAGATGTCATCATCATCGGTCTACATACATGTCTTACCTGAGTTTATTAGATCCATGTCATACAGTGTGATCTGTAATGATCTTATAGGATTGCCGAAATCACAGTCTGTAGCATTAAAATGACCCATTATACAATTTTAAAGGTTGTATAATGTACAATTGTACAATTTTAAATTTTAAATATTCATCCAAGGTCAAAAAACACTTATAATATATATTGCAGCATCAGCTCTTTTCTCACATGTCTGAGAAAAGATAAAGGATTCAGTCTCTCTAAAGCCTCCTCTGCTCTGATTGGTCAGATGGCCCAGTCTGTTGTGATTGGTCTACTCTGCTCTGATTGGTCAGATGGCCCAGTCTGTTGTGATTGGTCTACTCTGCTCTGATTGGTCAGATGGCCCAGTCTGTTGTGATTGGTCTACTCTGCTCTGATTGGTCGGATGGCCCAGTCTGTTGTGATTGGTCTACTCTGCTCTGAGTGGTCAGACGGCTCAGTCTGTTGTGATTGGTCTACTCTGCTCTGATTGGTCAGATGGCCCAGTCTGTTGTGATTGGTCTACTCTGCTCTGATTGGTCAGATGGCCCAGTCTGTTGTGATTGGTCTACTCTGCTCTGATTGGTCAGATGGACGGTCCAGTCTGTTGTGATTGGTCTACTCTGCTCTGATTGGTCAGATGGACGGTCCAGTCTGTTGTGATTGGTCTACTCTGCTCTGATTGGTCAGACGGTCCAGTCTGTTGTGATTGGTCTACTCTGCTCTGATTGGTCAGATGGCCCAGTCTGTTGTGATTGGTCTACTCTGCTCTGATTGGTCGGATGGCCCAGTCTGTTGTGATTGGTCTACTCTGCTCTGATTGGTCGGATGGCCCAGTCTGTTGTGATTGGTCTACTCTGCTCTGATTGGTCAGATGGCCCAGTCTGTTGTGATTGGTCTACTCTGCTCTGATTGGTCGGATGGCCCAGTCTGTTGTGATTGGTCTACTCTGCTCTGAGTGGTCGGATGGCCCAGTCTGTTGTGATTGGTCTACTCTGCTCTGATTGGTCAGATGGCCCAGTCTGTTGCGATTGGTCTACTCTGCTCTGATTGGTCAGATGGCCCAGTCTGTTGTGATTGGTCTACTCTGCTCTGATTGGTCAGATGGACGGTCCAGTCTGTTGTGATTGGTCTACTCTGCTCTGATTGGTCAGATGGACGGTCCAGTCTGTTGTGATTGGTCTACTCTGCTCTGATTGGTCAGACGGTCCAGTCTGTTGTGATTGGTCTACTCTGCTCTGATTGGTCAGACGGTCCAGTCTGTTGTGATTGGTCTACTCTGCTCTGATTGGTGAGATGGACGGCCCAGTCTGTTGTCATTGGTCTACTCTGCTCTGATTGGTCAGATGGACGGTCCAGTCTGTTGTGATTTGTCTACTCTGCTCTGATTGGTCAGATGGACGATCCAGTCTGTTGTGATTGGTCTAGTCTGCTCTGATTGGTCAGATGGACGATCCAGTCTGTTGTAACTGGTCTACTCTGCTCTGATTGGTCAGACGGCCCAGTCTGTTGTGATTGGTCTACTCTGCTCTGATTGGTCAGATGGACTGCCCAGTCGGTTGTGATTGGTCTACTCTGCTCTGATTGGTCAGACGGCCCAGTCTGTTGTGATTGGTCTACTCTGCTCTGATAGGTCAGGCGGCCCAGTCTGTTGTGATTGGTCTACTCTGCTCTGATAGGTCAGGCGGCCCAGTCTGTTGTGATTGGTCTACTCTCGTTTCAGGCAGTTCAGAATCACTTCTTTCTTTCGAGAAACAAAAACTCCATTTATCTGCAATTTGATCTCTAAAACTTTGCAGAACTTTTACAATCACAAACAGCTTTATTACACACTACATGAAAGGGAATATCTAAAAGAGCATAATAGGATATTAAACCTCCTGTTGTAAAACTGAACTGACATCAAGCAGTGTGAAGTCAGATGGGATGCATTCAGACAAACGTTTTGAATTTAATACTTATTTATTGTGATTGAACACAGTCCGTTTGCATGCATTTCCTGTTATATTCCCTGAGATTGAGAGTCAACATCATTCATTATAGTATCTCTCTTTCTTTTTTATTTATTCTCAAATGTATCTTTGGTGAAAGGAAAATGTCATAAGATCCGGTAATGAGTTCTCTCAGAGGTCACCAAGCACATTTGAGCTAATTATGATTTCACTAGTAACCGTAATCAAATAATCTGTGCAGTAAACACAGACAACGTCTTTTTTAGCTCAGTGCGATATGAACTACTGCTGGCAAAAAGTTTCATTCTCAAGTGCGTGATGATGTTAGTGATGTGATCATTAAACTGTGATCGCTCCTGATATGACGCTTCTTCAGGGTCCCAGTAAAGATGAAACAGCAGGTAATTTGATTAATTAATAATTAATAACCTGTCCACAGATGCTGTTATAACTTAACTTTCACTATTTTCTTGTGCAAATTTTCAGTATGCAGAAATTTTCACATTGACCATCCGTAAACTAAAACTTCTTTGCGTTAAACAAATTCTGCCGTTTTTCTTTCAGTTCAATATTTATAAATCCAGAGTGAATCTTGATTGTCAGCAGCAGTGATGGAGGAATGAATGTGTGCACGAGCGTCACTGCTGACATCTAGTGGCGCACTTTAGTTATTACAACCTGAGATCAGCTTTAGAACTGATTAAAAAGATAGTTCACCCAAAATTGAAAATTACCCCATGATTTACTCACCCTCAAGTCATCCTAGGTGTATATGACATTCTTCATTCAGACGAACACAATCAGAGTTTTATTAAAAATGTCCTGGCTCTTCCAAGCTTTATAATGGCAGTGAATGGCTGTTTCTGTTTTGAAGACCAAAAAAGTGCATCCATCCATTATAAAAGTGATACACACGGCTCCGGAGGTTTAATAAAGCCCTTCTGAAGCGAAGCCATGCGTTTGTGTAAGAAAAATATCCATATTTAACACGTTAAAACGAGATATTTTACTTTATAACGTGTTAAATGTGGATATTTTTCTTACACAAACACATCGATTCGCTTCAAAAGGGCTTTATTAACCCCCGGAGCCGTGTGGAGCAGTTTTATGATGCATGGATGCACTTTTTTGGTCTTCAAAACAGAAACAGCCATTCACTGCCATTATAAAGCTTGGAAGAGCCAGGACATTTTTTAATATAACTCCGATGTCATATACACCTAGGGTGGCTTGAGGGTGAGTAAATCATGGGATAATTTAAATTTTTGGGTGAACTATCTCTTTAAGCTTTTCAAATGAATTTAGTTATTTGTTTTGATGATTTGTGTCAAACGTTCACATATTAATATCCATGTTCAGAATATTCCAGCCAGTAAAGTTGTTCCTCCATGTTTGATGCCAGTGTTTTTACATTTCTCATAGTATTTTTTGCTTACATAATAGTTGGCCATATAATTATTGAACATTATAATTAATTTATATGGAAATATAATATGTATTCAAGTATGGATATATTTATTTGAGCAGAATTTACAGTATACGACCACATGAAGGCAGCAGCCATTCTATTTGCCTTTTGGTATATTGCCATATATTATGGAATATTTTACTAATAATCAATGCCTATAATTATGGCTAATGAAAATGTAGTTTGTGTCAGTGTAATGTTCACTAATGGCCACCAGATGGCGCCAGACGCTCGGTTTTATTAGTGGCTCGATGTTTGAACTCAACACTGATGTTAGTCTAATAATAAATCAGACCATTCAAAAGTTTTTAGAACCGTGCAAAACATTTCATTTCTGATATTTAGCAAATTATGTTACATTACATTCACATTTATGCATTTAGCAGACACCTTTGTCCAAAGTGACTTACAATGGAGGAACATAAGCAACTGTGTACTAAATATAAGTTTATTAGAAATCACAACAGACTGGACCGTCTGACCAATCAGAGCAGAGTAGACCAATCACAACAGACTGGACCATCTGAGCAATCAGAGCAGAGTAGACCAATCACAACAGACTAGGCCAACTAACCAATCAGAGCAGAGTAGACCAATCACAACAGACTGGACCGTCTGACCAATCAGAGCAGAGTAGACCAATCACAACAGACTGGACCGTCTGACCAATCAGAGCAGAGTAGACCAATCACAACAGACTGGGCCATCTGACCAATCAGAGCAGAGTAGACCAATCACAACAGACTAGGCCAACTAACCAATCAGAGCAGAGTAGACCAATCACAACAGACTGGACCGTCTGACCAATCAGAGCAGAGTAGACCAATCACAACAGACTAGACCTTCTGACCAATCAGAGCAGAGTAGACCAATCACAACAGACTGGACCATCTGACCAATCAGAGCAGAGTAGACCAATCACAACAGACTGGGCCATCTGACCAATCAGAGCAGAGTAGACCAATCACAACAGACTGGACCGTCTGACTAATCAGAGCAGAGTAGACCAATCACAACAGACTGGACCTTCTGACCAATCAGAGCAGAGTAGACCAATCACAACAGACTGGACCATCTGACCAATCAGAGCAGAGTAGACCAATCACAACAGACTGGTCCATCTGACCAATCAGAGCAGAGTAGACCAATCACAACAGACTAGGCCAACTAACCAATCAGAGCAGAGTAGACCAATCACAACAGACTGGGCCATCTGACCAATCAGAGCAGAGTAGACCAATCACAACAGACTGGGCCATCTGACCAATCAGAGTAAAGTAGACCAATCACAACAGACTGGACCATCTGACAAATCAGAGCAGAGTAGACCAATCACAACAGACTGGGCCATCTGACCAATCAGAGCAGAGTAGACCAATCACAACAGACTGGACCATCTGACCAATCAGAGCAGAGTAGACCAATCACAACAGACTGGTCCATCTGACCAATCAGAGCAGAGTAGACCAATCACAACAGACTAGGCCAACTAACCAATCAGAGCAGAGTAGACCAATCACAACAGACTGGACCATCTGACCAATCAGAGCAGAGTAGACCAATCACAACAGACTGGACCTTCTGACCAATCAGAGCAGAGTAGACCAATCACAACAGACTGGACCTTCTGACCAATCAGAGCAGAGTAGACCAATCACAACAGACTGGACCTTCTGACCAATCAGAGCAGAGTAGACCAATCACAACAGACTGGACCGTCTGACCAATCAGAGCAGAGTAGACCAATCACAACAGACTGGACCTTCTGACCAATCAGAGCAGAGTAGACCAATCACAACAGACTGGACCATCTGACAAATCAGAGCAGAGTAGACCAATCACAACAGACTGGACCATCTGACAAATCAGAGCAGAGTAGACCAATCACAACAGACTGGATGACAAAATGTAAGGATTTTTTTTACAACCAACCATTAAAATAAATTAGCTATAGGCCTTTTTTTGTTGTTGTTTTGTTTTTGTAGATCTAAACACACTATATAGTTATGTTGGCTTGACAAACATACTGACCTACAATTTAAGCTTATTAATTAAACGACAATCAAAACTAGGAAAAGTTCCATTAAGACTCAAGACTTTTGTACAATACAATTTATAGAGTATTAAAGCTGTCAATCACTAGCAATGCTTGATGACTATCCTATGACAACATGCTAAAAAATGCTAGCAACATGGGAATCACGTTAACAACATGCTCGCATGCTAATCATGTTAGCACTATGCTAGCAACATGTTAATCTTGTTAACAAAATGATAAAACATGCTACCAGTACCAACGTGTTAAATAATGCTAGCAGCATAGAAACATGTTAATATCCTAACAACATGCTAATCATGCTAGCAACATTTGAATAATGTTAGCAACATGTTAAAACATTAAAAATGTATTAAATCATGTTAGCAAATTGTTGATAACGTTAACATGTTAACAACAAAATGCTAGCAACATGTTAATAATGGTAGCTAAACATGCTAATAATGCTAGCAACATGCTAGCAATGCACTGAATCATGTTACAGCATGTTAAAACATGCTACCAACATGTTAAATCATTCTATCAACATGTTAATCATGTTAGTAACATGCTAATTATGGTAGCAAAATGTTAAATAATGTTAGCACAACATGTTAAAACATGTTAGCAATGTACAAAATTGTGGTAACAATGTTACCAATATGGTAATCATTCTAAGACCATGTTAAATCATGTTAGCAACGTTAACAACATGATAATCATGTTAGCAAAACGTTAAAATATGCTAGCAAAATGCTAATCATGGTATCAAAATGTTGAAACATGCTACCAACATGCTAATCATGCTAGCAACATGTTAAAAAATGCTAACAACATGTTAATCATGCTAGCAATATGTTAATCATGCTAGTAACATGTTAATCATGGTATCAAAATGCTAAAGCATGTTAAAAATGTGTTAAATCATGCTAGCAACATGTTTTTTTTACTTTCTCTGAGTAAAATCTTAAAATGTCAAGCTTTTTAAAGTTATTTTAAACTTTCAGACCTGGCTTTTTCAAGCATTTCAAGCAAGTTTGTCATCAAACTTTACTCATCTAGTTTTAGTTGTCATTCTGCATACAGTAGTTAAAGTTTAGCACAGTAATCATAGTTTCAGACAAAATATCATGTTACAGGTATTATTATTAGGCTACTACTGTAAAATCAGTTGTTTTAATTTCTTTTTTAAAATTTCTTAAAGTTTTACTGTAGTAATTTTGCAATAATTCACGATGAAGTATTATTACAGTAGCAGTAACTGTGCCATGCTAACTGCGGTAATGTGTTTCCCTGGTAAACTCTGTTTAGGACTGTCGGTGAGGGTTTATATTCCCAGGCGTCTCCCTTCATCCTGCTGTCAGTCATTCTGCGCTTCTCTGCGAGCGGAAGACGTTCCTCTTTCCCTCCGCATGCGTTTAATCATTTATCCTCCAACTGCCTGAGCGCTTTAAAAGCCAACTCAACTTTCAGCGCGAAGGTGGCATCGCCGTCAGTGTGCGCGGCCGCAAGCTCTTCCGCGTCTCAGGCGATCATCTGCCCTCGAATCCTCAGAGTCCTCTCCTCTCTGTATTAAGTGCCTCTCATTGTAGCCTTGCTATATATAGGTGCTGGTCATATAATTAGAATATCATCAAAAAGTTGATTTATTTCACTAATTCCATTCAAAAAGTGAAACTTGTATATTATATTCATTCATTACACACAGACTGATATATTTCAAATGTTCAAATTCAGTATCTCAGAAAATTTGAATATTACTTAAGACCAATACAAAGAAAGGATTTTTAGAAATCTTGGCCAACTGAAAAGTATGAACATGAAAAGTATGAGCATGTACAGCTCTTAGTATACTTAGTTGGGGCTCCTTTTGCCTGAATTACTGCAGCAATGCGGCGTAGCATGGAGTCGATCAGTCTGTAGCACTGCTCAGGTGTTGTGAGAGCCCAGGTTGCTCTGATAGTGGCCTTCAGCTCTTCTGCATTGTTGGGTCTGGCATATCGCATCTTCCTCTTCACAATACCCCATAGATTTTCTATGGGGTTAAGGTCAGGCGAGTTTGCTGGCCAATTAAAAACAGGGATACCATGGTCCTTAAACCAGGTACTGGTTGCTTTGGCATTGTGTGCAGGTTTGAAAATGAAATCTGCATCTCCATAAAGTTGGTCAGCAGCAGGAAGCATGAAGTGCTCTAAAACTTCCTGGTATACGGCTGCGTTGACCTTGGACCTCAGAAAACACAGTGGATCAACACCAGCAGATGATATGGCACCCCAAACCATCACTGACTGTGGAAACTTTACACTGGACCTCAAGCAACGTGGATTGTGTGCCTCTCCTCTCCTCCAGACTCTGGGACCCTGATTTCGAAAGGAAATGCAAAATTTACTTTCATCAGAGAACATAACTTTGGACCACTCAGCAGCAGTCCAGTCCTATTTGTCTTTAGCCCAGGAGAGACGCTTCTGACGCTGTCTGTTGTTCAAGAGTGGCTTGACACAAGGAATGTGACAGCTGAAACCCATGTCTTGCATACGTCTGTGCGTAGTGGTTCTTGAAGCACTGACTCCAGCTGCAGTCCACTCTTTGTGAATCTCCCCCACATTTTTGAATGGGTTTTGTTTCACAATCCTCTCCAGGGTGCGGTCATCCCTATTGCGTGTACACTTTTTTTTACCACATCTTTTCCTTCCCTTCGCCTCTCTATTAATGTGCTTGGACACAGAGCTCTGTGAACAGCCAGCCTCTTTTGCAATGAACTTTTGTGTCTTGCCCTCCTTGTGCAAGGTGTCAATGGTCGTCTTTTGGACAACTGTCAAGTCAGCAGTCTTCCCCATGATTGTGTAGCCTACAGAACTAGACTGAGAGACCATTTAAAGGCCTTTGCAGGTGTTTTGAGTTAATTAGCTGATTAGAGTGTGGCACCAGGTGTCTTCAATATTGAACCTCACAGTATTCTAATTTTCTGAGATACTGAATTTGGGATTTTCCTTAGTTGTCAGTTATAATCATCAAAATGAAAAGAAATAAACATTTGAAATATATCAGTCTGTAATGAATGAATATAATATACAAGTTTCACTTTTTGAATGGAATTAGTGAAATAAATCTTAAAAACGTAATGTTTCCAAACATATATATATATAATATAATTTGTAAAATAATGTATATGTAACAACATGTCTGTTTCAGCATATGATTGATTGTGGTGAGGGATGTGTGACATTCAGGGTTTAAGTGAGTTGAATTGAGAACTCTTTTTAAATTCCTGGTAGCAAACAGGAAGTTAAATTAAAATGAACTGAAATTCAAAGAAAAACAGGAAAAAACTCTAAGAAACACACACACACACACACACACACACACACACACAAAATATATCATGGCATTATCCCTGGATAACTTTTGATTCACTATTGCGTTGGTGTAGTTCACATTATATGCACTTACACACCGATTCCCAACAAAACACACACATTCTGACTTCATCAGAAGTGCTCTTTTTTTCAAATCCTATGATTCTCTTTTGCTGCTCTGAATCTTCTCTCTCTTTCTCCCCTCCTTTCTTTATGTTCTCTGTCTCTTGCTCCTCTCCTCCCTGCAGTCTCCTGTTAGCACTCAGGCGATTCGTCCCGCTCCCGCGGCTCAAACTAAACTGGTCCAGTCTAGTTCACCGAGCGCCGCGGCCCAGACCAGCTCTGCGACCGGCCCCGCTGTGAGCACCTGCCCTGTTCCGTCTCTCTCTCTCTCATCTGCATCAGTTGTTTTTATTTTTATATCAGCATTACGATGGTAGAAATGCCAACTATATCTGAACATTGAGTTTCAGAGGAGTTTTTTTTAAATCAGTTTAATGCAGTTTTATAATCTTATGCAATAAGATTTAAGAGGCAGTTCTATATATTAAGAATGTTGTCACAAATTTAGATGATAACAATTTTACAGTGCCTCTCAATTGGGGGCCTCAGCAAACATCCAAAGGGAATTTCAAGATGACTTGAAGATAAAATGATTTTTAAAAAAAACAAAAAAACTTTAAAATAAGCTGAAACAGCTTAAAATCAAGATGCAAGCTGACATCATATTTTTTATTCAACAACTGTCACTCTGTTAAAGTGACATATATAAACCCTGAATATATGAGGGAATTTTAAAAGTGTGATTTTTAGAGCTGAAAAGTGATAGAAATGAATGAAATAATTTGAAAAACATTTTATAACAAATATACATTTTTCTAAATATTTTATTGGGTAGAGATTGCTATTTCATTAAGAAATCATTTTTAAAAACATGAAAAAAACAAAACATAATCATCAATGAAGTGTCATATAAATTAAGTGGTTATAAAAAGATATTCAGATATTAAAACGTCTGGAATTATATAATTTGATTATTTGATAATTATTTTATTTGATTATTTAAATGTATCGCAACTGCTATAGTTTCTATAAATAAAAAAAGTTTGAAAATGAGCAGCTTTGTCATCACAGCAGAAATATCTTGGTCAAAAAGGTTGAGAACCGCTGGTCTAATAGAGCTAGTCCTAACATGTAAAATAAGCTTTATGGGTGTTATTGTGTGATTTAGCACAACTGGATCACCGTAGGGACTGATCGACATCCAGAACCAGAACTATTTGCTTTATTATCTGATTTAAATGTGTTTGGAGTCTTATGTGCATGTATATCTACTCCTGCACTCCTGTGCTTAGCTATAAAGTCTTGATTTATTAGATTTCTTTTCATACTCTCTTAAAAATAAAGGCATAGAAGAACCATTTTTAGTTCCCCAAAGAACCTTCCAGTGAACAGTTCCTAAAAGAACCATTTTTTCTTAGTGTGAAGAACATTTTAAAACTCTAAAGAACCTTTTTGTGCAATTGAAAGGTTCCGTGGATTCTTCTTGGAATCATAGATGCCAAAGTGTAAAGACAAAGAAGTTTGAGTTGTCAGGTGCAGCGATCACGTGGTCCGAGTTGTTCTCCTCCTCCATCTGTCTCTCTCTCTCTTCGCTCCTGTCGTCCTGCGCTCTCTCGGGACACGCGATGTGACAGGGCGCGCTGTGGCCGTCTCTCCTGTTCTCCGTGGCCTTGCTGGCAGGCAGACGTCAGCTTGTGTTTATCTCTGTGTCTCTGTTCCTTCCTCCTCTAGAAGGCCCCCGTGGCAGCCGCCGTGGCAGTGACAGCTCCCCAGCAGGTCCAGCCGGCCTTGGGCCCCCAGGGGCCCCTCACTCAGATGCCACTGGCCCCGCAGAGCGCAGCCGCCCCAGCCCCCGGAGCTCCGGTTGTCTCCCAGGTCTGTGTGCCTTCCCGTATCGAAGTTTCTCTCTCTCTCTTTATCTATTCTTTTTCTCAGCTCAACTGAGTGACTGTTGGACCCCTCAAGCATCCCTGGTTAACTGTCAGGACTTGGTTATGCGCCATTCAAACCACACACACACACGCGCACACAGCTGCCAGCAGAAACCAGGGTAACACATCTGGAGGTTCACGCAGTCAGCCTATAGACAACATCTGCATGCAACCACACAGAGATGCATGTTCACTTACACACATATACACTACTGTTCAAAAGTTTGGGTCTGTAAGATTTTTTTATGTTTTTGAAAGAAGTCTCTTCTGCTCACCAAGGCTCCATTTATTTGATCAAAAATACAGTAAAAAATAGTGAAATATTTTTTAAAATTTAAAACAGCTGTTTTCTATGTGAATATATGGTAAACTATAATTGATATCCTGTGATCAAAGCTGAATTTATCATCATTACTCCAGTCTTCAGTGTCACATGATCCTTCAGAAATCATTCTAATATGAGGATTTGATGCTCAAGAAACATTTATGATTATTATCAATGTTGAAAACAGTCATATTTTTGTGGAAACTGTGATACATTCTATTTTTCCGGATTCTTTGATGGATAGAAAGCTCAAAAGAACAGCATTTATTTGAAACGTGAAGCATTTGTAACATTATTAATGTCTTTACTGTTTTTTTTAATCAATTTAATGCATACTTGATGAATAAAAGTGATGAAAAAAAATGATGCTGACCCCAAACTTTTAAACCGTATATCCAGGAGAATTTCACAAACATTTACAGGTCAGATTTAACACCAAAATATAAGATAAGAAATGTAAGGAATTAGGTTTTGCATTAAGAAAATTTGCATTAAGCTACAGGATTTATGTATTAGGCTTTGCATTAAGCTTAATAATATGTATGGTGACATTATTTTTATTATTTTCAATTCTTGGCATTTCCCTCCCAAATTCTTATTACTTTACTGCAAACATTGTTTTAAAAATATTTTAATATGCATGTTAATAATTTCATTATTCATTCATAATGTGTCAAAAATAATAATACATTATTTAAATGATAAAATATTGATGCATCATCATGATATTGTTTGTTGTACTGCCTTTAATTTATGCTGACAGTAATTTATATCAAATAATCACGTTAATTAAATCAACAATAATGGGAATTGCAAAAAAAATAAATCATTACTCTCATGAAAACTGGAGGAAAATAAGCTGAAAATAAGCTTCATTTGTGGTGAAGTGTGTTAATGAGATTCACCCATTCATGTATTATTTGAGTGTTGACATCAGGAAGATGATCAGTCCGTGTGAGTGTAACACGCCACCAGCCTTAAAAAGACTTTTGATTGACACATTCTCTAACCTCAAATGATTGACAGTTTTGTAGCATTTAAATGGAATTTAGAGGATTTCTTTAAAATACTTTGTCTACCCGTGAGCGCCGATCGCTGATTATGGCAATAAAAGCACAACGGTGTGAGTCAGAACCGGATAAACTGTTTACTAAAACGAGCAGCCGTCCAAATCAAGAAGACACACATTTCAGCTCGGCCCGTGATGTGTCATTATGAGGCACGTCTAATTAAAAGTGCACCATTCGACATGTCTTTAAAACTAATGAACTGTCTCACTCTGCTCGTCAGGAGATGCAGGAGAACGTGAAGAAGTGCAAGAACTTCTTGGCAACGCTGATCAAGTTGGCATCCCATAATTCCCCTTCCCCAGAGACGTCCCGAAACGTGAAGGCGCTGGTGCAGGATTTACTGGTAGGTCTGCTTTTTCTTGACATGTTTGAGAAGAGCCCCAATATAATCCCTGCTTTGAAAATGACATTTGTATGAAAGCTTGTTTCTGCCTTTTCCACATTTTAAAAGATAATTGTTTACATCTCTCAATTCTGACTTTATATCTCACAATTCTGACTTTATATCTCTCAATTCTGACTTTACATCTCTCAATTCTGACTTTATATCTCTCAATTCTGACTTTATATCTCTCAATTCTGACTTTATATCTCACAATTCTGACTTTATATCTCTCAATTCTGACTTTATATCACTCAATTCTGACTTTATATCTCTCAATTCTGACTTTATATCTCACAATTCTGACTTTATATCTCTCAATTCTGACTTTATATCTCTCAATTCTGACTTTATATCTCTCAATTCTGACTTTATATCTCAATTCTGACTTTACATCTCTCAATTCTGACTTTATATCTCTCAATTCTGACTTTATATCTCTCAATTCTGACTTTATATCTCACAATTCTGACTTTATATCTCTCAATTCTGACTTTATATCTCTCAATTCTGACTTTATATCACTCAATTCTGACTTTATATCTCTCAATTCTGACTTTATATCTCTCAATTCTGACTTTATATCACTCAATTCTGACTTTATATCTCTCAATTCTGACTTTATATCTCTCAATTCTGACTTTATATCTCTCAATTCTGACTTTATATCTCTCAATTCTGACTTTATATCTCAATTCTGACTTTATATCTCTCAATTCTGACTTTATATCACTCAATTCTGACTTTACATCTCTCAATTCTGACTTTATATCTCTCAATTCTGACTTTATATCTCTCAATTCTGACTTTATATCTCACAATTCTGACTTTATATCTCTCAATTCTGACTTTATATCACTCAATTCTGACTTTATATCCCACAATTCTGACTTTATATCTCAATTCTGACTTTATATCCCACAATTCTGACTTTATATCCCACAATTCTGACTTTATATCTCAATTCTGACTTTATATCCCACAATTCTGACTTTATATCTCAATTCTGACTTTATATCCCACAATTCTGACTTTATATCTCTCAATTCTGACTTTATATCTCACAATTCTGACTTTATATCTCACAATTCTGACTTTATATCTCACAATTCTGACTTTATATCCCACAATTCTGACTTTATATCCCACAATTCTGACTTTATATCTCAATTCTGACTTTATATCCCACAATTCTGACTTTATATCCCACAATTCTGACTTTATATCTCAATTCTGACTTTATATCCCACAATTCTGACTTTATATCTCACAATTCTGACTTTATATCCCACAATTCTGACTTTATATCCCACAATTCTGACTTTATATCTCTCAATTCTGACTTTATATCTCACAATTCTGACTTTATATCTCTCAATTCTGACTTTATATCTCTCAATTCTGACTTTATATCTCTCAATTCTGACTTTATATCTCACAATTCTGACTTTATATCTCTCAATTCTGACTTTATATCCCACAATTCTGACTTTATATCTCAATTCTGACTTTATATCCCACAATTCTGACTTTATATCTCTCAATTCTGACTTTATATCTCACAATTCTGACTTTATATCTCACAATTCTGACTTTATATCTCACAATTCTGACTTTATATCCCACAATTCTGACTTTATATCCCACAATTCTGCCTTTATATCTCAATTCTGACTTTATATCCCACAATTCTGACTTTATATCCCACAATTCTGACTTTATATCTCAATTCTGACTTTATATCCCACAATTCTGACTTTATATCTCACAATTCTGACTTTATATCCCACAATTCTGACTTTATATCCCACAATTCTGACTTTATATCTCTCAATTCTGACTTTATATCTCACAATTCTGACTTTATATCTCTCAATTCTGACTTTATATCTCTCAATTCTGACTTTATATCTCTCAATTCTGACTTTATATCTCACAATTCTGACTTTATATCTCTCAATTCTGACTTTATATCTCTCAATTCTGACTTTATATCTCAATTCTGACTTTATATCTCACAATTCTGACTTTATATCTCACAATTCTGACTTTATATCCCACAATTCTGACTTTATATCCCACAATTCTGACTTTATATCTCTCAATTCTGACTTTATATCTCACAATTCTGACTTTATATCTCTCAATTCTGACTTTATATCTCTCAATTCTGACTTTATATCACTCAATTCTGACTTTATATCTCACAATTCTGACTTTATATCTCACAATTCTGACTTTATATCTCACAATTCTGACTTTATATCTCTCAATTCTGACTTTATATCTCTCAATTCGGACTTTATATCCCACAATTCTGACTTTATATCTCTCAATTCTGACTTTATATCACTCAATTCTGACTTTATATCTCTCAATTCTGACTTTATATCTCTCAATTCTGACTTTATATCTCTCAATTCTGACTTTATATCTCTCAATTCTGACTTTATATCTCACAATTCTGACTTTATATCACACAATTCTGACTTTATATCTCTCAATTCTGACTTTATATCACTCAATTCTGACTTTATATCTCTCAATTCTGACTTTATATCTCTCAATTCTGACTTTATATCACTCAATTCTGACTTTATATCTCACAATTCTGACTTTATATCTCTCAATTCTGACTTTATATCTCTCAATTCTGACTTTATATCCCACAATTCTGACTTTATATCTCTCAATTCTGACTTTATATCTCACAATTCTGACTTTATATCTCACAATTCTGACTTTATATCCCACAATTCTGACTTTATATCCCACAATTCTGACTTTATATCCCACAATTCTGACTTTATATCTCAATTCTGACTTTATATCCCACAATTCTGACTTTATATCTCTCAATTCTGACTTTATATCTCTCAATTCTGACTTTATATCTCACAATTCTGACTTTATATCCCACAATTCTGACTTTATATCCCACAATTCTGCCTTTATATCTCAATTCTGACTTTATATCCCACAATTCTGACTTTATATCCCACAATTCTGACTTTATATCTCAATTCTGACTTTATATCCCACAATTCTGACTTTATATCTCACAATTCTGACTTTATATCCCACAATTCTGACTTTATATCCCACAATTCTGACTTTATATCTCTCAATTCTGACTTTATATCTCACAATTCTGACTTTATATCTCTCAATTCTGACTTTATATCTCTCAATTCTGACTTTATATCTCAATTCTGACTTTATATCTCACAATTCTGACTTTATATCTCACAATTCTGACTTTATATCCCACAATTCTGACTTTATATCCCACAATTCTGACTTTATATCTCTCAATTCTGACTTTATATCTCACAATTCTGACTTTATATCTCTCAATTCTGACTTTATATCTCTCAATTCTGACTTTATATCACTCAATTCTGACTTTATATCTCACAATTCTGACTTTATATCTCACAATTCTGACTTTATATCTCACAATTCTGACTTTATATCTCTCAATTCTGACTTTATATCTCTCAATTCTGACTTTATATCACTCAATTCTGACTTTATATCTCTCAATTCTGACTTTATATCTCTCAATTCTGACTTTATATCTCTCAATTCTGACTTTATATCTCTCAATTCTGACTTTATATCCCACAATTCTGACTTTATATCCCACAATTCTGACTTTATATCTCAATTCTGACTTTATATCCCACAATTCTGACTTTATATCTCTCAATTCTGACTTTATATCTCACAATTCTGACTTTATATCTCACAATTCTGACTTTATATCCCACAATTCTGACTTTATATCCCACAATTCTGACTTTATATCTCTCAATTCTGACTTTATATCTCACAATTCTGACTTTATATTTCTCAATTCTGACTTTATATCTCTCAATTCTGACTTTATATCTCACAATTCTGACTTTATATCTCTCAATTCTGACTTTATATCTCTCAATTCTGACTTTATATCACTCAATTCTGACTTTATATCTCACAATTCTGACTTTATATCTCACAATTCTGACTTTATATCTCACAATTCTGACTTTATATCTCACAATTCTGACTTTATATCTCTCAATTCTGACTTTATATCTCTCAATTCGGACTTTATATCCCACAATTCTGACTTTATATCTCAATTCTGACTTTATATCCCACAATTCTGACTTTATATCTCTCAATTCTGACTTTATATCTCACAATTCTGACTTTATATCCCACAATTCTGACTTTATATCTCTCAATTCTGACTTTATATCCCACAATTCTGACTTTATATCTCACAATTCTGACTTTATATCTCACAATTCCGACTTTATATCTCTCAATTCCGACTTTATATCCCACAATTCTGACTTTATATCTCTCAATTCTGACTTTATATCCCACAATTCTGACTTTATATCTCTCAATTCTGACTTTATATCCCACAATTCTGACTTTATATCTCTCAATTCTGACTTTATATCCCACAATTCTGACTTTATATCTCACAATTCTGACTTTATATCTCTCAATTCCGACTTTATATCCCACAATTCTGACTTTATATCTCTCAATTCTGACTTTATATCCCACAATTCTGACTTTATATCTCTCAATTCTGACTTTATATCTCTCAATTCTGACTTTATATCTCTCAATTCTGACTTTATATCCCACAATTCTGACTTTATATCTCTCAATTCTGACTTTATATCTCTCAATTCTGACTTTATATCTCACAATTCTGACTTTATATCTCTCAATTCTGACTTTATATCTCACAATTCTGACTTTATATCACTCAATTCTGACTTTATATCTCTCAATTCTGACTTTATATCCCACAATTCTGACTTTATATCTCTCAATTCTGACTTTATATCCCACAATTCTGACTTTATATCTCACAATTCTGACTTTATATCTCACAATTCTGACTTTATATCTCTCAATTCCGACTTTATATCTCTCAATTCCGACTTTATATCTCTCAATTCTGACTTTATATCCCACAATTCTGACTTTATATCTATCAATTCTGACTTTATATCTCACAATTCTGACTTTATATCTCTCAATTCCGACTTTATATCCCACAATTCTGACTTTATATCTCTCAATTCTGACTTTATATCCCACAATTCTGACTTTATATCTCTCAATTCTGACTTTATATCTCTCAATTCTGACTTTATATCTCTCAATTCTGACTTTATATCCCACAATTCTGACTTTATATCTCTCAATTCTGACTTTATATCTCTCAATTCTGACTTTATATCACTCAATTCTGACTTTATATCTCACAATTCTGACTTTATATCTCACAATTCTGACTTTATATCCCACAATTCTGACTTTATATCCCACAATTCTGACTTTATATCTCTCAATTCTGACTTTATATCTCACAATTCTGACTTTATATCTCTCAATTCTGACTTTATATCTCTCAATTCTGACTTTATATCTCTCAATTCTGACTTTATATCTCACAATTCTGACTTTATATCTCTCAATTCTGACTTTATATCTCTCAATTCTGACTTTATATCACTCAATTCTGACTTTATATCTCACAATTCTGACTTTATATCTCACAATTCTGACTTTATATCTCACAATTCTGACTTTATATCTCACAATTCTGACTTTATATCTCTCAATTCTGACTTTATATCTCTCAATTCGGACTTTATATCCCACAATTCTGACTTTATATCTCACAATTCTGACTTTATATCTCTCAATTCTGACTTTATATCTCACAATTCTGACTTTATATCCCACAATTCTGACTTTATATCTCTCAATTCTGACTTTATATCTCTCAATTCTGACTTTATATCTCTCAATTCTGACTTTATATCTCTCAATTCTGACTTTATATCTCTCAATTCTGACTTTATATCTCTCAATTCTGACTTTATATCTCTCAATTCTGACTTTATATCTCACAATTCTGACTTTATATCTCTCAATTCTGACTTTATATCTCTCAATTCTGACTTTATATCACTCAATTCTGACTTTATATCTCACAATTCTGACTTTATATCTCACAATTCTGACTTTATATCTCACAATTCTGACTTTATATCTCACAATTCTGACTTTATATCTCTCAATTCTGACTTTATATCTCTCAATTCGGACTTTATATCCCACAATTCTGACTTTATATCTCACAATTCTGACTTTATATCTCTCAATTCTGACTTTATATCTCACAATTCTGACTTTATATCCCACAATTCTGACTTTATATCTCTCAATTCTGACTTTATATCTCTCAATTCTGACTTTATATCCCACAATTCTGACTTTATATCTCTCAATTCTGACTTTATATCTCTCAATTCTGACTTTATATCTCTCAATTCTGACTTTATATCTCACAATTCCGACTTTATATCTCTCAATTCTGACTTTATATCCCACAATTCTGACTTTATATCTCTCAATTCTGACTTTATATCCCACAATTCTGACTTTATATCTCTCAATTCTGACTTTATATCTCTCAATTCTGACTTTATATCTCTCAATTCTGACTTTATATCACTCAATTCTGACTTTATATCTCACAATTCTGACTTTATATCTCACAATTCTGACTTTATATCCCACAATTCTGACTTTATATCCCACAATTCTGACTTTATATCTCTCAATTCTGACTTTATATCTCACAATTCTGACTTTATATCTCTCAATTCTGACTTTATATCTCTCAATTCTGACTTTATATCTCTCAATTCTGACTTTATATCTCACAATTCTGACTTTATATCTCTCAATTCTGACTTTATATCTCTCAATTCTGACTTTATATCACTCAATTCTGACTTTATATCTCACAATTCTGACTTTATATCTCACAATTCTGACTTTATATCTCTCAATTCTGACTTTATATCTCTCAATTCTGACTTTATATCTCTCAATTCTGACTTTATATCTCTCAATTCTGACTTTATATCACTCAATTCTGACTTTATATCTCACAATTCTGACTTTATATCTCACAATTCTGACTTTATATCTCACAATTCTGACTTTATATCTCTCAATTCTGACTTTATATCTCTCAATTCTGACTTTATATCCCACAATTCTGACTTTATATCTCACAATTCTGACTTTATATCTCTCAATTCTGACTTTATATCTCTCAATTCTGACTTTATATCTCTCAATTCTGACTTTATATCTCTCAATTCTGACTTTATATCTCACAATTCTGACTTTATATCTCTCAATTCTGACTTTATATCTCTCAATTCTGACTTTATATCACTCAATTCTGACTTTATATCTCACAATTCTGACTTTATATCTCACAATTCTGACTTTATATCTCACAATTCTGACTTTATATCTCACAATTCTGACTTTATATCTCACAATTCTGACTTTATATCACTCAATTCTGACTTTATATCTCTCAATTCTGACTTTATATCTCTCAATTCTGACTTTATATCACTCAATTCTGACTTTATATCTCTCAATTCTGACTTTATATCTCTCAATTCTGACTTTATATCACTCAATTCTGACTTTATATCTCACAATTCTGACTTTATATCTCACAATTCTGACTTTATATCTCACAATTCTGACTTTATATCTCACAATTCTGACTTTATATCTCACAATTCTGACTTTATATCTCTCAATTCTGACTTTATATCACTCAATTCTGACTTTATATCTCACAATTCTGACTTTATATCTCACAATTCTGACTTTATATCTCACAATTCTGACTTTATATCTCACAATTCTGACTTTATATCTCACAATTCTGACTTTATATCTCTCAATTCTGACTTTATATCCACAATTCTGACTTTATATCTCTCAATTCTGACTTTATATCTCACAATTCTGACTTTATATCTCACAATTCTGACTTTATATCCCACAATTCTGACTTTATATCCCACAATTCTGACTTTATATCTCTCAATTCTGACTTTATATCTCACAATTCTGACTTTATATCTCTCAATTCTGACTTTATATCTCTCAATTCTGACTTTATATCTCTCAATTCCGACTTTATATCTCTCAATTCTGACTTTATATCTCTCAATTCTGACTTTATATCTCACAATTCCGACTTTATATCTCTCAATTCTGACTTTATATCCCACAATTCTGACTTTATATCTCTCAATTCTGACTTTATATCTCTCAATTCTGACTTTATATCTCTCAATTCTGACTTTATATCACTCAATTCTGACTTTATATCTCACAATTCTGACTTTATATCTCACAATTCTGACTTTATATCCCACAATTCTGACTTTATATCCCACAATTCTGACTTTATATCTCTCAATTCTGACTTTATATCTCACAATTCTGACTTTATATCTCTCAATTCTGACTTTATATCTCTCAATTCTGACTTTATATCTCTCAATTCTGACTTTATATCTCACAATTCTGACTTTATATCTCTCAATTCTGACTTTATATCTCTCAATTCTGACTTTATATCACTCAATTCTGACTTTATATCTCACAATTCTGACTTTATATCTCACAATTCTGACTTTATATCTCACAATTCTGACTTTATATCTCACAATTCTGACTTTATATCTCTCAATTCTGACTTTATATCTCTCAATTCGGACTTTATATCCCACAATTCTGACTTTATATCTCACAATTCTGACTTTATATCTCTCAATTCTGACTTTATATCTCACAATTCTGACTTTATATCCACAATTCTGACTTTATATCTCTCAATTCTGACTTCATATCTCTCAATTCTGACTTTATATCCCACAATTCTGACTTTATATCTCTCAATTCTGACTTTATATCTCTCAATTCTGACTTTATATCTCACAATTCCGACTTTATATCTCTCAATTCTGACTTTATATCCCACAATTCTGACTTTATATCTCTCAATTCTGACTTTATATCCCACAATTCTGACTTTATATCTCTCAATTCTGACTTTATTTCTCTCAATTCTGACTTTTATATCTCTCAATTCTGACTTTATATCACTCAATTCTGACTTTATATCTCACAATTCTGACTTTATATCCCACAATTCTGACTTTATATCCACAATTCTGACTTTATATCTCTCAATTCTGACTTTATATCTCACAATTCTGACTTTATATCTCTCAATTCTGACTTTATATCTCTCAATTCTGACTTTATATCTCTCAATTCTGACTTTATATCTCACAATTCTGACTTTATATCTCTCAATTCTGACTTTATATCTCTCAATTCTGACTTTATATCACTCAATTCTGACTTTATATCTCACAATTCTGACTTTATATCTCACAATTCTGACTTTATATCTCACAATTCTGACTTTATATCTCACAATTCTGACTTTATATCTCTCAATTCTGACTTTATATCTCTCAATTCGGACTTTATATCCCACAATTCTGACTTTATATCTCACAATTCTGACTTTATATCTCACAATTCTGACTTTATATCTCACAATTCTGACTTTATATCTCTCAATTCGGACTTTATATCCCACAATTCTGACTTTATATCTCACAATTCTGACTTTATATCTCACAATTCTGACTTTATATCTCACAATTCTGACTTTATATCTCTCAATTCTGACTTTATATCTCACAATTCTGACTTTATATCTCACAATTCTGACTTTATATCCCACAATTCTGACTTTATATCCCACAATTCTGACTTTATATCTCTCAATTCTGACTTTATATCTCACAATTCTGACTTTATATCTCTCAATTCTGACTTTATATCTCACAATTCTGACTTTATATCCCACAATTCTGACTTTATATCTCACAATTCTGACTTTATATCCCACAATTCTGACTTTATATCTCACAATTCTGACTTTATATCTCTCAATTCTGACTTTATATCTCACAATTCTGACTTTATATCTCACAATTCTGACTTTATATCCCACAATTCTGACTTTATATCCCACAATTCTGACTTTATATCTCTCAATTCTGACTTTATATCCCACAATTCTGACTTTATATCTCACAATTCTGACTTTATATCCCACAATTCTGACTTTATATCTCACAATTCTGACTTTATATCTCTCAATTCTGACTTTATATCTCACAATTCTGACTTTATATCTCTCAATTCTGACTTTATATCTCTCAATTCTGACTTTATATCTCACAATTCTGACTTTATATCTCACAATTCTGACTTTATATCTCTCAATTCTGACTTTATATCTCACAATTCTGACTTTATATCTCACAATTCTGACTTTATATCTCACAATTCTGACTTTATATCTCTCAATTCTGACTTTATATCTCTCAATTCTGACTTTATATCACACAATTCTGACTTTATATCTCTCAATTCTGACTTTATATCTCTCAATTCTGACTTTATATCACTCAATTCTGACTTTATATCTCACAATTCTGACTAAAAATCGATTGTTATATCTCACAATTCTGACTTTATATCTCACAATTCTGACTTTATATCTCTCAATTCTGACTTTATATCTCTCAATTCGGACTTTATATCCCACAATTCTGACTTTATATCTCACAATTCTGACTTTATATCTCACAATTCTGACTTTATATCTTTCAATTCTGACTTTATATTTCTCAATTCTGTCTTTATATCTCACAATTCTGACTTACCTTTTTTCATTTTGTTATTCTGTGGCGGAAACAAGCTTCCATACATTTGACTCAATGGTTTTCACCCTGCACTAATCATATCCTCTTCCTGTAGTTTGCATGTTTTTTCGCTGTACATGTTCAAATCCAGCTGAACATCTGCTGTCACTCCTCTCAGGATGCAAAGATTGATCCGGAGGAGTTCACCAGCCGGCTACAGTCCGAGCTCAAGTCGTCTCCGCAGCCTTACCTGGTCCCTTTCCTGAAGGTACGTTAACACACAGACGGCTTGCATTCCTTGCGGTCAGTAGCCGGCAGGCGTGTCCAGCCAGGCGCAATACGTGTCACATCCTACCCTGTCTGAGCTGGCACGCTAATGCGGCCGCGCTGTCATGCGACGTTAGCTGGCTTACGTCAAAATCCTCCAGAAATAGACATCGGCAGCCTGCGGTGTCCTCACGGGGACCTCAGGGAGATGTCTGTGATTAATGAGGTTAATGATCTTTGTCGGCCTCTATGAGAAAAAAAGACAGTTCACACAACTTTACATTCTTAAACGGAATTGGAATTACACGTATAATCGATTGTTATTGTGAATGATTCATCAGTGCACGTTATTCCAAAGAAAAAAAAAAAGTTCCTCTGATGTTCTGTCCTCTACTAGTAGATTATTTGCAATATTATACCAGAAGTTCAGTATTTGAATATTTTCAAAGCAGCACGATAAGAAATGTGCAAAAGCTTTCAAATGACAGTATCAATAGTACTTTCATAGACATATTCAAGCTTACAGATTCAAATAATTCAAACTTCATTGTAGTGCTGTCAAACGATTAATCGCGATTAATCACATCCAAAATAAAAGTTTGTTTTCAAAATATATGTGTGTGTACTGTGTATAATTATTACTGTATGTATATTTGAATACACACACATAAATTCATATATTTAAGAAATATTTGCATGTATATACTGTATATATATATATATATATATATATATATATATATATATATATATATCATTTATATCATTTATATTATATATAAATATAAATATTTTAATATATAAATATAAAAATTTTTCTTAAATGTATACATGCATGTGTGTGTGTTGTTATATACATAATAATTATACACAGAACACACACATATATTATGTAAACACAAACTTTTATTTTGGATGTGATTAATCGCGATTAATCGTTTGACAGCACTATTTTATTGACATGGTAAAAAGGAAGCTTTACATTGTCAAAGCACAGTACACCTCAGATTAATACAGTCATTTTAACTAATAGATCTCAGCATACTTTCCCAGTTGATTAATCACAGCACATTAAGACAATTGTTTTGTATTGTAAGTTTTCTGGAATGTTATGTTTGACTATGCAAATGAGGTCTTATCAGATTATTATGATTGTTAATTATCTAATTAAATTTGCTCTAATTTACATACATTTCCAGAAGAGAAATTTTACATTCCCATTTTACAGATGGAATCCATAAAAAATACTGTGAACTTTTGGGAATAATGTTTAAATAATAAAATGTTCTATACAACAGGTGAAAGGTGACATTCAAAAATCGTTTTTTGTCTCCCCCTTTTTTTTGAACATACACTCACCTAAAAGATTTATTAGGAACACCATACTAATACTGTGCTTGACCCCCTTTCGCCTTCAGAACTGCCTTAATTCTACGTGGAATTGATTCAACAAGGTGCTGAAAGCATTCTTTAGAAATGTTGGCCCATATTGATAGGATAGCATCTTGCAGTTGATGGAGATTTGTGGGATGCACATCCAGGGCACGAAGCTCCCGTTCCAGCACATCCCAAAGATGCTCTATTGGGTTGAGATCTGGTGACTGTGGGGGCCATTTTAGTACAGTGAACTCATTGTCATGTTCAAGAAACCAATTTGAAATGATTGGAGCTTTGTGACATGGTGCATTATCCTGCTGGAAGTAGCCATCAGAGGATGGGTACATGGTGGTCATAAAGGGATGGACATGGTCAGAAACAATGCTCAGGTAGGCCGTGGCATTTAAACGATGCCCAATTGGCACTAAGGGGCCTAAAGTGTGCCAAGAAAACATCCCCCACACCATTACACCACCACCACCAGCCTGCACAGTGGTAACAAGGCATGATGGATCCATGTTCTCATTCTGTTTACGCCAAATTCTGACTCTACCATCTGAATGTCTCAACAGAAATCGAGACTCATCAGACCAGGCAACATTTTTCCAGTCTTCAACTGTCCAATTTTGGTGAGCGTGTGCAAATTGTAGCCTCTTTTTCCTATTTGTAGTGGAGATGAGTGGTACCCGGTGGGGTCTTCTGCTGTTGTAGCCCATCCGCCTCAAGGTTGTGCGTGTTGTGGCTTCACAAATGCTTTGCTGCATACCTCGATTGTAACGAGTGGTTATTTCAGTCAAAGTTGCTCTTCTATCAGCTTGAATCAGTCGGCCCATTCTCCTCTGACCTCTAGCATCAACAAGGCATTTTCGCCCACAGGACTGCCGCATACTGGATGTTTTTCCCTTTTCACACCATTCTTTGTAAACTCTAGAAATGGTTGTGCGTGAAAATCCCAGTAACTGAGCAGATTGTGAAATACTCAGACCGGCCCGTCTGGCACCAACAACCATGCCACGCTCAAAATTGCTTAAATCACCTTTCTTTCCCATTCTGACATTCAGTTTGGAGTTCAGGAGATTGTCTTGACCAGGACCACACCCCTAAATGCATTGAAGCAACTGCCATGTGATTGGTTGATTAGATAATTGCATTAATGAGAAATTGAACAGGTGTTCCTAATAATCCTTTAGGTGAGTGTAGATGTGAAAATGCACTCGATCTTAAATGGTTGTAATTCATGAATGCTTTGGTTTACAGACCTAAAGGGCGGTCACTTTTTAACCCTCTGGGCCTCTTTGCTCAAAAATGACCGAAAAAATGTTGCGTTATTTTTTATTTTTTTTGCTTAATTGGAATGGGATGACACTTGATGAGTTTTGTTGCATTAGCTATGTGAACACACAAAAAAATCATGGACATGATTCGGAAATGTTAAGCATCGGGGAAAAAAAGTCACCTTCTTCAAAAATGACCAACATAGGAAATTAATGGGAAATATAAAAAAATACGAAAATACAAATCTTTTGGTGGTAGAAAAGTGCACAGCAATGAAGTGAGTGCAAAATACACACAAAAAAATAGATTTTTTTTTACTGCTTTACTTGAAAAATAATAATAATTAAAAGAAAATGTTTTTCTATGGGAAAAATAGCTGATTCAAATTGTACAAATATTGCATAGTATCATAAAATCCCCTCAAAATTCTAAATAATCAAAAAATATTATTGAACAAAAATGTATTACATTGGTTTAAAAGTTACATTTCAAGGCTTCGGTCACTTTTGACCGCGAAGGAGCCGAGTGTGACCCCTAAACAAAGAGGACCAGAGGGTTTTTTTCATTAAAAAATGAAAGTGTAAAAAAGTTATAGAAGTTAAAGTTTACTGTAAAGCAAACTTACTGTACTAAACCATTTTTTTAAATTTTATATACAAAATACATATTTTACAAAATCATTTTGGCTCTAGATTTTCTATAAAATCCAAGCCCTATTGTGTTCCAAATTTGAAATTTATCTCAAGGTTTTTAAGAGATTTTGTTTAGGCGCTGTAAAAATAGTCCCCATTCTATTCTCCTGTCACATTTCTGTCATAATATCACTTTTATCACAAAACAGTCACCAAATATTGAACCTTGAGTCTCAGACCTTACCAAAACATGGGTTTTGTATTATTATAAAACATGATTATAAAGAAGTGCAGAAAATGTAGTAATATGAAACACGACACTGCCCACTAGGGGGGGGGGGCTAAATTATCGTTTTCCAATTTCCATGTTTTCACAGGATAAATTTGTTTAAAAAGTGTTTAAGCGTTCAAATGATGATTACTGAAGTATGTGATAGGCATTCATGGCAAATCATGGCATTCATATTTTACTTCGGGACTAACCCTGTGTTTGCGTTGGCAGAAAAGTCTCCCTGCGTTGCGTCTGTCTCTCCTGAACAGCCAGCAGTCTCTCACTCAACCTCTACAGCCCAACAAAAGCAGCGTGACGCCGGTCCAGACGTGTGTCAGTGTACGTCCACACCAGCCCAACAGCACCGCTGTCCTGCCACAAGTATGTTCTCACCACTCTCTCTCAAATATGCGTCACGTCTCTCTTTTTTATACATATTTTTAACAATTTAACAGAAACAATACCATAATGAGTATCTTAGATAGATCATAGTGTGAAAATAAGGATCTCAGACAGCACATGTACTAATCCATCTGCAAAACAACAAAGATTTCAATGCACATCTTAAAGACATTTGACTGTATATGTTTTTAAGATATATTGCAAATGTTTCCAGTTGAAAACGCACTTCAATTTACGTGTGATTTCAGGGATTTTCTTTTTTTGAATAAACCAGTTTGATTACTATGTACTATGTAACTCAAAACTCCTGCTTCAGTCACTCAGAACATTTATTAAAACTATATTTTCTCATTTGGACATCATCATCATCATCATCAGTGCCATGACCTCATTAACATATGACCACCCATATTTGCATATCATCCTTATTTATTCTTATTTAAGCTGAGGCCATTATTACTCATTTTATGTGGAAAAGAAGACTTAAAAAAGATTGATAAATGATAAATATTGCTTTTATCACAACGCACAATGCAAGATTTTTTTTCTTCCTATTGAACAAAGAAAAAAAAAAACATTTCAAAGCCAATACCAAAATAAGGCTCGGTAAGATTTTAATTGTTTTTGAAAGAGTCTCTTCTGCTCATCAAGGCGGCATTTATTTGATAACAAATACAGTAAAAATAGTGAAATATTATACTATAAAAATAACTTTTTTTCTATGTAAATATATGTTAAAATATATTTTATTCCTGTGATCAAAGCTGAATTTATCATCATTACTCCAGTCTTCAGTGTCACATGATCCTTCAGAAATCATTCAAATATGAGGATTTGTTGCATTATAAATGTCTTTACTGTCACTTTTGATCAATATAATGCATGCATTTCTTTAATTTTCTTCATACTGACACCAAACTTTTTAACGATAGTGCATATTAAATACCTTCAAAAGGCTGAAAAACATCAAAATATAATTTTTAAATAATATAATTTGAGTAAATGGGATACATTGATGGTATTGAATAGTGAGGTTGAGTTTGTCTCTTCCTGCGGTCCTGTAGCCCCTCTGAGGTCGTCCGTACCTTCACGAGGAGATCTCCCCGAGGTTTTTAGGCTCTGAGCTGTAATGCAGTGACTGTGTCCGGGCACAAGAAAACAAGTCAGAGAAATATGCAGGCGGAGGGAAAGTGGAATGGATGGATGGGATTTGCTCAGGGCGGCACTGAGGGACTCACGGGGGACGCAAGCGTCTCTATTAGTGCTGTTCCTGTTTTGTGCCCCTCTCCTCACTTTGTCACTACCTTGTTTTCTTCCTCTTTCTCTCTCTATTTTGCTTGGAAAAATTCAGCCTGTGTATTTCATACCACACCTAGATGTGTGTTTTATTAATGCACAAATTTATCTTCATGAATAATTTTAAATTCTGTGAATAAGAACCTACATCTTAAAAGATCAACATGAAATCAAATAGGCTTTATTTTATTAATATATGTTCTTAGTTTTTCTTATTATGCAATTTACAAATAAATCAAAGTAACCCTGTTAGAGAAAGAAAATCTAATTGTTTGAAATTAAACAGTTTACTGAACCTTTAGACAAAATATATATAAAAAAATTGCATATGTGTTTTTTGTTTGAGTATGGTATTTGATACATCAGTCTCATATACACAGATCAGGCATAACATTATGACCGGTGAAGTGAATAACACTGATGATCTCTTCATCACGGCTCCTGTTACTTTGTCCTCAAAGTTGATGTGTTAGAAGCAGGAAAAATGGGCAAGCGTAAGGATTTGAGCGAGTTTGACAAGGGCCAAATTGTGATGGCTAGACGACTGGGTCAGAGCATCTCCAAAACTGCAGCTCTTGTGGGGTGTTCCCGGTCTGCAGTGGTCAGTATCTATCAAAAGTGCTCCAAGGAAGGAACAGTGGAGAACCGGCGACAGGGTCATGGGCGGCCAAGGCTCATTGATGCACGTGGGGAGCGGAGGCTGGCCCGTGTGGTCCGATCAAACAGACGAGCTACTGGAGCTCAAATTGCTCAAGAAGTTAATGCTGGTTCTGATAGAAAGGTGTCAGAATACACAGAGCATCTCAGTTTGTTGCGTATGGGGCTGCATAGCCGCTGACCAGTCAGGGTGCCCATGCTGACCCCTGTCCACCGCCGAAAGCACCAACAGTGGCACGTGAGCATCAGAACTGGACCACGGAGCAACGGAAGAAGGTGGCCTGGTCTGATGAATCACGTTTTCTTTTACATCACGTGGATGGCCCGGTGCGTGTGCGTGGCTTACCTGGGGAACACATGGCACCAGGATGCACTATGGGAAGAAGGCAAGCCAGCGGAGGCAGTGTGATGCTTTGGGCGATGTTCTGCTGGGAAACCTTGGGTCCTGCCATCCATGTGGATGTTACTTTGACACGTACCACCTACCTAAGCATTGTTGCAGACCATGTACACCCTTTCATGGAAACGGTATTCCCTGGTGGCTGTGGCTCTTTCAGCAGGATAATGCGCCCTGCCGCAAAACAAAAATGGTTCAGGAATGGTTTGAGGAGCACAACAAAGAGTTTGAGGTGTTGACTTGGCCTCCAAATTCCCCAGATCTCAATCCAATCGAGCATCTGTGGGATGTGCTGAACAAACAAGTCCGATCCATGGAGGCCCCACCTCACAACTTACAGGACTTAAAGGATCTGCTGCTAACATCTTGGTGCCAGATACCACAGCACACCTTCAGGGGTCTAGTGGAGTCCATGCCTCGACGGGTCAGGGCTGTTTTGGCTGCAAAATGGGGACCAACACAATATTAGGAAGGTGGTCATAATGTTATGCCTGATCGTGTGTGAGACTGATGTATCAAATATGATACTCAACAAAAAAACCCCCCCAAAAAACATGCAATTTGTTAAAATCAATGAGATCTTTATAACAGTATAGCAGATACATATAAAATGCATATAAATATCAATATCTGCCAATAATCTGCCAATAGTCTTAATAAAATGATATTTAAATGCTTAGTTTTATGTAGTTTTAAAACATATAATGCAATGCAATACAATGATGATTGACAGATGAACAAATAAACCTTCCTCAAAAGCCTGATGGTCATATTTGATACTCAAGATTTTTCTAAAAAATGATGTATGAATAATCAAGTAATCCTTCAGTCTAGTTGAAATATTACTAACAATATCAAAGTTATTCTTATGTTTACTTTATAAAAATCAGTGCAGATTTGACAGCAGAATGTTTGTACAGTTACACTAAAAGAGTTCTTGTGTGTTTGTAGGGTATCAAGAGGGCGGCGGGTCCTGGCGGTCAGATACGGATGCCCGTGGTCATCACGCAGACGGTGCGAGCAACAGGTGACTTTCATTTATTTATTCATTCATCAGCTTTGCATGAAACCGCTGCCATCTGATCACACACACACTTGCATACAGGTGTGTGTGTGTGCAGATTTGATCTGTCTTTCTTTTCCTGCCCATCTTAGTCAGTTATATTTTAGCCCTGAAAGTGGATTTTCAGGGGGAAAGTTTCTAAAAATACCGTCTCCTGTAGCTGTGGGTGAAGAACATGCCTCTTAAAATCACGTTCAAATGCACCCTGGCAGTCGTGTGTGTGTAAGGAGTATGTAGAGGAACTCTGAGAGACAGACAGAGAGAAATATAGAAGAAGAGCGAGATGCAGGAAGACAAAAGCAGAGAATCAGTAAAAATGCCAGCTCTCCCTGCTTTTCTGTCTCTTTCCAGGGGAATCTCACGAAACCTGTCAAGAACGTGCCTGGGTCATATTCCACCATGAAATCACAATGATTAAAAAAAGAGAAATTATTTATACATTTTGATTGATTGATTAATTATTATTGTTTTTATTTGAAAGAAAATGAAGCCTGTGTCCACTGACATTATTTTCTTGACAATTAAGCACATTTTCCCCTAAACTCTCATTAAAATATTGCAATTTTTTAGATTATCTATTATAGACTACTATCTATCTATCTATCTATCTATCTATCTATCTATCTATCTATCTATCTATCTATCTATCTATCTATCTATCTATCTATCTATATATCTATCTGTCTATCTATCTATCTATCTGTCTGTCTGTCTGTCTGTCTAATCAAATGTGTTTAATTGTCACAATGCATAAAATCTTAATGCTTCTAACATAGCTTTATGTAAAATGAAATCATACAGTGTCTTACTGTGAACTGTAGCGTGAGCTCGGCTGAGCTGGTTGAGCTCCAGACAGAATCAGGTTTGTTGAAAATAGGTGTGTAACTTCATGATGATGTTGTCTTGTGTTTTCCCAGGTACTTTAGGGAAGCCTGCAGCTATCCAGACGGGCAAGAGCCCTGCGGGCGTCACCATACAGCTCTCAGGAAACCAGAAAAACAAGCCGAATGACCCGGGAGGAGGCTCGTTCAGGTACGGAGCCGGTGTAAGCTGTAATACCGGCCGCTGGCACACGGGGGCAGCGCTACACCAAGCTGCTCCTGATGACTGCGGGCGACACTCTCAGCGAGGGCCGACCGCTGCCTCTTATCCTCCCATTCCTTCTCCTTATGCTTTCTTTTCTGTCTTGTTTGCTCAAAAATGTCGCTCTGTACGTCAGCGAGACTGAACACATGAGAGAGCTTAGCGTGAAATTGCTCATGGCTTTAGTGTCTGGTTTACGGGATGTTGCTTTTTCCTTTTATTTAATGTGTGTGGTCATTTAAAAACAAGCTAAAATACTTTAAAATCAACATAAAATTATAGTAACTATATATATATTTTTAATATTTTAATACATATTTTTTACATTTATATTTAATATTATATTTAGGCCTATATATATATATATATATATATATATATATATATATATATATATATATATATATATATATATATATGGCTTTAATTTATTTTTAATCAACTTATTTATTTCAGTTAGTTAGCCGATGCAACAATAACAATTTCATTTAAGTTTTTTAAGTTTACATTTTTTATCTTATATTTATATTTTATTTCAGCTTTTTTTAATGTAATTTATTTTACCAAAAAAACAACAACTTATTAATAGTTAACAATAACAACACCATTTTATACACTATGCCGACACTATGCTTACCGTGATAAAATGCGTGTGTTTATGAGGGACAGATATTGTGCCTCAAATGATATCAAGCACTGGTCAAACTTGATTCATGTGAATCATATTCTTCTGGTGAGCAGCACTACAATGAGCTGCTGCCTATGTAGTGTGCTTTATTTCAGGTTAGGATGCTCCCTATGTAGACTGTGCACAATGAGGCAGCTCGCTAGGGTTTGTAACAGAGCTATTGTGTTTGGTCTTTGTGTGTGTGTCACAGCAGGTCACAGAGTTCACAGTTATGGCTCTCTCTCTCTCTCTCTCTCTCTCTGCTCCGGGCGTCAGCCGCAGGCGCTGATTGATAAACCAATAAATCTTTAGCAGTGTAGCTAATTAAGCTGTCAGGTTTGCTTGTTACTGACGACCCTTTACCCGACGGCGTGTTTCGTGACCAGGATGTTTTTGATTGGCTCTCGCACCCAAACCACCCGTTGGGTAACACCAGGTCTTTGGTTTAGTTTAGTTTAGTTTAGTATTTAGTTTAGTCCCACTAAAAACAAGAGCAAACATATGAACAATCATACAGTATATAGTGCAAAGAAGTTACACAGCTTCAATATATATGAGAAGAAATTAAGTAATAATATGTAATATATAATATATAATATATACAGATATAGTATATTCAGATTTCTTATCAAATTGATTGCTTTAGGGAACAGGAGAAAAAAATGTTTTTAGCAAATTTTAAAGAAGAAGAAAGAAGAAAGAGAGAAAATAAATAGAATAAAATATTTTAGATGTCGTTTAAATATAGTTTATTTTAGTTTAGTTTACAGCATTGATTGCCAATTGGGAAAAAATACTCTTTTTGTGAATCAGCGTATTATTTATATACTATTATATTATTTATTAATATTTTGAATTATATTTTATAATTTCAGTTTTCATTTTCATTTTAGTGTTATGTGCTTTGGTCATTTTTTTAAATATTAAAATATTTATATTTATATATTGCATATCATATTTAAATTTATTTCATTTGAAATATTTAAATATTTATCTAATTTATTTTTAATTTAGTTTTAATCATTTTAGTATCTCAACTTATATAATATATATAATATATAAAATAATAATATATATATATATATTTTAAATGTACAGAAAACTAATTTGAATACTTTGCAATAAAGTTCAATAAATATTTTGCAATAAAGTGATTTGATACATATGATTTATTAAGTAGTTTTATAGTAGTAATGAATTATTAAGCAGTTTTATGTTTATTTTGATTATGTAGTTCCCAATGCATTATGGGATGAGTAGATTGTTAACTCAAGGATTTTCAAATACTTTTTTGCTTCAAATGAATATTTTAATGCTGGTTGGTTTGGTTAAGGGTTTAAAACTAATTATTCAATATATTTTTGGAAATATTTATGAAGAAATTTGACACTGGACACTGTTTTGTTGGGAACTATTGTAACTTTTTTGCAAAGGGAAGCTGAATGGGACAGATCATTTATGGCAGAAGAAAGATAATATTTCTCATGACTTCTACACCAAACTCCTCTCATTCATCTCTCTGGCGTGTGGCTAGGCTAGGCTAACGTGCTAGCTCTGCACAGTGCTAATGGCCTCTGTCAGCTCCTGCCGTGGTGTCAGGACTCATATACACCCTGCCCAGCCGGAGAGAGGCATGTGGCCACCGCAGCTCTGGCATGGGGCGTGACGGGGCCGCACACACACACACGGGCACCGGGGGTGGCGTGGATGCGGCCACAAGATGCCAGGGGGTCAGTGTCAGAAACAGAGGTACAGACGCGGACGTAAATCAGAGTGGAGCTGGGTGAACTTTGACCTCTGTGACCGAAGCCATGAAGTTTTCAGCAGTGCCCCAGGCACAGGAAACTCCACGCTGCTCCCCTGCTAATGTGCCGTAATTAGGACACTGTTACCAAGGCAACGGGAAAAAGGGAGAGTAATGATTGGGTGAAAAAGCTGCCAGTCACACTGATGGAATGTTTGACGCTTGCCTAACGTCAACATTCCGATAGAACATTAGAACTATTATAGTATTTATTCATGCTTTGAGTTAGCTTTCATTTTAATTTTTCAGTTTTCATTTTAATTTTAGTTTGTTTTTAGTTATTTTTTTTACTTTATTTTTATTTCAGTTTTAGTCATTTTAAATTCTATCTAGCTATCCATCCATCCATCCGTCATTACAGTAATGAGACTAATTGTCAACAAAATAATGTCATAAAATATTTATAATGTCAAATATATTTATTTATTTATTTATTTCCTGCACATTCCCGTTCTGTTCATAATACATGTGATGTACAAGGATAGTTGACAAATAAAATGTCTGAGAAGTTTATTTAGTAATTATTAAATTATTATTTTTTTTAAAAACATTTTATTTAATAACATTTATTTATTTATTTAGTGTTCATTCTGTTCATAATACATGTGATGCAAATGTGGGTAGCTGACGAAAAACATGAACATTTATTTAATTTTAATTTTAATTTTAATTATTTTATTTGTATTATTATTATATATATATATATATATATATATATATATATATATATATATATATATTTTTTTTTTGTACTTCTTTATTTAATTTTTATTTACTCATATCCACATTCCCATTCTGTTCAGAATACACGTGATGCACATGGATAGTTGACAAATAATTTATATGTATTTAATTTAAATTTTTAGGTTGATATCAACATTTTAAGTAATGCATATTTTATATTTTCGGTGGTCTAACTAGCCACCATTACTTTTTAGTTTCAAAAATACTTTGTAATGTAGTTAAAGTAGTTTATCTGTGCATGTAAACATCAGTGGCTGATTGGCGAATATTAAGTGCTTTGAATATGCATGAATGTGTTGATTAGTACTCTATGTAAGTAAGAGAATGTGCTGTGAGATCAGACTGATTTTTGTCTGTCATTTCAGAGATGATGATGACATCAACGATGTGGCGTCTATGGCCGGCGTGAACCTCAACGAAGAGAGCGCTCGTATTCTAGCGACCAACTCTGAGCTGGTGGGGACGCAGATCCGCTCCTGTAGAGACGAGGCCTTCCTGCCGCCAGGTCTGTTACACCGGCGGATACTGGAAACAGGTAGAGCATCTCCACGTTAATATATCAGATGTTTATAGTGCTAAATATATGTTTAGATGAGTATAAAAAGCTCTCACAAGGACACATAAACCCGTCTTGTTGTTCCGTGATGATATGGAGTTATTCTGGACAGCCTGGAGCTTTTAAACGTTCTCTGTTCTTGTAAATGTAGGCCAGTCCACGGTCGCTTTGGGCCACCAGGAGTGTGTGGTGTGTCCTTATTGTTCCACCAAACTCTCGCTATATCAGAATTGTGTTGACCATTTTTATTGTTGTCCCCAGTAGAACACGTTATTTACATTTGTGGTTTTAGATCTCAAACTGTTTTCACGTTGTTAAAGAGGTCACAACATGGAAAAATGGTTTGCACAAGTCAGTCAATTACCACAGGAAAATGTCCGACTCATCCTTTGATGACACATTGTAATGAAAGCAAGAAGCACTTGTAATGAAAGCTGAATGTTTGTCTGCCTAGATTTGCATCATATCCGCAATATCTGTCAACATGTTTATTTAACCTGGAACATTCCTCAACATATGCTAGAATATACACTACCATTCAAATGTTTGGTCATTAAAGGCATTTATAATGCTACAAAAATTTATAATAATAATAAATGTTTCTTGAGCAGCAAATCCGCATATTAGAATGATTTCTGAAGGATCATGTGACACTGAAGACTGGAGTAAAGATGATATTTATTCACAGGAATAAATTACACTTTACTATATATTCACATAGAAAACAACTGCTGTGATTGGCTGCTGTGAGACTTCAGTGTAAACGCCCACTGCTGTGATTGGCTGCTGTGAGACTTCAGTGTAAACTGATCATGAAAAGTGTTGATTATAGCATTATATTTAGACCTATGGCATTATATTCAGATGCTGGCATGAAAGGTTGCAGTGATGATCATTGTAGCCGATCTCAGACATGTTGAGCGCATGAACGCTGTGATCTCATCATTGCAACTCGATTTGTGCACACTAACGAATGCTTTCATCATAACTAACAGTGCAAACACAATGTAAATAAGCGATTTGTTGATTATAACGGGAGTTTTGGCGTGAGTCCAGAACTCAGTCACTGATAAATTCGCACTGTTTGATTGACAGCGCCAGTTCTTTGATGGCTTTCTATAAATAATTAAATCAAAGTTTAAATAACAGATTATTTTCATCCTACTAAGAGAAACAATGTGAAGTTGAGCGTTTAGTCACTGGTTTGATTTACTGACACATAGACAAAGAACATCTGATTGTACATGAATCATTACATATCAGAAATCACTGGTCTCAGATCAGGCGTTAGAATGAACACGGTTACTGACATGTTGTGGCATTACTGTCGAGTCCATATCGTAAAAGTCTGTTTGAAAAGCCTGCGCCGAAATCGCGACTGACTTTATTTTTAGTTGCTCTGCTTTCCTCATCATCTCACTAACAGGCCAGTGGGCAGGGCCAAAGTTGCAATGATGAAGTAGACATTGATTTTCTTCTGCAGAAGTTTTCAGTTCTGAAACTTACAGGATATTCTTATAGTATGATGACCTCTAATATGTCAAAAGCTCAAGGAAAATTTTATTTCTCAGTTCCTTTAAAACAACCTCATTTGATTCTCCTTATGTGATTTGCTTTGTATAGTTTACAAATGACATGCCACAGCATCTCAGATAAGTCAAGCTGATTTACTGATAAATGAAGGATGATTTCTCTCACTGGATTCAACATTTTCAGACTAGAATCTTCTGGGTTGTATGAAGGACTTAGAAAGTTCTTTCCTCACAAACTAGTTTAAACTAGCACTTGTTCTGTCACCCTCATGTTCGCTACACATTAGATCTCTCAGTTAAGAGTCAGAAGCCCTAGGGTATCTGTTTTACCGCGCGTTAGCGGTGGCATCGAGCTGTCGCTGGGAGTGCGCTGTGCGTTAGAATCGTGTAATTCTTCTCAGAGGTGCAGGAGTGTGTGTAGGAGGACGAAGCGCCCCCTGCTGGGCCGCGGCGGTGTGGTGTGGTGTCGTTGATGGGCTGCTGGAGAACTCGTAGGTGACAGAAAACCAAGGGAGGCACAAATCCTGCCAGCTCGGCTCAATCTGAGAGAAATGCACACACACAACCCTACAAAACTCAATGCACACAAATGCCCTGAATTACCCTTGTACACAAAGATCACATCCGTTCAGCCTTTCTTAAACAGTTGTCATGTCTTTTACTTTTAGTCAACATGAATTGCATGCTTTGTGTGTGCATTCCTGCTTAATCAGTAGGGAATGCATAAAAAAAAAAAAATGCATACTTTGAATGCAATGCAAGTCGCTTTGAATAAAAGCATCTGCCAAATGCATAAATGTAAATATACTTCATGTATATCACCTTGAGAGGACCACGACAAATGAAGACTCTAGCTCTGTCTGTGCAGATTTCTGGTCCACCTAGAGTGTGTCATGTAACCTGTGTCAGATCAGAGTAATTGCACTGACTGCAGCTTGTCTCTTCTGACAGATTGTTTATAGGTGACGGGGAGGAAAAGTTGATGACATTGCATTAAACCTGCATTAAGAGATTTACCAAAGAAATGTATCTTCTGCAAAACCAGCTTGATATTATTATTATTTTTTTGGACCAAATAGAAAATCTTCAGTTCATCTAAATCTTTCTTTTGTTTTTTTAAAGAGCCATGGCCTTAAGAAACTCCTCACGTTTAGCTGCCCTAGCAGTGCCCTAGCAACCACCTGGAATACACTAGCAACCACATAGCAACACCTAAGCAACCACTTATAATGCCCTATAAACCATCTTGAACACTCTAGAAACCACCTAACAATGCCCTAACAACCACTGGAACACCATAGTAGCTGCCTAGCGATGTCCTAGCAACCACCTTAAATACACTAGCAACCACCTAGCAACACCTAAGCAACCACCCAGAATGCCCTATTAACCATCTTGAACACTCTAGAAACCACCTAACAATGCCCTAACAACCACTGGAACACCATAGTAGCTGCCTAGTGATGCCCTAGCAACGCCCTAGCAACCACCTTGAATACACTAGCAACCACCTAGAAACACCTAAGCAACCACCCAGAATGCCCTACTAACCAACTTGAACACTCTAGAAACCACCTAACAATGCCCTAACAACCACTGGAACACCATAGTAGCTGCCTAGCGATGCCCTAGCGACGCCCTAGCAACCACCTTGAATACACTAGCAACCACCTAGCAACACCTAAGCAACCACCCAGAATGCCCTATTAACCATCTTGAACACTCTAGAAACCACCTAACAATGCCCTAACAACCACTGGAACACCATAGTAGCTGCCTAGTGATGCCCTAGCAACGCCCTAGCAACCACCTTGAATACACTAGCAACCACCTAGAAACACCTAAGCAACCACCCAGAATGCCCTACTAACCAACTTGAACACTCTAGAAACCACCTAACAATGCCCTAACAACCACTGGAACACCATAGTAGCTGCCTAGCGATGCCCTAGCAACGCCCTAGCAACCACCTTGAATACACTAGCAACCACCTAGCAACACCTAAACAACCACCCAGAATGCCCTATTAACCATCTTGAACACTCTATAAACCACCTAGCAATGCTATAACAACCACTGGAACACCATAGTAGCTGCCTAGCGATGCCCTAGCAACGCCCTAGCAACCACCTTGAATACACTAGCAACCACCTAGTAACACCTAAACAACCACCCAGAATGCCCTATTAACCATCTTGAACACTCTAGAAACCACCTAGCAATGCTATAACAACCATACAGAGCTCTTTGCCAGTACCCTAGCAACCACCTGAGAACACCATAGCAACCACCGACATCACTCTATCAACAGGGAGTAAATAGAAATTCTTCAGTTCATCTAAATCTTTCTTGTGGTTTTTTTAAAGAGACGTGGCCTTAAGAAACTCCTCGTTTTGACATTCCTAAGATGTTTTCAGCATTTCTTTTTTACTTGTTTCCTTTTAAGATCTCATTCGGAGTCATTAAGGACACTCTCGGCACGTTTAGCGGCTGATTTAAATAATTGGTGTGATTTACTTAAAATAACAGTGGAAGGAGAACTTATGTTAATAGCAAATTAAAGACGGGGATGTTGTAGATAGAAATGCTGTGAAGGTTTGCAGCGTTCTTTTAAACTCCAGTGCTAATTATCCTTTAAAAGTAAAAGTTGTCCACTTGCGTGAAAGAACTGTTTTTCTTTTCCCATTTTCTCCTTTTCATAGGAAAGAAAAATCCCACATTGAAACGCCAATCTCAAATGTTTCTTTTCATTAGCAGTCAGATGAAATAGAGACATTTGCTCTTGTTTCTTAGATGCTTCTCCTGATGAAAAGACACTCGTAATCTCTTATTTTTCTCACAAATTTCACAGACTGTGCTCATATTAATCTGCAAAGATCTCCATATGAATTGTCATTGAATTCCTCCAATATCAAATGATCTGTGCTGCTATCCGTGTTCATTTTACAGCTCTATATATATTTAGTGTATGACACTGTGTCTGTCTAAAAGAAATTTTAGGAGAAACCACTGAGACAACTTGCTTGTTTAAGTCTCTTGAGCTCTTCTGGGTGGTTGGATCAGGTTTGCTGACCTTCCAAACCACAGAGGCTCATCCAAACAAATTTTTCTGAAATTTCAGGAAATCAGGTTTGAAAATGAGCCACAGAAGCTGCAAAACCTCTCAGCATATTTGTGTTTAAAGTGCAGGTCGTGTCAGTTCACCATAACAACCCTTTATTTTCTCAACACACATTGGACCTTTTTGTGGAGGATTTATAAGATAGGACAGATGTAATTTTCTCTTGCTGAACTTCCTTCCAAACATCTGCGCGGTGATGTGTTTTGTTTGATTACTGATATTTTCATAACATCTGCATCTGCGTCTTTCTTGTTTCAGCTAAGAAGTTTGGAGTGACGGATGTACCGCTGGAGGCTGTGAACTTCATTTCTCACGCCACCCAGTCCAGATTACGGACAGTGCTGGAGAAGGTTTCCTCCATCGCCCAGCACAGAATGGACTCGTGTAAGGTACGAGACGGGATCAGTGCTCAAGAGAGGCTTTTATTTATGTATATTTAACACTTAAAATATCTGCTAAAATATCAGATTTTGAAGAGAGAGAAACAATTATTTATTTAGAAACACTTTACATGAAGTTCTATACAGTATGTTAACATTAGTCATGCATTGGGTATTTATTCATCTGTTTATTTGTGTATGCAATGCCCTAACAACCACTGGGACACTCTAGCAGCTCCCTAATGATGCCTTAGCAACCACCCTGAATACATTAGCAACCACATAACAACACCTAAGCAACCACCCAGAATGCCCTAAAAAACAAAATTGAACACTTAAGAAACCACCTAGCAATGCCCTAACAACCACTGGAACACCATAGTAGCTGCCTAGTGATGCCCTAGCAATGCCCTAGCAACCACCTTGAATACACTATCAACCACCTAAGCAACACCTAAGCAACCACCCAGAATGCCCAATAAACCATCTTGAACAATCTAGAAACCACCTAGCAATGCCTAACAACCACTGGAACACCCTACCAGCTGCCTTTCTGCAAGAACCAATGAGGTTAATTCTCATGTTACGCATCACGTTTGAGCTTGAGCAAGAACCAATGAGGTTCATTCTCGTGTTACGCATCACGTTTGAGCTTCCTCAAGAACCAATGAGGTTCATTCTCGTGTTACGCAGCACGTTTGAGCTTCAGCAAGAACCAATGAGGTTCATTCTCGTGTTACACGTCACGTTTGAGCTTCAACAAGAACCAATGAGGTTCATTCTTGTGTTACGCGTCACGTTTGAGCTTCTGCAAGAACCAATGAGGTGCATTCTCGTGTTACGCAGCACGTTTGAGCTTCAACAAGAACCAATGAGGTTCATTCTCGTGTTACGCAGCACGTTTGAGCTTCAACAAGAACCAATGAAGTTCATTCTTGTGTTACGCAGCACGTCTGAGCTTCAGCGAGAACCAATGAGATTCATTCTCGTGTTACACGTCACGTTTGAGCTTCAACAAGAACCAATGAGGTTCATTCTTGTGTTACACGTCACGTTTGAGCTTCAGCAAGAACCAATGAGATTCATTCTTGTGTTACGCAGCACGTCTGAGCTTCAGCGAGAACCAATGAGGTTCATTCTCGTGTTACGCGGCACGTTTGAGCTTCAGCAAGAACCAATGAGGTTCATTCTCGTGTTACACGTCACGTTTGAGCTTCAACAAGAACCAATGAGGTTCATTCTTGTGTTACGCGTCACGTTTGAGCTTCTGCAAGAACCAATGAGGTGCATTCTCGTGTTACGCAGCACGTCTGAGCTTCAGCGAGAACCAATGAGGTTCATTCTCGTGTTACGCGGCACGTTTGAGCTTCAGCAAGAACCAATGAGGTTCATTCTTGTGTTACGCGTCACGTTTGAGCTTCAGCAAGAACAAATGAGGTTCATTCTCGTGTTACGCATCACGTTTGAGCTTCAGCAAGAACCAGTGCGGTTCATTCTCGTGTTACGCATCACTTCTGAGCTTCAGCAAGAACCAATGAGGTTCATTCTCGTGTTACGCATCACGTCTGAGCTTCAGCAAGAACCAATGAGGTTCATTCTCGTTTTACGCATCACGTCTGAGCTTCAGCAAGAACCAATGAGGTTCATTCTTGTGTTACGCAGCATGTTTGAGCTTCAGCAAGAACCAATGAGGTTCATTCTTGTTACGCAGCACGTTTGAGCTTCAGCAAGAAGAGGTTCATTCTCGTGTTACGCATCACGTCTGAGATTCAGCAAGAACCAATGAGGTTCATTCTCGTGTTACGCATCACGTCTGAGATTCAGCAAGAACCAATGAGGTTCATTCTCGTGTTACGCATCACGTCTGAGATTCAGCAAGAACCAATGAGGTTCATTCTCGTGTTACGCATCACGTCTGAGATTCAGCAAGAACCAATGAGGTTCATTCTCGTGTTACGCATCACGTCTGAGCTTCAGCAAGAACCAATGAGGTTCGTTCTCGTGTTACGCAGCACGTTTAAGCTTCAGCAAGAGGTTTGTTCTTGTGCGTCAAGCAGGTTCGGTTTAGCTTCCGTTTAGGTTTGCTGATCAATGTTTATATGTGAATAAAAGCCTAAATTAAATCTGTTCATCATATAAAGCGATTGTGTCTCTTCAGAAAATTTGGACTAAACTGCTTAATTCATATGGATTAGTTTTACAATCTCTTTATGGTAGTTGCGTAGCTGTAAATTGAGGGACAGAAATCTCACTGATTTAATCAAAAAGATCTTACAGGTTTGGAACGACATGAGGGTGAGTAAATGATGACAGAATTTTCTTTTTTAACTCTTTAACACTCACAATCGTATTGTAAAGTGTTGCTGAACTATAGTGCTGTTGGAAAGTGGAAACTTTTGGGCACATAAATGACAAAGAGACAGAAGCAGCCAGGTAAACAATTCAATATTCAAACACACAGCCAGAGAGTCCAACACATGCTTTATCCGCACAGAGCAGCGCTCTTTCAAGATACTCACATTAACGGGAACCCAAGATGAATAAAACAAACCAACAAAGGAATAAAAGCAGGTGGCGGAGCTCTTTAAAAGCTGTTTATTTGTGTACATGGCGAGTAGTTTAGTGGAGAGGAAAGCTGTCACGGACGCATGTTTTGTTTTTGTGTTTTTCTGTTTGGTGTGTGTTGTGGCTTTTTTGTTTTGTTGGTTTGCGTCTGCCGCTCTCCGCGCTGATTTATAAATTAGCCGTGTGCGCCCGTGTGAAGACACTCTGTTGACATCAGCAAAAAACAAGATCGTCCTGACTTCATAGCCAACAAAGGACAGGAGAGATGGAGACAGGGATGAGAGGAGAGACAAGCTTGTCAGAAAATGAAAAGAAGCAGGGATAGCGCAGGAAGTGCACAAAACAATCGAGGTCGCATTCCGAAGTAAACATGTTTTTTGCGTCAGTCCCATAAACTTCCGTCTCACCTGCCTAAGAAGAAGGTTTTCATCACGATTGAGTCATAATAAACACTCATAAATAAGTTAAAATGTGTTTACGAGTATCAGAACTTTTGGTTAAACGTCTCATGACCTCTTTCTCTCTGTGTCTCTTCAGGAAGACGAGTGGTACGAGCAGTCGACTGATGTGCGTTCGCAGCTCAAGTTTTTTGAGCAGTTGGAACGGATGGAGAAGCAGAGGAAAGATGAGCGAGAGCGAGAGATTCTCCTCCGAGCAGCGAAGGTAATCTCTCAGATCCTCACATAAACACTAATGACGGGATCTCAGCTGGAGAAGCTCAGAAATCCTTCACCTTGCTGCAAACTGGACAAATTAATGCGTTAGATCACCCACGCTTATTAGTTTTAATATTATTGCATTGAAAGAAAACCATGTTCGCTTGTGTCAGTTCTAAAATCAATTTCTGCTTAGTGAAATTAGTGGCATCATTAAATTGTATGATGTTTATTTATTGCCATTTTATCGGCCATTAGTTACCCTGATCTCTAGATCGATTATTGGGACCCATAAATCAACAAACCTCAAAAATGCAGTGTTTTTTTCTTTCAGGGTTTTCCAAACTTGGGTTCATGAATTGATGAAAAGTTAGTAATTAATTAAATCACAAACATGTAAAATTAAAACAAAGAATTATGTTTACCTGCATGTCATGTGACCATTAACCGACATCAGAGAACCATGAACATGCACATGTGGTGTTAAATTATTGAAATATTAACATATAGTCTTCAAGTGAATATGTTAGGTCATATTTAGGGCTCGGCTGACAAGAAAGTTTTAGATTTAGATATTAGGTTTTTGGTAACACTTTAGAGTCCAATTCTCACTCTGAACTAGTTGCTTATTATCATGCATATTATTAGGATATTAGTTGTTTGTTAGTACTTATGAAGCACACATTAATGCCTTATTCTGTATGACCATATTCTACATCCCTTAATCCTACTTAAAACTACCTTACTAACTATTAATAAGCAGTGATTAGGAGTTTATTGAGGCAAAAGTCATAGTTAATAGTTAGTTAATAGTGAGAATTGGACCCTAAACTAAAGTGTGACCAGGTTTTTTTTTAAACACCGTGTTTAGAAGCATCATTCCAGATATTTTGCATGAAATTAAGTACATTTTGTCATTATCAGATTAATTAATCATCAGGCGATTAATTGCAAGAACATAGTGTGATTCACTTTTGTTCAGGTATGAGAATAGATGTTTTTTTTTTGGGATCATGAAATGTCAGAAATGTATCTGGGATTTGCCTAATGTAAATAAACCTTTAGAGCAGGGTTATTATAGTAAACTAAAACTAAAACTATAAAAAAATATTTTCGTTACTTAAAGTAAAATAAAAGTTAACTGATATAAAATACAATTTTAAAAAACGTATTTTATTTCAGCTAGTTGCCAAAGAAATATTTCTAATTTAGGTTAACTTTAACTAAAATTAAAATGGAAAAAATCTGCATTAGAGATTCTGGGCCAGTGACGTTATATATTTGGAAAAACAAACAGGACAAATGTCTGTGTAAATCACTCAGAAATCAAAATCATTCTTGCATAATTTGTTGATTTAAAGAAATCAAATGACTTTCATTTCTGTGTAAATCGTTCATAAAAACATTTGTATGCTTGCATTATTTTTTAACTTGCATTGTTGCATTGATTTTGCCAATTTGCACATATCAAATTACAATAATGAAATCAACTGGCAATAGAAATTTACACAAGAATGTTTTTATTTACACAGAAACACATTTGTCTTTTATGAATTAGGCCTAATATCTCTGGTGCGCATGCATTGAAAGAGCTCATCATACTGTGATCGATCAGACATCATCCCACCACTTATCTAAGGATGTTTGAACAAAGTGTATATTTGAGCCTTTTTCCCAGCATCCAGTGTGGTGCGTCTGATCCTGGAAGCCCCTGATAACCCCAGACGACGGAGTTTCCAATTAAAGAGGCGATTGCGTCCACTCTGCCCTGCGCCCGTCGCCCGGAGCGCTGCAGTGAAATAGTTCGGCTCGTTTCGTCATTAATTCATTTAGCTCAGAGACGATGACCCGCCGTAAAGACCCCATCGCACGCTACAGTCTCGCCTCCCTTTGGCCTAATGCCGTTATTATGCCGTAGCTAGATTATTTTTCCGCTGGCCAGCCAAAACGAGACAGTTTAGCTTGTATGTGAGTGTGAATGGCCACGCCGACCTCCGTGACTTTGTGCTGGGATGGGACGTTATGCAAGCTGAAGTATCACGGTTATGAGGGATTTCAACTCCGCTGAAGCCTAAAATGAGATCAGGGATACATGGTGTGTGTTTTCAGCTCAAAATGCATCGTAAACGTGTCGTCTGTAGCTCTCGAAACTCCACAAATCATTGCCAATGTAGTCTGGAAACAATGAATGAATCAGTTAGGTCACATTAGTTAACTACATGAGTTACACTATTAGAAGAAAAGGTTCTATATGGAACCTTAAAGTGTTAATAAATGTTATAAAAATATATTGCTCATTTCTAGTTCATGCATTAACTAATGTTAACAAATGAGATCTTAGTGTAAAGTTATGGCAGCGAATGAATATTGACAGACAGAACAAACAAATCTTGTTTTATTTTGGGTTTAGATCATTCCGTGGGAACAGAAACCGCTAATCTGCTCCGGTTCATTTGTGTCCTTGTATTCTCACTGTGCGTCTTTAAGCTCAGCGTGATTTGACCCCTTAAACATGAACCTACTAAAATAAATCTCATCGTCCATTTCAAATATGACTGGAGTCTTCAGGGACGAGCGCGAGGGCCAGGGGCCAAACGCATTACTCTCAGCCGAGATAGCGACCAGTACGTGAACCGCCTGATATATTTAAAACCAATTAGCAGCGAGGAAGGGCAGAGTACTGCCGCCCCTCTCCTCGCAGAGAGAGGGTGAGTTAGGAGACATCCTCATGGGGCAAATAAAAAAGACTGGAGACCTAAACACAAAGCCCTCAGGATCACACACACACACCTCACATGTCTCTCTCTCGCTTTAAAAGAGACAAAATGAGAGGAAATCACACAAGGCCATGATTAAATGCATCAGCAGAGAGATTTACCCTCTCTGACCACACACACACACACATTCACACACATTCACACACTCACACATACTCACACACACACTTACACACACACACTCACACAGACACACACTCACTCACACATACACACACACACACACACACTACCCCTAAACCTACCCATCACACACACGCACACACTCACACAAACAGAGAGACATATACACACACGCATTCACACACACGCACACACCCCCCCCCCCCCCCCCACACACACACACACGCACTCACACACGCACACACACACACTCACACACACAGAGAGACATATACACACGCATTCACACGCGCATGCACACACACAAACACACACTCATTCGCACACACACACTTACACACGCGCACACACATGCACTCACACACACATACAGAGACACACTCACACACGCACACACACACACACACACAGAGACACACTCACACACACACACACATGCACAAGCTCAAAGACATGAGAGCTGCAGGGATGAAGTTTGCATCATCCTGGTTCCCTCATAGGATTTTTTCCATTGGTTTTTGGATTATTGCAGAAAATATGATCTGTGACCAACAAATGCTTATGATGCTTACACGTTTTGTTCATCTTCCCAGTGAGCAAAAATATGTTTAGCTAACATTCCCATTAAGTTATGAAACGTTATTTCTGAATGTTCTCTGAACGTTAAAAGCATCAAGTTTTTTTTAAACTAAACATATTAAATATACATATAAAATGTCAATAGCAATTTAAAATGCTAAAATTATATTATTATTATTTCTAAATAAAAATATAAAGTTACTAAATTAAAACAAACCAAAATTGTCTTACTATTATAGTATTTTACTTTAAAATAAAAAAATGTATTTAAGAAAAATAATATAATAATAATAATTTTATTGGTTTTTTTATTTCTTTATTTTCAAACGTTAAACCGTCAAACATTTATTTTGACTAGCTTGTTGATAAGCGCTTCTCATTACAAGTTTGTGAAGATGATTGGCTCGTGTTGTGTTTCCAAATGCATGTTAAAGCGGCCCAAACTCATTCACTGTGAACCGAGTCGCTCTGAGAAACACACAGGTTCACTCTGAAACACACAGCGCTATTCAATCATAGCCTGTGGGAGTTGATAGCATATGTTTGGTCTTCAGACCACATTAAAGGGATAGTTAGACCCAAAAATGAAAATTCTGTCAAAGTTCTGTATGAATTTCTTTCTTCTGCTGAACACAAAAGATATTTTAAAGAATGTCGGAAACCAAACACCCATTGACTTTTTTTTCATGCTATGGAAGTCAATGTGTCCCATCAACTGTTTGGTTTCCGACATTCTTCAAAATATCTTCTTTTGTGTTCAGCAGAAACTCATACAGGTTTGGAGTAAAGGATGACAGAATTTTCATTTTTGGGTGTACTGTCTCTTTAAGGCCGTTCAAAAGTTTTTGATCTGTAAGATTTTTTTATGTTTTTAGAAGAAGTCTCTTATGCTCACCAAGGCTGCATTTATTTTATTAAAAATACACACAAAAAAACAATAATATTGTGAAATATTATTAAAATGTAAAATAACTGTTTTCTATTTGAATATATTTTAAAATGTAATTTATTTCTGTGATGCAAAGCTGAATTTTCAGCATTTCTTCAGAAATCATTCTAATATGTTGATTTTCTTTATTATTATTATTTACACAACATTATTTAGCAATGTTTTTTGGGCAAGAACTTAAAGAAATTAATACATTTATTCATCAAGGATGCATTAAATTGATCAAAAGTGACAGTTAAGACATTTACAATGATGCAAAAGATTCTATTTAAAGTAAATGCTGTTCTTTTGAACTTTCTATTCATCAAAAAATCCTGAAAAAATTTTGAATTATAAATTCAACATTGATAATAATCATAAATGTTTCTTGAGCAGCAAATCCTCATATTGAATGATTTGTGAAGGATCATGTGACACTGAAGACTGGAGTAATGATGATAAATTCAGCTTTGATCACAGGATATAAATTACACTTTACTATATATTCACATAGAAAACAGTTATTTTAAAATGTAATAATATTTCACAATTTTTTTCACAATTTCACTTATTTTTTAATTTTTTTTATCAAATAAATGCAGCCTTGGTGAGCATAAGAGACTTTTTCTAAAAACATAAAAAATCTTACCGATCAAAAACCTTTGAACGTCAGTGTAGTTCTAAAAATCTAAATATAAAAGAATATTAGAGTTCACACCATAACTATAATGATAACCACACAGGAACAATATCATTGGAATCGCTTTCAGAATTATTTTTTTCCCAGATGATGAACGATAAAAACGTTAGCAGCCAATCAGAATCCATCCTGCTTTAAAGAGCTCCAGCATTTAAAGTGACAGACGGTAAAACTTAGACTAAACAGAATGATATCGTCAGCTGGTGTGGACGCTAATATAGTTATCATTTGCAATATCTTTATAGTTATTGTTCTTGGTGTGAAAGGGCCTTTAATTTTTTACATTTGTATGCACAGACACACACACACACACACACTGATGAGTGTCAGCTGAACCTGCATTTGTAACTTGTGTCTTTTCATTAGCAGATGCCTACGGCATTGTGTGTGTGTGTGTGTGTCAGCTGTGTTTGGAGGGCACAGCCTGCGGGTATAGAATCAGTCACCGCTGCACACACACACACACACACTCTGTCCTTGACACATCAGATCTGCCCTCGTTTGTCCGCAACTATTTTAGTGCCGCAGATGAGTTGAGCTCACGACACGCTCACCTGCCGTCTGCCCGTCTCTCCCTCCATCGTTCCTTCCGTCGTTCATCCTCCCTCCATCTCTCTCTCTCTTTCTCTCCCAGAGTCGCTCGCGGCAAGAAGATCCAGAACAAGCCCGTCTGAAGCAGAAAGCAAAGGAGGTGAGGCTTCCATCATTACCACTGACATTTCAAGGCTCCGGCAGATGAATTTTTTATGCCGTGCTACATATGTAATGCCATTTAAAGTCTGACTCTGGGAAAAAAAAGAAGAAAGTTTGAGGAATTATTTTCATTGATTGATGTCCTGCGAAAAAATGAGCGTTTTCCTCTTTTTCTCCAGCTCTGAGCTGATATTTAGGGGAATGTGCTGTGCTTTTATCCGGGGCGGAATGTGGAATCTGATTGGAGATGAAGTCAGAGTTTTTCCCGTTTGATGGATAATTTGCCAAGGCCGTTAGCATCATAAAGGCGGACAGCACTGCGTTCTCGTCTTGCACTAGCAAAAAGGGGGACAATTAGAAACAGTTACCATGATATGAGGCACAAATAGCTTGCTTGTGTTTTCTTCCACATTGTTTTTTATTTTTTATGCTGCCAATTAAAAAATAGTGATTCCCAGCAGACTTAATGACCCACTAAAAACATGCGTTTCCTGTACAACAGTCGACTGAGCGGATGCATGTGTTTGTGACATTTGAAGAATCAAACAGTTTGGGCTTTAGATGTGTGTGTGTGTTTGTGACGTGCACAGTGATGTTTGCACTCAGGTGTCCGGCCTTCAGTCCAGATGAACCCTGATCTCTGATACGAGCACAGAAATGTATTTGTTCTGTCCCACCTCTCAGGTGTGTTTTTGTCTCGTGTATCACTCTGAGCGTCTGTGTTTGTCACTGTAACTCCAGCACAGAAAGCAACACTTTTATTTATGTTTATATTTCTGCTTTTACGACTAAAACGTAAAACACATATTTTATAGAATTGTGCAATTCATGAGTTGGAATCTATTTATCTATCTATCTATCTATCTATCTGATCGTTTTGTCTATTTCCGTCCATCCGACAGTCCATCCATCCATCCATCTGCCTATCTGTCTGTCTATCCATCTAACTATCTTTCTTTCTGTTTATCATCCATCTATCCATCCATCTGCCTATCTGTCTGTCTATTCATCTAACTATCTTTCTTTCTGTTTATCATCCATCCATCCATCCATCTGCCTATCTGTCTGTCTGTCCATCTAACTATCTTTCTTTCTGTTTATCATCCATCCATCCATCCATCTGCCTATCTGTCTGTCTGTCCATCTAACTATCTTTCTTTCTGTTTATCATCCATCCATCCATCCATCTGCCTATCTGTCTGTCTGTCCATCTAACTATCTTTCTTTCTGTTTATCATCCATCCATCCATCTGCCTATCTGTCTGTCTGTCCATCTAACTATCATTCTTTCTGTTTATCATCCATCCATCCATCCATCTGCCTATCTGTCTGTCTATTCATCTAACTATCTTTCTTTCTGTTTATCATCCATCCATCCATCCATCTGCCTATCTGTCTGTCTATCCATCTAACTATCTTTCTTTCTGTTTATCATCCATCCATCCATCCATCTGCCTATCTGTCTGTCTGTCCATCTAACTATCTTTCTTTCTGTTTATCATCCATCCATCCATCCATCTGCCTATCTGTCTGTCTGTCCATCTAACTATCTTTCTTTCTGTTTATCATCCATCCATCCATCCATCTGCCTATCTGTCTGTCTGTCCATCTAACTATCTTTCTTTCTGTTTATCATCCATCCATCCATCCATCTGCCTATCTGTCTGTCTATCCATCTAACTATCTTTCTTTCTTTCTATCATTCATCCATCTATCTGCCTATCTGTCTGTCTATCCATCCATCTATCTTTCTTTCTGTCTATCATCCATCCATCCATCCATCCCTCTGCCTATCTGTCTGTCTATCCATCTAACTATCTTTCTTTCTGTCTGTCTATCCATCCATCTATCTTTCTGTCTATCAGCCGTCCATCCATCCATCTATCTGCCTAATCGCTGTCTATCCATCTAACTATCTTTCTTTCTGTCTATCATCCATCCATCCATCCATCCTCAACCCTGGCTGATTAGCTGCAATGAAAATATGATTTATTTGCCATCAACAGGGGTTCACTTTCATATTTCACTTTCGTTTTCTCTTTCTGTTCAACAACTCCAGATTTGTTGTAGTGCTGACAGTCATAACTGATTATTTGCACTGATTTTAATATTCCATCTGGATCTTATCTGTAGATATGGCTCAATATCCATCTGTGGGATTTTTCGGCTGTTTTCTGGTCCAGCTAGTGAAAGCGCTGCATCTGATCACTAAAGTAATAGCAAACGTCTCCTCTCCAACACACTTGATTTGAGGAATCATTGACTTCTGGAGCACAAACGCTGAACTTTAATACTTACTTCTAAAAGTTTGGTAACTAATTATCATCTATCACTACTGGATTTCCTGACTGTCCATCTTTTCTTTAAGCTTCCTCTCGCTCCCGCTCTTCTGCTCCACATTAGCGAGGTAACCCTTTAGAGTGGATTGTAGTCTTCCCATCAGCCTGTGCTGTATGTAAATGAGGTGATTTGTAATAGGCTGCGCCTGAGGCCGTGTGATCAAAGTGGATCTCCGCCCTGTTAAGTGGCAGGCAGCTCATCATCTCAACACAGCCAGATTAACTTTCCAACCCACAGAACGACTACTACAGCTCACACACACACACACACACACACACACACTCACTCGCTCAGTATGTGTCGTCAAAAACTCCCAACTTGTTTCCAATCAGAATTTTAAAAAGGCTGAAATCTCCCTTTTATTTGCTATTCCACCAGAAACAGTGTTTTTCCGTCTCTCTCTCTCTCTCTCTCTCTCTCTGGGCGTAATGGCCGTGGTCGTTTCTCAGTGCGGTTCTTCCTCCGGTTTTCATCTCCTGATTGGCTGCAGGCGACAGAGCTGCTGTTTGCGTCTGTCGTAGAGGTTTCGCACATCTGCCCAAATTTTCATCAGGATAATGAGGTTGATCCGCACTGCCTTCACTCTCTGTGACGGGTAGAACGGCGAGAAAGAGGTTTATTACTCATAACCACACCAGGACACACACACACACACACACAGTACATTGCACTTTTTGGTGTGTGTGTGCGTGTTAAGAAAGGACTCTTTCCGCATCTTTTGTGTCACTTGTAGTCGTGTCCGTAAGACCAAATTAAATTTTTAAAGGATTTAATTTCTTGACTCTTGATATGATTTGCACAACAATGAAACTCACAGGGAAAATATAGTTAAAGAAAAATTCCATCTTTTTTTATTCACTCTCATGTTTTCACATTTTCCTTTTGTGTTCCGTAGAAATGATTTTCACAGGTTTGGAATGATGTGGGTGAGTAATTGAAGCAATTTTCATTTTTGTCTAAGTATAACTATTCCTTGCACAATATAAAGCTAGGGCAACACAGCAAAGTGAGTATCTGAATATCTGAACTGAATATCTCAGTTATTTCTCCTAGACAGCAATGAGATTAAACAGAGAACAAACAGAGACTTTGGCTGAAGTCTCCTGAGAATCCATCCATCCATCCATCCATCCATCCACCCACCCATTCACCCACCCATCCATCTACCTATCCGTCCATCAATCCATCCATCCATCCATCCATCCATCCATCTACCTATCCATCCATCCATCCACCCACCCACCCATCCATCCATCCATCCATCCATCAAATGAGTCACTAGTGGTCATCTAGTAAGAGTACAGAGCTATAGCATGAATGTGGATAATTTTATACTTCTATCATTTGATGAGAAACGTTTGAGTTTATATTTAGATCTCTGACTTTTGATTGCAGACTTTGGCATCTTGGCAAACCTGAGCACAGTTTGAGACTCTCCTGAAAGTACAGCTAATCTGTCAGATGTTTCTCTTGTGTCTTTTCTATTAGCTCTCCGTTTAAAATCTCAGTTGAGATATCGACCAGCGATTTTTCTTTCCTTTGGGAGACGCTGTTAAACGAGTGTCTGCCTCTACAAGCGTGCGCGTCTGATGGACAGATGTTGTCTGATCGGGGCAGGTTTTCTATCCATTCGTCTTATTTCAGCCCTTCACAAACATCCGATTCCCCGTAATGTCATCGAGTGTGTGTGTTCGGGAACCTATTTCCACAGTCCTCAGCGATGCCCAAAGGTCAGATGGGATATTTTTAAAGCGCCCTCGGTGAAAATCAATGCCCAAAAAAAGAGACAGGATGCAGGAACAGGGCCGCCCACCCTAATAAGCAGCGCCTCGCCGCAGATAAAACGAATCTGCAGAGGAAAGTGGAGAGATTGTGAGGGGACACATGACAAATAGAGAGAAGAAGAAGGCACAATAAAGTGAAAGAAGCCGCAAATACATAAAAGAGAGCGAGCGAGAGAAGCCCTGGCAGATACATCACTGTGTCAGGTCACACAGACACTCTGCGGCCACAGATTCATCATCGCTGACCCGCTCTCAACAGGAGAGGAGAGGCGAGGCAGGGCAGAGGACGCGGAGTGACCACTGCTGACCACCTGGGTAAACCGGTGCATTTTACCACAACAGCCTCTGGCCCAGCGCGCCCGCCGGCCGCCATGTCACAGACAAGGACAGAGTAACAGAGGTGGCGGTAAACGTTTGCTCCCAGTGCTGGTAAACGCATGATACTGCTGCTGATGACTGTGAGTGGACGGCAAACACAGAAGCAGCCAATCAGACGGGACCATTTAATATGATACTAAAAGAGATCGCTCAAACAAAAACAATTTACTCACACTCATATCATTCTAAACCTGTATGACTTCTGTAGAACTCAAAAGAAGATATTTTGAAAAAAGTCCATACAGTGAAAGTTCCCAAATTATATAAATTATATTTGGTTTCAGTAATACTTGTTTTCATCAAGGATGCATTAAATTGATCAAAAGTGACAGTAAAGACATATTTTTAAAAAAATAAAATAAATTATAATGTTTCAAAAGATTCTATTTCAAATAAATGCTGTTCTTTTGAACTTTCTATTCATCAAAGAATCCTCAGAAAATGTATCAAGCATCACAACTGTTTTCAACATTAATAATAATCATAAATGTTACTTGAGCAGCAAATCATCATATGAGAATGATTTCTCAAGGATCATGTGACACTGAAGACTGGAGTAATGATGCTGAAAATTCAGCTTTGATCACGCAATGTTACATTTGAAAATAATTAGTTATTTTAAATTGCAATAATATTTCACTGTTTTTACTGTATTTTAATCAAATAAATGCAGCCTTGGTGAGCAGAAGAGACTCCTTCTTAATCTTATCAACCCCAAACATTTGAGCAGTAGTGCGTGAACTATTCCTCGTGAAGTTTGGAAGTCCATAGTGAAAACACTGTGACTGTGTGATGCTTTCAAAACATCTGGGGGGTATTCCAGAAAGCAGGTTATGTGACGTACTTGGGTATGTTTAATGGTAAGTAAGCGGATAACCGCAACTTTCGGTTCCAAAAACGGAGGTAACTTTCAGGGTATGCAAGTAGCCATAGCAACTCACTCTCTGAACATAACCTGCTCTGGAGCAGCTCATGATCCAGGGTTAGTTTGCTTAAGAGGTATTCAGATGTGTGTTATATAATTAATATAGTTATATTAATATAACCAAATTTGTTATATAGTTACAGTTATATAATATACAATATAATATATTAATTCTAAAGTACTATTGTAACAAGGTAATGTTAGTTCAATTCAAATATATTTATTATTTATTTTATTGTCATCTCACACATGGATCTGCATTCATTTAATTAGCATCAAACAATATAATCCTTATTCTCAGTGAATAAAGAACACTTATTAAACGAAAAGGTTAAAAAAATGATTGCACAACCACCAAATAGGTGGCGATGTGCATTAAGTAGGTTATATAAATCGCCATTAAACAAAAGAAGAAGAAGGAAGTAGAATGGCGCGCTCTTTCTTAGTGTCTGTTTCCATGGTGAATCATTGATTCATCGCTCTGTTGAGAATGTCTTGTGTGTTAACAGGCGTGTTTTTGGAACCAGCATACCTCGTGTAAGCAGGTTTGGGTTAATCAACCGAGAGTTTAAAGTATATGTGACGATAAGTTAACCTTGCTGTCTGTCCTGACTTCTCTCTTAACCAATGACTTGAGTTGGGGGCGGGGCTATCCTCTTTCCCTGTTTATCTTTTATTTTTCAAGTTCTGCTCATTACATTTTTGTTTTATTGAGCAATGTATCAAGGAAGTGATGTCCCAATATTATAATTTTAGCTGAAACAATAAGCTGATAATTATCTTTCTGTTATGAAAAGGCCCAGACTATTTTTAATACTCTAAAGCATTAATAAATGAATCCCCAAAAATGTATATACTAATAAGCAGTAGGCAAGGTATCTGTATAACTGTGACTGAGACAGGTGCAGATTTCATCTGGGTTTGTTATAACCAATAATCAAAATATTTATAATCACTTTTTTGCTCTCCAGTCACTGTGGCTCGTGGTTTTCCAAAGTTACTAGCCGCTCAGCATTTTCACTGGCCACAATTTTGACATCGATACCATGGGGAAAAACTGCCATATAGATATTTTTTTAATTATCTCATAATTTGGCAGCAGGTTTATTAGGCTGCTGTCACTTTAAGACCTGACCCACGGATCCATCACTGTTACACATGCGTTTTCTTTCTCAACTGTTTATATTCACTTAAAGGGATAGTTCACCCTGAAATGAAAATAAAGCCATCTTTTACTCACCCTGCTGTTGTTCCAATGCCCTATGTCCTTCTATCTTTTTCGGACCTCAAAAGCAGAAATTTTATTTACCTCCATATAATGGCAGTGAATGGCGACCAGGCTAAAACTTTACGAAAAGAATACAAAAGTATCACGCAAGTGAGAAGCGCGGCATATATGGAAAGTGTTCAAGAGGCATACTATAAGGTTGTGCGAGAAAGAAACCGTATTATTCAGTCAAAATACTGGGCTCGGCCGTTTCTCTGTGCGCGTTCCTGTGAGTGCGTGCGAGCCGTCAGCAGCCGCTCATGCTTACTATAACTCCTGTTGTCATGGCACCCAGGATAAGCACACACACGCACCATTTTGAGAAATCAGGCTCAATAGAAACAAATGCGACACTCGTCTTTTCTATAAGGTGTATGATAAGAAATAATACAATAAGGTAAACCTCCTGAACAACAGCAGGGTGAGTAAAAGATGGCTTTATTTTCATTTCAGGGTGAACTATCCCTTTAAAACAGAACTGACTGTGTGTACGTGAATACTCGCCAAGACTGGCATTTTGACACTATTTTGTGTGTATTTGACTGTTTAAGCACAATGCGGGAATGAGTAAAATTATGCACAATACGTGCAATCCCATGGCGAAATTCAAGCCCTATAACACCAACAATATTCATCCGGAGCAAAATGAAACGAGTGAGACTGTCAGAGAGATGAGAGAGAGCTGGTATCGTGTGTCTATTCTGAGGAAAATGAGTATTGGAAGCATTTCAGATATTTCAGTATCGATATATATCGAAAAATCATTATTTTTGACAACACTACATTGCACAGTTTATTATTTCAGATGCCTTTTAAAAAGACTTATAGCCTATATTATATACATAATTCAACCGCCGAATTATGGCTGAAATACACATGCATTTGGTGGGTTGGCGGGTGTTAATGTCAAGCCCTGATTATAATGTATAGGAAAAAATATGGACCGTACTATTGTAACATGCCATAGAAAAACAGTTTTCAAGCCCTGATACTTCCATTAACAGCCCAATCAGACCAATGCCATAGTCTAAAAACACAAATATGGTCAGATTTATCCATATGGCCATCATTAATATATCTTTCACTCCTTTATGAAGATATTATATGGCATTCAAACATTATTGGCTGTATTTGGTGAGTGTATTTCACTTCATTCAGACCGTTTGTCCCTCTATGTGTCTTACGTTCTCTTTTTTCTCACATCCGCGTGAAGCTGAGATCCTTCACGTGAAACTTGGATCTGTCCTGTGGGAATCTCTTGGCTTTTTGTTCGAATAATTTTCCCCAAATATTTTCCCTCCTCAGGCGATTGCAGTTTTGTTCCCATTCCACTCCTTTCCCTCCGTCTCCATCTCTGTTTTTATGCTAGTATTGCGCTCTTGCACCGCAGTGTTGTGTGTAGCCAGTTCCAATAAGACTGAGACGCATAAAAGACCCACAGATGGAGACACAAACATCCCATAATGCCTAAACGCTTTGGTTCCTTTTGTAGAGCAAACTATCCTTCGGAAAATGTGACTATGCAGGAGGAAAGACAGAGCTTTGTGTGCATTGATTTTGCAGAGACCTCAGAATATGATGGAATATTTCCATCATAGAGGGAATTGTAACCGTTCTGATGCATAAAGCTATTTGAAGAAGTTTAACCGTATGTGAAACATGTTTTGAATGGCTCAAAGTCTGTTTTTAGTTAGTGGCGTTGGCTAAATCAGTTGATCATTGAGGCATATCTAGAGATCAGACAAAGCAACACACTAAAAACACTTCGAACAACTTGACAACTGTGATTTTCCAAGAAAACGTCTTCTTCGTTTGCTCTCAATCTCATTGCTGAAACATTTGAGAAACATTTGATCTTAATCTCAACAAAAAAATCCGATTTTTAAGGTGAAAAATGTCCTTTTACAAGACAAAAGATGGAACGCAGCCGTCCTGAATCTGTTTTTATTTTCCTTTTTTCTGGTGCTTGTTTCATCCCTAAAATTCCTGAAGTCAAATTTCAGATGTGAGGGGGGGGGGAGAAGAAAAGCAAGCTTTAAAAATACCTTTGGTGTTCCTGTGTGTTTGTGAATATTATTACAAAGTGCCGTAATGAGAGAAAGAACAACACAAAGCACAATTTGTGCCTATGAGCGAGATGGCGAGGAATCTGAACAGCGAAAGGCCCGAGTGTGTGTGTGTGGCCGCCTGTAGGAGGTCTTTCTCTTTGTTCGTGGATCTCCTTGGGATGTTAGCAGCAGGGGAATCGGGCATGAAGAGCTACTCTTTTGGGGATAAACTGATGGGCCTGAGTAACAGAACAACAAACCGAAAGAGAAGACGAGTGGGACACACTGAAAGATGAAAGGGTCAGTGTTAGACAACCAGACTCTAGACTAGCCATGCCGGCCGCGTCCTCTCGGTCCAGTTCAGGTGATCTTTAGAGATTACCAACAAACAGAATCAGATTAACGTTTAACAACTACTGCGCTAAAGCAGTTTTACAGCTGTCCGATAGGGGTGTTCACATGCTCCACACCTACTTCAGCCACTTTATTTTCCCCATCCATTTGAGATTAAGGGAGTTTTATTTACAGATATCATATGTGAATGGATTACTATGAATTTCATCCTTTTATACACTGTTGTTCAAAGGTTTGGGGTCTTAAATGTTTTGGAAAAGTTTCTTCTGCTCATCAAGGCTGCATTTATTTGATCAAAAATACAGTTAAAAATAGTGAAATATTATTACAATGTAAAAGAACTGTTCTCTATGTGAATATATAGTAAAGTGTAATTTATTCCTGTGATCAAAGCTGAATTTATCATCATTACTCCAGTCTTCAGTGTCACATGATCCTTCAGAAATCATTCTCATATGATGATTTTGCTGATCAATGTTGAAAACAGTTGTGCTGCTTCATATTTTTGTGGAAACTGTGATACATTTTTTATATTTTAGGATTCTTTGATGAATAGAAAGTTCAAAAGAACAGCATTTATTTAAAACAGAAATCTTTTGCAATATTGTAAATGTCTTTATAGATTAAAGCTAGCTTGCCGCCTAATTCAAGTCATCTTTTGTTTCTGACCAGATTTATGCAGGAACTAACGTCATTCATGAAACACAATATGGTATTTCTGTGTAAATCATAAATCACATTTATCCAAAAATTTACATAAGCATGGTTTACGTACTGTATGATTCAGAGTGATATTCCTTCTGCACGTCACATTGATGCAACAGTGTATGTACTCTAAAAATTATTTTACAAACAATTTACACAAATTCCTTTTGTGCATGTTTCATGAATGAGATGCTTAAAATGTGAAATTATTTTGCTTTTCTAAAATAATGGAAAAAATAAATGAAAATTTATTTACGAATATATATTACAAATTAATATAATATAATTTTCTGTTGATAAATTTCTGATTTTGTTCATTTTATTTCCATTTTTCCCTCTGCCATCTCATCTCATCAATTTCATAAAAATTATTTTACAAACGATTTACACAGAAATTTATTTTGCGCATGTTTTGTGAATAAGGCTTAATATATGTGAAATTATTTTTTTATTTTTTTAAAATAATGTTAAAATAAATGAAAGTATATTTGCAAATATATATTACAAATTCATTTTTATATAATATAACGTACATTGAAATTTTGTTGATACATTTCTGATTTTGATATTTTATTTTTCATTATTGTAATGGTAAAAATAAATAAAAATATATTTGCAAATATATATTTAAAATAAATTCATAATATAATATAATATAATATAATATCATATAATATCATATAATATCATATAATAATTCTGCTGATAAAATTCTGATTTTGATCATTTTATTTTTCATTTTTACTTAACAGATTCCCTCTGCCCTTTTCATTAAAAATTTTATAAAAATGATATTACAAATGATTTACACAGAAAATTATTTAGTTTTTCTAAAATAATGGTAAAAATAAACGGAAATATATTTGCAAATACATATTGCAAATTAATGTATAATATAATATAATATAATAATAGGAAATTCTGTTAATAAAATTCAGATTTTGCTTATTATATTTTTTATTTTTACTTCCTTCTACCCATCTCATTGACAATTTAATAAAAAAATATTTTACAAACAATTTGCACAGAAATTCCCGCTGCTCATTTTTCAAGAATAATATGTGTTAAATGATTTTGCTGTTCTAAAATAATTATTGCCAAGTCCTTTTTATCCTAAATGAAATTCTGTTGATAAATGAAGTTTTATTCAACAGATTTTATTTTCATTTTCCTGTTTTTAAAGCTGATTATTGATCAGTCTGAGGTGACGTGCAGCTTTGGTGCTTCCAGTGCAGACGCAGCGTGACCTCTGACCCTTTACACCTCTCCGCTCGAGGAACACGCCGGTGCCTCACATTTCCCCCTCGCCCTCCAGCGTTTGTGGGACAGACCTGAGCGAGAGAAAGAACGAAGGTTTTGAGAGAGTGTGCAGCCCCGTCCGCGTGTTTCCATTAGATTGTCGTGTTGGCTAATTAGAGAGCGGCAGCATGATTCACCTTGTTAATTAGAAGGACTTGCACACCATCGGCCCCGGGGCTCCGAGGGGGAAAACGAGAGATCCAGAGAACGAGAGGGCTCCTCTTCAACGCCCGCAGTCTCTCCTTCTCTGAAGATCCCTTTGCTTTTTGATTTGAAAATGAATAAATCATCGGCACCGTCCTTTCGATGCGCACACGACTCTGTTCATCTGCCACCGATGCAAATTACACCTGATCAATAGAAGGTGACGTGGAAGAAAGAACAAGAGGTTGCGAGGGGAAAGACTGCTTGCCCAAGCATTTGGTGACACAAAAGAGCCAAATTTTCTACTTAGATAAGCAGAATTTTTAATGATCTCCTCTTGCTTATTCCAAAATCCCCCTTCAAATAATACATGAAAACAGCCTAGCTCGTGGAGGCGTGGAGTGGGCGGAGCTAAAGAGTCACGAGCACACACACACACACCACCACACACACACAATACATCATGGCATTATCCCTGGATAACTCTTAATTCTCTATACGTTGGTGTTGTTCACATTATATGCACTAATGCGCCGATTGCCAACAAAACACACACATTTGATGCAGTTTCACTCACCGCCTGCGGTTTCCACTCATGACCGGGAACAAACACACACTTGCAGAACTCCAGAAACACAAACTGCATCCACTGTTCCCTTAACGCTGGGTGTTTTGGGAAGCTGAACAAGGTGATCTTTCCCTCACACCAGAAACACACTTCTTTAGTGACACTGTTGATCTTGTGTCTAAAAACACAATGCCAGCGCCGCCGACGGCTCCCATAACCCGAACGAAGCTCGTTGATGGACGCGCTCTTGCTCTGGTCTGTGTGTGTGTGTGTGTGTGTGTGTGCGCTCATCCAGGAGAAGTGCTCATACAAGGAATTCCCCCTTTAATTATTTAATTAGACCCCCCCTTTAATATTTGTGGATTTCTTATTTTTCTTTTACTCTTTTTTTGTTTTCACTGTCGTTAATTTAATAATGGCAGCAATAATTAAAGATGGATACTAGCCAAAGTCAAACGGCGCACACATGTCTGTGGTTCTGTTGAATATGAATGGCTCTTGAGGAGCAGGAAGTGACCTCATAATGAGCGCGACCCCTGGGGACGCCCAAGGTGTTTGTGTAATTGGGGTTTGGCTTGAACTGTAGGTCTTTCTCTTCACACGGCACAAACTTCGTCGTTTTAGTGTATGAATATGTTTTGATCTTCAGTGTGTTACTCCTGAGGTCAGCGTGTCGAGCCCTGTTTGACACTGAGGTCACGTCAGAGAGATCAATGATTTACACGTTACTGTGAACTGATAATGATAATGTGTCTGCCCATTAACTGCTCAAAAATGGCTCTGGATTTTTGCTTTGACGTATGGTCATTAGGCCACAATACTCATTTTGTTCAGTATAGTTATAACATTACCTTTCAGTTCATTGTGTGACTTTTGAAACGCATTCATGTTTTATTTTACCGAAATGGAAATTATCTGATATGGAAAATATCTTATGTTAAATATTGATATTTAAAGTTTATGAACATTTATTCAGTGCACGTTATTCTAATGAAAAATATGTTTGTCTTCATAATCATGAAGCTTCTGCTTCTGAAGTGTATTTTCTGTTCTGCTGATGATTAAAGTAATATTAAGCAATAATATTTTTTATTTTATAATATTTTATATTTATATATATATATATATATATATATATATATATATATATATATATATATATATAAATTGTTTATACAATGAAGACCTGTCCTACATTATTTTCCACCAAATATTTTGTTTCCCTAAGAAATATGTTGTATTGTTGTTAATTACATTTTATGTTGTCTTTAGGTTAATATTTTTATTTAAAAAATATATTTTTCAAATAATTATTTTAATTGTTATTATTATTTATTTTATTATTAATAATATTTTGAGAGTTTAATACTTGTGAATTTGTTGCTATATTTGTAGAATTTTTTTATTTTTTGGCAAAATGTGAAGAATTTGTCTCTCAAAGGAATAGCAGAACACGGCTCAGTGTCCCGAGGCAGGAGGGTGAGGGGGGCAGATTTTGCCCCCTGCTGGTCCTTTATGTTCCAGACCTGGGTGTTACTGAACCTCACTGTTGCCCAGTGAAAGACCCCCCAAACCAGCCCGATCCTCCTGTTCCGCTCCGGCACAGACATCTGTCTGCACGAGTGTGTATGTGTGTGTGTGCGGTGCCGTGGGCCTCTGGCCTGTGGGGGAACAGAAGGTTTTGCAGGGCTGATAGAGATGGCAGGTTTGGCCATCATGGCAAAGAGAGCTTCTTCACCCGCATGAGCTTTATGTGAAGTCAAACACACACGTGAGATGTGGATCTGTGTGACTGTGATTCACGAGGGAAGACAAGTGAGGATGGATGGATGGGTGGATGATGGATGGATGGATGGATGGGTGGATGGGTGGATGATGGATGTATTTATTGATGGGTGGGTGGATGATGGATGGATGGATGGATGGATTGGTGGGTGGGTGGATGGATGGATGATGGATGGATGGATGGATGGATGGGTGGATGGATGGATTGGTTGGTGGATGGATGATAGATAGATGGATAGATGGATAGATGGATGATAGATAGATAGATAGATAGATAGATTGGTGGGTAGATGAATGGATGGGTGGGTGGATGATTGATGGATTGGTGGGTGGATGATGGGTGAATGGATTGATTGGTGGGTGGGTGGTTGGATGGATGGATGGGTGGGTGTTTGGATGATGGATTGATGGATTGATGGATGGATGGATGGATAGATAGATGGATGGATGGATGGATGGGAGAATGGGTGGATGGATGGATGGATGATGGGTGGGTGGATGGATGGATGGGTGGGTGGATGGATGGATGATGGATGGATGGGTGGGTGGATGGATGGATGATAGGTGGATGGATGGACAGACAGATGATAGATGGATAGATAGACTGTAAATAATCATGTGTAGAAGAGTAACTGCAGTAGCTTGAGCTGTAAGGACCGTATAAAGAAACAAACTTAAAGATATGGATGAAAAGGTTATTGTATCGTTTCTGATGCTGTTGTTCTTTGTTGAAAGGTTAAACAAGATGAAATAAGTAACTATAGATTATAAAAACATCTTTTTGTGCTCTTGCACTGATGAATATTGTGTGTCAGCGTCTCCGGTTAATTATTCTTGTGTGATGAGCGGAATTACGACATGCAAAACTTCTGTACGTTTTTCTTAACGCTGAGAGCAATTACCATTTCTACAATCAGCCAAATATTAAACATTTATTTTTGAAGCAGCACTGAGAATATATTAGCAGTTAGCCAAAATAATTCATATGAATATTTCTCTAAATGTGTCCCCTGTAATGAGCGCGGCGGTTAACTAACTCTACACAGAGTTGAGCTATGAGTCCCTCCCCCTCTCTCTCTCTCCCCGGCTCATGTGGTGATTCGTCTGTAATGGCGTCCGCTCGGAGAGCTGGCACCACAGATGGCACACTGGGACCTGCATTTATCAGAACGCCATAAATCTGAGACTCCGGCAGTTGCTGCAGGCGTGGAGCGGCACCGAGGCTGGTGCCAACTGCTGCGCAGACATGGCGCCGCTCCGATCCTGGAGTCGGGCACCGTGGGCTGCTGGTGGAATGAGATTATCTCAGGGGTCAGCGGTGGGATGAGCTGATGTGTGTGCTGATAGTGGCCCTGCAGAGAGAGTCAAAGCACTGAGTGAACGCCAGGCTGAGCGTCTGCAGGAGCGCTTCACCCAAAATAAACATTCTAGTGTTGTTCCAAACTTCAGGGAAACACACAAGGAGATGTTTGGCATGAAAGTGGACGGTGACCCCAAAAAACATCATATCCATACCAGGGATGTGTTTGCATAAAATTATTATTATTATTAAACTAGATTTTTATTTTATACTACAATAGTATAATTACTATAGTAATATTTATTTATTGTTTTTCTATAATTTGATATAATAAAATAATATTAATATATAATATTATGTAAATCATGTATTTTTATAATTTAAATAATAATAATTATTATTTTATTATTATTAATAATAATTAAAAAAATATTTTATAGTACAGTAGTATTATTACTATAGTAATATTTAGTAATATTGTAATAGTAATATAATACTGTAGATTTATTTTTTTAGAATTTGATCAAATAAAAATATCATGTAAATATTAATAATAATAATAATTTGATAAATTAAAAATATCAATATTTTTAGAATTTGAACAAATAAAATAAAGTAAATACTAATAATTATTAAAAACTAATTATTTTTTAAAGTACAATAGTATTTCTTTATTGTTCTGTTTATTTGTATTATTTTATTTATTATTTAAATAATAATAATAGTAATAATAACTATTATAATTATTATTAATAGCTATTTATTTTACAGGACAATAGTACTATTGCTATAGTTATATAGTGGTGGTCAGAATTATTGGCACCCCTGGTAAATATGATCAAATATGGCTGTAAAAAAAAATCTGCATTGTTTATCCTTTTGATCTTTTATTCAAAAAATTCCCAAAAATCGAACCTTTCACTGAATTAAAAGAATTGAAAGTGGGGGGTGAATCACATTATGAAATAAATGCTTTTCTCCAAAACACGCTGGCCACAATTATTGACACCCCTAGAATGTTTTATGAGTAAAATATCTCTGAAGTATATTCCCATTAATATTTACATTTTTAGCACACCAGGGTGAATAGGAGCATGAAACTGTCCAGCTATGATGTCTTGTTCCACAGGAGTATAAACATGAGGAAACACAAAGGCCAAATTCCCTTAATCATCATCACAATGAGGAAAACCACAGAATATAGTTCTGATGTGCAGCAGAAGATTGTTGAGCTTCACAAAACAGAAAGTGGCTGTAGGAGAACAGCTAAAAAATCCCCATTTCCACCATCAGGGCAATAATTAAGCAGTTCCGATCAACTAAAGATGTTACGGATCTGCCTGGAAGAGGACGTGTGTCCATATCGTCCTAACGCACGAGAGGAGGAGAGTTCGAGTGGATGAAGAATCTCCAAGATCACAGATGGACAATCGCAGAGATTAGTTGAGTCTTGGGGTCAGAAGGACAAAAAAAATAAAATAATCAAACCCCTACATCACCACATGTTGTTCGGGAGGGATTCAAGAATAATCCTCCTCGCTCATCCAGAAACAAACTCCAGCATATTCAGATCAGACACGACTGGAGCTTCAGACGGACCTGCTTCTGTGGTCAGATCAAACTATAAAAAGAGCTTTTTTGGCAGCAAATCCACCAGATGTCTTTGGTGCAAACAGGGATAAAAAGTACCCCATGCCCACGGTTAAAAACACCGCTGGATCTTTAATGTTGTGGGCCTATTTTTTTGCTGGAGGTCCTGGACATCTTGTTCAGATTCATGGGATCATGGATTCTAGCAAATACCAGCAGATAAAAAATCTAAACCTGACGGCCTCTGCTAGAAATCTGATAATGGGCCGTGGTTGGATCTTCCATCAGGACAACGATCCAAAACAAACATCAAAATCAACACACAAATGTGTCACTGAACACAAAATGAAGCTTCTGCCATGACCGTCCCAGTCCCTGACCTGAACCCTATAGAGAATGAGTGATGAACTGAAGAGAAGAAGCACCAACATGGATCTGGGAATCTGAAGGATCTGGAGGGATTCTGTATGGAGGAATGGGCTCTGATCTCCAAACTCATCAGGCATTATAGGAGAAGACTCAGAGCTGTTATCTTGGCAAAAGGAGGTTGCAAAAAGAATTTAATAAAAGGGTGCCAATAATTCTGACCAGCGTGTTTTGGAGAAAAGCATTTATTTCATAATGTGATTCACCCCCCACTTCCAATTATTTTACTTCAATGAAAGGTTAGATTTTTGTGAATTTTTTAAATAAAAGATCAAAAGGATAAACAATGCAGATTTATTTTTTACAGCCATATTTGATCATATTTACCAGAGGTGCCAATAATTCTGACCACCGCTGTATATATATATATATATATATATATATATATAAAATACTTTAAAAAATAATATTTAAATAATAACTATTCTTTGTTTACAGTACAATAGCTTTGTGTGATGAAACTTTCTGAAAATGATATATTATGGCACTTTATTGACGTTTATGGAGCTCCACCGCCTCTGATCGCCCTTCACTTTCATTGTATGGATGAGCATTCTGCTAAACATCTGGTTTTGTGTGTAGGAGGAAAGAAAGTCATTTTTTTGTCCAACTGTTCCTTTAATATCTCAAATGCATATTCTAGACAACAATGCGACTGAGTGGAGAGCGATTGGAGATGTTTATCCTGGGAAGAAGACCTCAGTAATCTCACCTTTACACTAAAGTGATGCCTAAAGGTGGTTTTTCTGGGTGTCGCAAGGTTTGTTTGTCACCGCATGTACTCTCCTTTGTGTTTTCCCACATGTGACGGGCAGCATCCTGACGGGCATCTGACACCCCAGACTCGCCGTCTACAGACACAATTTGGACTGGCTGTTGAAAACCAAAGCAATCTTTATAACGCCATTTTGAGGGCAACAGCACGGTTCTCTCTGATCTTAACACACATACACACCAACACACACACGCATAGAACTGACTGCATGAAAGATTGCATTGATTGCCCTCATTCAGTTTAGCAACAAACACACAGTCTCTCTCTCTTTCTCTCTCACTCTCTCTCAACACCAGCGGGCACAGGGCGGTTCACTCCCTCACTGCAGACAGACTGTGACGGCCGTGTGTGTGTGAGGCCATATGTGGCTGTGTATGTCTCTGTATGTTTGTGTGTGTGTGTGTGTTTGGCCTCGGGCTCTAACACGTCCTCAGAAAGGCTTCTGTGAGCGAGGCTGCCCCGCAGGAAACCGTGACATTACCTGAGGCACCACTGGGCCCTCTTACACTTCACAAAGTGAAAAATCACATCAGAGAGTGTGAGCTGACACACACACACATTTATATTCACACCTAAATGGCTCTAAACTATAGAAGCTTATTTTTGCCACAGAATAAAAATAAAAAAGGTCATTTTTATCTCACATTTCTGAACTTTTCCTCCCAATTTTGAGTTTTTTAAAATTTTGTATTTGCATTTACTGTAAAAGTAAAAGAAAAATCGAGTGTCTGTTTACACTAAGTGCAAATATCCTGCCGTGTTAGCAGAGGCTATTTACACTAACTCCGCCCAGTGACGTCTGATTGGGCCAGATAAAATTACGGAAGACACTGGATTTTCAATAGTGTAGGGGTAAGACGTGAGACAGAAAGTTTTGACGGCAATCGAGGTTCGAATCCGCCTTTTGCCGAACCCACTCGACTCTCGTTTCCCATCACATATCAGATCGGAAAGACATTTATTTTCAATCAAAATGAAGAAAATACTCCTAAAGTGTGTTTAATGATAAAGTGTGTATCGGTTAGGAAGGGCTTTATTGACCCAATAAGGGGCATCCATATAATTTTTTTTTAATAAACATAATCATTTACACTCTATGTTATTATTGCATACCGTTTAATGTACAACAACACCGAGGTGCAAATAGTATCTGCCACGATTTATAACTATAAATAGCATCTAACTACTATTTACACTTATTGCAAAGAAAGTACTGCTATTTTTATATAGATATAGAATCTAAAGCTATTTTCACTTAGTGTAAATATCGTTAAGAAAATGCTGCTACTTGCACGGTGTAAATAGAATCTATAGTGCAAATAGGTGCTACCAAAGACAAAAATTGCAATAGTGTTTCCACAACTTTCCAAAAAAGGAAAAAATATTGATTACAGCGGTCAGAAGAGAGAAAGATGTCTAATTTGCTGTGACTCCCTCAGCCGCAGTATTAGACACACCCTCTCAGCAGCGTTCATTCATTTTTTTGACGTTTACTGCCAAGGTTACATAACACTAAGTAAAGTGCATTATAAATGTGTATTCATTTTTAAAAAATGAAAATTAGCGATGTTGACGTGTCATCACGTCCATGAAAAGGGTCCATTCTGTGGCGGGGGAAAAAAACAGAATTGCACGATGTAATCTCAGAAAAAAGGTACAAATTATGAGATGTAAACTCAGAATTCTGAGGAAAAATAGTCCAGATTTGTGAAATGTTATGGAGCTCTGAAAGTGTAACAAAAATGTAAAAAACATTTCTTGTCTCATCATTTAAATGATAGCATATTTTCAATTCAAAGTGGTGAAATTACATTAAAAAGTTGAGTAGTTTGCGCCACTCTTTTACTGTGAGTTGTTAAACATATCCATCGTAAAACAGTTGTCAGATATTAAATGTTTAGCTACTTATATCTTACAACGAACACACACACTCTTGCACTGTAAAAACTAAAAGCGTTGCGTTGGAATTCACACTCATCTTCAGTGAACACTAAGCCTTCTTTGATCTGATTGGCCATCATTTTGACATTGATGAGCGCTCTTAGCCATTTCCAATTATTGGGAGAAAACTCAATGTCTATGGTGGTTATGTCATATGTATCTTACAGAGGTTTTTGTGAGAAATTGTGCGTTTCTGTGAGACTATGTTTATATCTAGCAATTACTTTTTTATTTTTTTATTCCATGGCGGAAACAAGCTTCCATACTATACACACTAACTAACATTTTTAAGGTTTTGAGGCAGAAGACACTGATGGATGGGTTGGATTGATGTTGATTTGATATTGGTAGTTTGTGCTTTTTCCAGACAATGATGTCACTTCCTGTGACATCATGCTACAGCCGAGTTGCTTAGTCTGGAATGAAATAATAGTCTAATTGACTGGAGCAGCCAATTGATAATACACTGCAAAAACCTCTTCAAGTCTTGTGACGCAGTAAAATATCTAAACATGCTTGAGAAGCAGCATTGTGTAAGATGAGAAGATTAAAAGACAATTTCCTGTATGACCGTACAATGCACACTGAACCAACCTGAAATAAAGTGATTTCAGCTCAAGAATGACAATTTATGATATGTTTTATTGTTTGGTTGTAGAAACACAAACTTGGCTAATCGTTTTGGAGATTTTGTTCTTTTCCCTTTCCTGGAATTAGCTGCCCGGTGTAGTAATAAAATGGATGGCAAGTAGATTGACTTGATTTGGACTCAAATGACTTGATGTAACCGTGAGACAGTAGGATGTCCCATGTGTCATGTGACATTACTATGTGACATTTTGTGCAGCTCACACTGATTCTTCACAGTGAACTACTACCCAGCATTTTACAGAGTACGATGTCTCTGATGTCCCCAGAGTGTGAATGTGAAGTTTTAGCCCAAAATACCACACAGATCATTTTTATAGCATGTTAAAATTGTCACTTTTTGAGGGTGAGCAAAAACGCTCAGTTTTTGTGTGTCCCTTTAAATGCAAATGAGCTGCTGCTCTAGAAGAGGGCGGAGCTTCAAGAGCTCATGTTAGCAGCTCTGATTACCTCACGCAGACACACACTGAAAATGTCAGAAACTGTTCAGCCTTTTATGAGCAAACCAGAGTCGGACAATGATGGAGAGACTCAAGAAGAAGAGACAACATGTAGAATGAGACAGGACGCTTCTGAAGGGATAGTTGATGAATTTATGAGTTAACGATCTTCAGTCATTGATTAGCATATTCTGTCATGATAATCTATAAACAGCTGGTGTGGGAACTGTTGTAAGATGAGCCAGAGAATATCTGCTGCATGAAGAGAGAACAGGGATAGTTTAGTTTAATTACGGTTATAACTTATGTTGTCATCTTGCTTTATGACATGCTATTGCATTTGTGTTCGTACTGTATCGCAGTAAATGTGAAAGACGGATGACCGCTTGAGCGACTCCCAAATGTGCTCGACTACAACAACTCTTCCTCTTCTCAACATGTTCCCGGGGGCGGGGTTTATGTAAATGTTAGGGTTAGTGATGTCACTAACCCGTGAAGAAGCTCGTTGTAGTCCCTAACAGCCGTTTGTTGTAGTCCTTAAAAAGAGATTTCTGTAAAAGAAAATATCTCCCTTTGCTTTGAACTTTGAGCGTCGTAACTTTGCAGATGTTGTTAATGCTCAAACAGCAACATCACACACTCACTAAAGTAAAAAAAGTCAAATGTTTCCTTGAGAGGGTTAGCTCAGACTTCATCCATGTCTCCGGTGCACAGTTGTGTGTGCTGGTGTGTAACATGATGTTGTTTCTGTTTTCAGATGCAGCAGCAGGAACTCGCCCAAATGAGACAACGAGACGCCAATCTGACGGCACTCGCCGCCATCGGCCCTCGGAAAAAACGCAAAGTGGACTCGCCGGGAGCTACGACGACAGGTGTTGAGGTACGAACCTCTCTAAATCATTGCCTTTGCTTGGAATATGATATATGGATTGAAATGGCATTATTCAGTTAGCACTAATCCTCCCATATACTGTATATTAACCCTCTGGTGTTGTATGTTCAATTTTGACCGAAAGATTTTACGTTTGTTTTTTTCCTACAATTTCTTTACTTCATCAGAGTGGCACAGAACTAGGTTTTGACATGATTCAAAAAGGTTAAATGGCCCTGAAAAAACAGTCAGATTTGTGCTGTTTGTGGCTAAAAACCGCATTGGTAATGAATGGGAGAGGAATTTCATCTAGAGGAAGCGTTTGGTACTGCGCGCACACAAATTATTACTGAAAGCTCATTTTTTGAGATATCAACCTCAAATTTGGAACACAGCTTGTTTAGATTTATGATTTTCTTACAGCTTTAGAGTAAAACATATTTTGGAAAATATATATCTCATATAAAAATTGAAAATGGTATTTTTGTGCATTTTTCATAACAATAAATGTAAAATGTTATTACTTTTTTCAAGTTAACTTTTTTTTTAAACTTGTTTTCACTTCATCAGTAATCTGCCAAGTGTCATCTTTAAAAAGAGACTAAACAGTCTGTGATCTGAGATTTATGACAGTTTAAGTTGGAAATGTAATTTTCAGGTCTATGCTCAAAAAGTGAATAAATGGATTATAACTACTGCATAAATATCATTTAGTACTATAATATCCCCTAAAAATACTAAATATTAAATAAAAAATATTAATTATATTAAATATTATATAACTAAAAATATTAAATATTATATAACTAAAATATAGTACTATATTATAGTATAACTAAAATATAGTACAATAATTTACATTTAATTTAATTTAATTTTTGACCGAAATGTGAACTAGAGTACTAGAGGTTTAGGGCTGGATTTTGCTGTCAATTTAAAATTAAGCAACGTTGTGATTATTCCAATTATTCTAATTAATTTGTTTTAAAGAATTTTTACTCTTTTTTTTTTTTTTTTTTTTTAAAGGCTGTCGTTAGACTAGTTTCGTAATTTGTCTTTTCTTGTATTGTGATTTGTAAGTTTGATTCATTTGAGTTGATTCAAAACGATTCAATCACAGTTTGTTTTTTCAGAAACAGTATAAAAAATGACTTTTAACTAGATTTTTACAGTATTTTCTCCGTTCTCACATTAATACTTTTGAATCTAGTTGGCTATAATAGCTTGGTTGAAATGATCTAAGGATGATCTCTTTAATTTTCAGCTATTTCAAAGGAAATGCATACATATCAATATATATATATATTGAATAATGTCAGAAACCTTAAAAAATATCTTTTTATAAATATTTAAAAAAATATCTGCCAAACTCAAAGGGAAAACAAGATACCTTTTCTGACCTAATTGTTTCTTGTTTTAAGCAAAATCTCACGTAGTTTTGATACATTTTTCAGTAAACGACTTAATATTTGATGTAATTTTGCTTCTGAATTAAATGCATCTTTTGCGTCATTTAATGCATTATTTAAGAGTGTTTAGATACTTGTACTGGAAAACAAGACAAAAATATTAAGTAAGAAAAACAACATCAAGATTATTTTTTTTTATCAGTATGGACCAGCCTTTAATAGATCTTATGCTGATCATGATGCAGTGTTTGTTGTGTCATGTGGTACTCTCGGGTTTGATGTTCACTTGTTGCATTATGAGCGAGTGTTGAACAGCATTAAAAGGGCCGCTCTGCACGCCTGTCCTCCGAGAGCGTGTTCCGCTGTTTGGATGCAGATCGCAGTGCCGCTCCACATATGGCTACCAGCTCTGCTCTGCTTTACGCAGGATTACGCCGTGCGCAGAAACGCCACTATTATATTTCCTCGACATGGTGTTGTACATGAAGTCACTGGGTTTAGCTGCATCTGGTGAATGTTTAGCTTTGCTCATGCCGTCAGAAGGCCCGTTCATATTCCCCTCGAGGATTTCCACTAATGCTGGAATACGATAAACGGGGGAAAAAAACACTTTGTGAATGTCAGCTGGTCTTTTTAAAAACCTTCTCATTGGTGTGTGTGTGTGTTTTGTGTTCCTGCAGTGAACACAACCTCAGTGAAAGCAGGGCTAACTAAATAAACACGTTACTTCTGCTCCGTGAACACCATCCTGACCTCTTTCACTTTAATGTAACCGCTCTGACGTCAAGCAGAACCATGAAATGTGTATGTACACACACAGATACAGCGCTTATGCGTTGTGTTCATCCTCCTTTTGTTGTTTTATCACATTAAAGTCGCCTTCATTTGCCACTTATGAACAGAAAAAGACTGTTTAATGTCAAACTAAAACAGATCTTTGCAAAGTGATCAAATAATTACTAATATGAAACCCAGAATTATTGATTTTGTAAGTGCTAACCTTAATATGGCACATCTACTCTAATCTGTATTTTTGTCTTGTGTTCCAGTAAATATCTAAACATACTTGGGAAGCAGCGTCAATAAATGTATCAGGATTTACTCTAAATTCATAATATATTTATGCACACTAACATTCAAAAGTTTGAAGGTGGTAAGATTTAAAAATCAAAAATACAGTAAAAACAGTAAAAATGTGAAACGATTTAAAAGATTCCAGCACCATTACTCCAGTCTTCAGCGTCACATGATCTGATGCTGAAAACGGTTGTGCTGCTGGAAACCATGATTCATTTTTTTCCCAGATTCTTTGATGAATAGAAAGAATTTATTTAAAATAGAATCTTTTGTAACAGTATAAATGTCTTTATTGTCACTTTTGATCTATTTTATGCATCCTTGCTGAATAAAAGTATGCTGACCCCATCTTTTGAATGGTAATGTATATCGCAGCTAAAGGGCTTTATGAATATAATAATTATTCAGTGCCATGGTACATATTTAAGTATCATCTGATACCAGTACCAATGTGCTTTTGCTGTCTTGGCTGTTTTGTGTGTTTCTGTTTAATTGTAGGGTGTTTTTCCATAGTAATGCCGCCCATCTGACCACCTCTCATGATCGCGAGAGAAGAGAAGTGCAGGATAGACGGAGGGAAGAATCTTAACTTATTTTCACTTTATTTTCACCTCCTCCTATTTTGGCTGGGGCTGCGTGCCGCCCTGGGGCATTTTCTCTGCTTTCTCCAGAGCAAAGTGAATGTGACTTTTCTAAGGGGGTCACGGAGTGGCTGCGGGCTACGGCTGCGCCGGCGTATTCCGGCCTTCTCCGAGTTTCACTCTGGGGCTCGGCAGAGATTTCATCTGCGCGTGAATGTGCCGTGGGGCGCGAGCTCAGGGTGAGCTGCACCGCTTCACTCGGGGTCTTCTGATTGTCGCAGTATCCGGCCTCTGTTCTGCAGCGTTAATCCCAAACAAAAGCCTCCCAGTGTCCGGAAACACCCACCAACTGAGACGGAGTAATGAGAGAGATGTGGTTTAAAGCAAAACGGTTTACTAAAACTGAAACCACAAAAAATATAAAAATAAACTTTTACAGAATTAAATTAAATTAAATTAAATTGAAAAATATTTTTAAAAATTATAAAAAAAACAAGATATACATATTTCATAAAATAAATATAAATAAATAACAATGACAAAAGCACACAATGAAATCAATAAAACATTAAAATTAAAATAAATTCAAAATATTAATAACAGCTATAAATTAACTTTAACAAAATTAAATACAATTTAAAAAACTATAAAAAATACAATAAAAAATGATTATAAACTATATATATATATACATATATATTATAAAATAAAAACTAATAAAAATGACAAAAGCACACAATGAAATCACTAAAACATTAAAATTAAAATACATTCAAAATATTAATAAAAGCTATAAATAAACTTTAACGAAATGAAATAAAATAAAAAAAACTATAAAAAATAAAAATATTAAAAATGATTAAAAACGATATATACATGTGTTGTAAAATACAAATCACTAAAACGTTACAATTAAAATAAATTCAAAATATTAATAAAAGCTATAGAAGTATCTCAATGATACTAAAATAAGTGTTAAGCGTTAATGGATTTTTCATTTATGTTTTTAAGTTTTGTTTTCTGGGCCCTGGAGAAGTTTTGTGCTAATTTCTGTTACTTATAACATTTTAATGGCTAAAAAAACATACACAAATGAGTCAATGGATGTCATATAGTATACTGTAAATAAAAAGTTGCTGCCTTAAATTTTTAAGTACAATCAACTTGGATGTCTAAGTCATTGCAACTTACAATTACATTAAACTGACTTAAATAATGTTGTGTAACTGCGTAACTTATTACAGTGTAAGAATATAAAGTGCATTTGTTCTTGGGAGAATTCGATAAGAAATGTTTGAGTTCACACTGAGATTTTTGACTTTTGATTAGACTTTGATGAATCTGAGCGCATTGTTGAGATTATAGGGTCTTTTATGATAGTTTTGATGATAATTTAATGGTACTTTATGTCCTTTTTGAAGTGTGACAGACCCTTGTCACTGTATGTTCGCTGTAATATTCTTCATAACGTCTCCTTTTATGTTTCAAAGAAATAATACATGAGATCGACATGAGGATTTCTTCACTTTTGGGTGAACTACTCCTTTACAGAGATTTCATTTGTGATGTTTCTGTCCTGTGGGTTACCCTGAAAGGCCCCATCAGAGCGTGTGTGTGACTGAAATCAGGTAGCGCTGGTGGCGGGGCGGCTGTGGGTGTTTCTTCCCCCTCCTCTCCTCTCGTCTGGCCAGGCAGCAGATCGCCGTGGGGCTGAACCTGATAGCCCATGTTGAGCGTAAAGTCTGTCTTCATCCTGAGCCGGAGAGAGCAAACAAAGAGGCCTTACTGTGCTCCGAGGGATAGATTAGAGAGAGGGAGACAGGGGCCCCTAACTGGCCCTCGCTCGGGGTCATTGTTCAGGCAGGAGCCACAGTAACAAACTCTTTCCTTTCGCTCTCAGCGCACACACAAGCTTTTGAAGTTCAGCACAAAGATGCTGTGTGGGACGGAACAAGAAAAAGAACGTGTTAATGAGTTGGAGTGAGTGATTGAGTGAGTATGTGTGGTTAAATTCACAGGTGTAGGAAATGAGCCACCAACAGTATGACATGCAGGTGATGTCATTTCCTTGACGAAATGTAACAGTTGAACATGTGTTTCACTTTGACCTGCTTTGTAACTCCAAAATGGATCTGTGTAAGGTTTTGTAATTGATTACAGCAAAGCGTGTGTTAGTGTTCACACTGTTTGCTTTCACATCATCACTGATATCACACAAGCTTTCAGACTTACTGCATCACTAGTTGTCAGGAGGGATTTCTGAATGTCATTCAGTAGATGAGAGTAAAACCAATATTGCAGCTAGTTTTTATATTTTCTATAAAAAAAAACTTGTGTTGCACATGGTGCAAAACTCACTGTCATTATGCTAGGATGCTTGGCTTGTTGCCAGGGCTTTCCTAGGGAATTCAGGGTGTTCGGCAGGGTGTTTCTAGGGTATTCTGGGTGGTTGCTAGGGCGTTGCTTTATTTTAGGGTGGTTGCCAGGGTATTTCTAGGGTATTCTGGGTGGTTCCCAGGGTGTTTCTAAGGTAATCTTGGTGGTCGCTAGGGTGTTCCTAGGGTATTCTAGGTGGTCGCTAGGGTGATAGGTGTTTGGGTGGTTGCCAGGGTGTTTCTAGGGTATTCTGGGTGGTTACTAGGGTATTTCTAGTGTTTAGGTGGTTGCCAGGGTGTTTCTAGGGTATTCTGGGTGGTTTCTAGGGTGTTGCTAGGTTTTTGCATAGTAGCCAGGGTGTTTTTAGGGTATTCTGCTAGATGTTTGGGTGGTTGCCAGGGTGTTTCTAGGGCATTCTGAATGGTTACTACAGCATTTCTAAGTGTTAAGGTGGTTGCCAGGGTGTTTCCAGTGTATTCTGAGTGGTTACTAGGGTGTTGCTAGGTGTTTGCATAGTTGCCATGGTGTTTCTAAGGTATTCTGGATGGTCACTAGGGCATTGTTAGGTGTTTGGGTGGCTGCTAGGGTGTTTCTAGAGTATTCGGTGTGGTTACTAGGGCATTGCTAGGTGTTTACATAATTGCCATAGTTGTTTCACGAGTTCACACTTACATATAATTGATGGAGGCGTGCTGTCCGGGGGGAGGGCTTCGAGCTCGGAATTTGGCCCAAACCCAGAGTACCCCCCGTGTATGTAAGTGGTTAGAACTAAAAGTGTGGAAAAGGGGTGGTGGAGGGATGCTGATAAACTGTCAACAAATGGAGGTAAGACTGCTGCGTATATATATACACCTCTTATTGTTGATTAGCTGAGTGCTCTCCACTTGTGTCAATTATCTGAACTTGCTCCTCCCAAACCTAGTTAATAAAACATAATTTCTGTGGTATTCTGAGTGGTTACTTGGGTGTTGCTAGGTGTTTTGGGGGTTGCCAGGGTGTTTCTAAGGTATTCTGGGTGGTCACTTGGGCTTTGTGAGATGTCTGGGTTGGTGCCATGGTGTTTTTAGGGTATTCTGGGTGGTTACTAGGGCATTGCTAGGTGTTATGTGGATGCCAGGGTGTTTCCAGTGTATTCTGAGTGGTTACTAGGGTGTTTTGCTAGGTGTTTGCATAGTTGCCAGGGTGTTTCTAGGGTATTCTGGGTGGTCACTAGGGCATTGTTAGGTGTTTGGGTGGCTGCTAGGGTGTTTCTAGGGTATTCAGTGTGGTTACTGGGGCATTGATAGGCTGTTCGCATAGTTGCCAGTATTCTGGCTGGTTACTTGGGTGTTGCTAGGTTTTTACTAGGGTGTTTGTCAAGTGGTTGTCCAGCAGGGGAAAATGGTGCATCTGATCACTTAGATAAGTAACATCACACCTCACCTCAGCAACTCAAATGATTTGAGGAGGCATTCATTCATTCGCTCATGAAGCACCACCACTTATTAGTGATTTGAAAGCGCAAACCCTCATATAAGTAATAGTAACAGTGATGCTCGACTTAGCAAACACCACTAATTATTGCTGTGTAGTGAAATGAATCGCAGTGGAGGCAGACAGGAAAAGAGCTAAACGGAAGATTGAGTCGCCTTTTTAATTTAAATGTGTCACCTTTTTCTTTTAGGGTTGTAGATCAGAAAAAGGTAGAAGTAGGGAAAGACTGAGAGCAAAAGAGAGAGCGAGAAAGAGAGGGGAAAAGCACAAGGAAAACTGATGCCCTTTCCTCCAGCTAAATTAACAGGAATCACGTGGAAAACAATCCGAGCCGGGAATGAAAGGGGGGTGGAACCATTAAAATGCGCCCGGGGCGATGGACTGCGCCCAGTATCACTAAAAATGCTCTCACTACAGATGTGCAGGCAGGCTTACAGGCAAACTCTGCTCTTGTTCTATAGCTACAATTAAAATCAACCTCCCTGCCAAAAAATCGGATGGTAGAAAGAGAGAAAAGCAGACATGAACATCAAAGACAGATTGAAATGTGTAGTCAGTAATAAGAATGGTCTCCAAGCCCCGCGGTTCTCCACGGTCCTCTTGTTAATGAGAATTTTTGACCTCTGGTTTGTAAGTTAAACTTGTAATCTTGGTTAATGAAGTAAATCAATCCCAACTTGGAGTGAGCAGTCTTTCCTTCCATCCAGCCTTTCTGTATCCTCGCCTTCTTTCGCTCGTCTTTTTCTTCTCCTCCCATCTTTCCCAGCCTGAGTAAATGCGGGCAGATCTTTCAGCCAGACAAACAGGAAGGCCACGGGTGTGTTGTCTCTTTCTCTGTGTGTGTGTTTGTGTGACGTCTACTTGGCGAGCCGTTTCTTTTTGTAGCCCAGCTAAAAGGGCTGGTGGAGGGACACGGTCACAAGAACCAGAGTCTGTTTGACCCCTGCATTTATTCAATATGTGATGCTTTTTACTGCTCTTTTTCACATTTTTTACTGAACATTTATTTTGAACACATTTCAGCTGAAACCAAAAATGTATGCAGCTCTTGATGGAAATAAATGTTGTGATGTTATTTCCATCCAGATGCATCAGTGTTTGGTCAAGATCTTGTATGGACAATGCAAGAGTCCAGCACTGTGTAAAGTCTTTTTTTTGGCCGGGCAGTACGTATAACTGTTCATCACTGTTCATACATGATTAAGTAAATAAATATATAAATAACCAGGATTTTATTTCTTGTCCTGATATTCTGCTTCTGGCAGCAGACACATCAGTCATGGCAATAAAACTTAAATTTAGGAAATTATGCTGCAAAATCTCTGAAAAATATTTAAAACACGAATACATTCAATAATCAGGACTGACCTAAAGATTCAATGTTGGTGACCAAATTAGTTTTGGCCAATATTGTTGTTTTTTTATTAAAATTTAAAATTAATTTATATCAGGTTTTTTTTTTTACTACAGAAAATTATAATGTTTTGATTTAATTTGAAGATTATATAGGCTACGTTTTAATGAAAAAAAAAATAAAATAAAAAAAAAATATATATATATATATATATATATTAGTGCTGTCAATCGATTACAAAAAAATTACGAATTAATCACACATTTTTCTGTAATTATCATGATTAATCGTGATTAAAAACATTGGAGTTTTTAATATTTTTATATTGTAATAATTTCACAGTTACTCTCCAAATTAAGAGACAACTTAAAGACAGTATATTTTAAATATTGTTGTAATGGCATCTTTTTATTGAATAAAGGCCAGTATCACTGGCATTTTTGACATTTTTTATGACATTTTTTAAACATTAATGATAGACATTTAACATTACAGTATAACTGAAAGCTATCAATTTCAACATTTATTAAGCTTTAAAAAACTTAATTTAAGTGAACTTAAAACAATCTTCACATAAACTCATTATAATAAATGTCATATTTACCTGTGGCCTTCATATATAACGAATATACAGAAATTGAATAAAGTTATCAAACACTTTACAGTCTTCACTGCATAAATGATAAATTAAATATAGATTAATCCTTATTAAAGCTGGTATTTTCTCTGTTCCCTTTGTTCTTTGATGAACATTAATGACAGACATCATTAGTGGCTGCTGTCACTTTAAGATCTGCCGCTGCCGAACATGACGCGGATCTGACACGCATCTCATTTTCTCACAACTCTTTAAGTTCATTTGAGATGTTGTTTAACTAATTTAAAGGGTTAGTTCACCCAAAAATTCTGTCATCCTTTACTCACCCTCAAGTTGTTCCAAACCTGTATGAGTTTCTGCTGAACACAAAAGAAGATATAAACAGTTGATGGACCCCATTGATTTCCATAGTATTTTTTTCCCTCCTATGAAAATCAATGGGGTCCATCAACTGTTTATATCTTCTTTTGTGTTCAGCAGAAACTGAGTAAAGGATGACAGAATTTTCATTTTTGGGTGTACTGTCCCTTTAAGGCTGCTCTTATGAGAATACTCCACAAAACGGGCGTTTTGGCATAATTCTGTGTGTTATTGTTTGTTCAAGCGGGAAAGAACTTGGCAAGCGTCTTTCTGTGCACACGTGTGTCACCGACAGCACATTCTCTTTTGTCTTGATAATGTGATAATGGTGGAATAATAATAATAATAAAAGTGGGAAAATGGGCAAGCGTAAGGATTTGAGCGAGTTTGACAAGGGCCAAATTGTGATGGCTAGACGACTGGGTCAGAGCATCTCCAAAACTGCAGCTCTTGTGGGGTGTTCCCGGTCTGCAGTGGTCAGTATCTATCAAAAGTGCTCCAAGGAAGGAACAGTGGAGAACCGGAGACAGGGTCATGGGCGGCCAAGGCTCATTGATGCACGTGGGGAGCGAAGGCTGGCCCGTGTGGTCCGATCAAACAGACGAGCTACTGGAGCTCAGATTGCTCAAGAAGTAAATGCTGGTTCTGATAGAAAGGTGTCAGAATACACAGAGCATCTCAGTTTGTTGCGTATGGGGCTGCATAGCCGCAGACCAGTCAGGGTGCCCATGCTGACCCCTGTCCACCGCCGAAAGCACCAACAGTGGCACGTGAGCATCAGAACTAGCCCACGGAGCAATGGAAGAAGGTGGCCTGGTCTGATGAATCACGTGTTCTTTTACATCATGTGGATGGCTGGGTGCGTGTGCGTGGCTTACCTGGGGAACACATGGCACCAGGATGCACTATGGGAAGAAGGCAAGCCGGCGGAGGCAGTGTGATGCTTTGGGCAATGTTCTGCTGGGAAACCTTGGGTCCTGCCATCCATGTGGATGTTACTTTGACACGTACCACCTAATGAATACGGCCATGATGTGTCTTCCTGCATGGTTGTTTAAGAAAAAACTATTTCAATCCAAATGGCAACTTTTTTTTGGGGCCAGGCAGTGTATATATAAGCTTACATATTGTGGCATATTACTGTAAAGACAATCAGAACATGCGAGTATGACATTTGCAATCTTGTTTTTGGAGAAAGTGAACAAAGCATTACTTCCTTCTAAATTAAAACCAGACGAATTCACATTGAAAGATGTCACGGCTGATCCCACCTCATGATTCACGTTTGACATGTTTGTTTGCATCTTCCTGCAAATGTTTGTGAGGCTTTTGCAAACAACAGTACAATCACCATTTCACGCACAGCGACAACAGATAATGCATGTGGATTTTTAACTCGATGGTGATTTCAGTAACCACAAGAAGATGGTACTACACACAGAGTGTGTGCGGTTTAGATCCGTTCGAGGGTTCGTGCAGGTCAATGATCTAACGTCTGATCATTGGTTTTCCACACACACTGACCTGCGCCGACACGCACGCCTGTCACACCAGGTCAGAGATTACTTCCTTACATGACTCATTTCATTCGGATGTGTTTTTCTTTATTATTTTTTAGTGCATGAGTTCGTTCCTGTCAGCTGCACCACACCCACCCGATCCATGTGAATCCAACAGCCGTAAACCAACAGTCAGCATCAAATAAACAATCGCACGAAATGAAAACCATCATTTCACTGACGTTTCTGTCACGTGTAACTCTCCGTCCGAGTCATATATTCCACCGGTTTTGTGTACATATTTTCATTCATGTTCACAAAGCAGTAGATCCTCTCCGTTTCTGCACTTGGCTGCATTGGTTTGAAGGTTGAGCTCTGTTAAAAACACCTCACATCCGTGTAAAACGCCCTCAGTGGTTTTCCTTGCAGCCCAAGAGGGATTGCTGAGGAAGAGAGAAGTTGAAGGCACTATACATCACAGAGGAAAAGGCCGTTTAGTGCCTCAGTTTTCCCTATGGTCCTGTAGAGCGGTGGGGCGACTGGCCTACGGAAGGGTCCGGACAATAGCGCTCTGTATCCCGCCTGGAGGGCAGCCAGTTCGGATGGGTCAGCTACATCATGCTTAATAATACATTGGTGTTTTTAATATAGTATGCCAAGATGGAAAATAATGCAGCAGGAAGGATGAGAGACCATGTTCATTTTGGCACGTATGAAAATTCAGTAACACTTTATAATAAGGTCTGATTTTTAGAGCATTTATAAACCTTTGTTAATGTTAGCTAATAAAAATACAGTTGTCCATTGTTCGTTCATGTTAACAAATGAAACCTTATTGTAAAGTTTTACTGAAATATCTCTCTTGTTGAGTCTTTTTGGTAAAGTTTCATATCATGGAATATATGATGTGAAATATACAGTCAAACCAAAATTTTTCACTAGTGTGTGCAGGACACTATAGTTCATTTATAAGTGAGGAGAGCAAAATAAAGTAAACTGTGGCGTATTATACCCAAAAATTCTTCATACAGTGACTACCAGTAAAATAAATTTGGGAGCAAAATGATCCAGACACTTGTTTTTGCTTCAGTGTGTTTTCTTTAATTGCTAATGTGACCTTTGACACCACAGACTGAACAGAATGAAGCATTGCTTGCTCATTGGTTGAGCTAAACTGGTATTATCTCATTGTGTTCTTAAATTTAACAGCTGATTGGTTCATTATAATCCATTACATCCCTTTCTATCAAAGTGATCTGACATTATCAAGATAACTATCACTATCAGTTTAACTCTGAGTTCTTGTCATATTTTATCACCATTTTCTAAACTATAGCGAATAAACGGTGATAATGTGAGAAAATGTTGACAGTGTCTGAATAAATTTTGGTTTGACTGTATATACATAACCACATATCTGTACTAATATTCAAGCCTGCAAACTCTAGGATTCTCCATATTGCTTCTAGTGAAACTTTGCGCTTAAAAATGGTTAAATATACAGTTTTGACAACAAAGTTGAGCCTGAGGCGTGGTACAGATACTCATCTTAAAGAAATTAATTACCTCCCTTGTTAATCTAGATATAATTAAGTTTCTGAAGAATGGATTTCACTGCAGTTTTGCCATGGAGACGCTTCGGCACCAGAGCCAAATCTAGAAGCCGCTGGTCAGGGATGATGGGATATCCTGCTGATACATTCCCACTGCCCGTCCCACGCTTGTCTGGGAATAAAGCAGAATACATCCAGCTATGAATCAGAGATTAGCATTAATACAAGGTGGCTGCAAACAAAACCTGTCAGGAACATGACCGGGACTCATTTCACCCCAAAATCAAAAGAAAAGAGTTTATATTTTACTTTATTTAAGAGTTTTGTATGGTGTTGTCCATGTTACTTAAGTTTTTCTTTATGTATTCATATTTTGCTTCCAGGAAAATAGATTAAATATATCCTACACTGCACAGATTTGTCCAATCAGATGCTCTCGATTTAAAATGTCCCTCCCCCTAATGTCATACCTGAAGTTTATTGGCTATTTATTTTATTTTATTTTATTTTTTAAAAAGGCACATGCTCTTTCAATAGGAAACACACTGTTCAAAAGTTTGGGATCGCTAAGATTTTTTAATGTTTTGAAAGAAGTCTCTTCTGCTCACCAAGAATGCATTTATTTAATCAAAAATACAGTAAAAACAATGAAATATTATTATAATGTAATATAACTTCTTTCTATTGTGATATATTGTAAAATATAATTTATTCCTGTGATTAAAGCTGAATTTTCAGCATCATTACTCCAGTCTTCAGTGTCACATGATCCTTCAGAAATCATTTTAATAATAACATTTCTGATCATTATCAATGTTGAAAACAGTTGTGCTGCTTCATATTTTTGTGGAAAATCTTTTTGAAATCTTATGTAACATTATAAAAGTTTTTACTGTCACTTTTGATCAATTTAATGCATCTTAAATAATAAAAGTTAGTTAATAAAAAAAATTATATATATAATAAAATATAATAAAAATAAAATCATAGTGATCCTTAACTTTCGAACGGTAGTATATATCAACACAGGAAATAAAACTAAAAAAATTCATTATTTTTCATTCAGACATTATTTTCATAACAATTACTCTTATTCTGTAATGCAAAATGCAATATGTACAAAACATAATTTAAATGGTGAAGCATACATCATGATAGTATATGATTTAATAAAATCAGATTTAAATAGAAAAATGTTGCGAAAGTCGCCGCTTTGAATCAAAATGGGGGGGGTTGAAAGCATGGTTAACTTCACAATAATAATTGGAAATGGGCTAATTTCCCATAGACTGGAGTGAGACCATAACATAGACGGTAAAAAAATATGGACGTAGTGTCCGTGACGTCACCCATAGGATTCTGAAGAGCAGTTTTGAAGCGTAAAGTAGGGTCGAGCTGGCCGTTGCCATCTGCGCGTCACTCCCGGATAACGGAAAATGGGCAAAGAGGCGGGATGTGGGTGGAGCTGAGGTGACGTGATGACTAACAGACAGCAGACAAACGGCAATCCACCTGTCACTCAAAGTGGCCACGCCCTTAATTATGCAGAACTTTAAGGCTTTATATAATGAAAACGAATGAGTTATAAAAACATTCACCCCCCTCACAGTTGTCATGAAGGGCAAAATTAGATATATAGACCAAAACCACAATTTGTACCAGGCTGTAAACGTGTTTTTTTCTGCTGTAAACCTGGGCATTTTAATATGGGGCTCAATGAGATTCTGTTCCCTTCTGGAGCCTGTCTCTAGCGGCCAGTCGATGAATTGCAGTTTAAGTCGCTTCCGTATTGGCTTCAAGAGAAACAGGGGGAGGTTTCCGCTTGGACCATAGACGTCTCCCGAGCTGTCGCGATCTTTTTTGGCGCTCTAATGCGACGTGACATTCACAAATGAACATAACAGCACTATAAACTCACAGAAGAAACATACTAGGGTAAAAATTAAGTTTTATTTCATTTATAACTTATGATATTGTTAATAACACGAGTCGACTAAGGGAACTGTTTTACTGAATATTATCACGATTGCAAATGTTACATTGAATTTTGTAGTTCAATAAACAAGTAGCCTAGTTAATATTAAGTTACTTACATTTTAGACATAAACAATTTTGACTTTTTTTTGTTCTATTTCACAGACGAAAATAGTTCCAAAGGAAAGCAACACTCAGCGTGGTGTTTTGTTAATGAATGATTCAGCGTTTCGAACGAATTGTTTGAATGAACGACTCAGTGACTCACTCATTAAGACGGTCACTTGCTGCAATTGGTGGTTTAGTTTCATGTTTAAAAGTATCATTGCTTTTTTTTTCTTATTTGTATATTCAAACGTTTAAAACATCAATCTCATAACATTATTTATTGTAGTTGTAATTTTGCAGTGTAAATTATTTAATTATTATAACTGAATTTATTGATCAAATGTAAGAATTTGACATGAAAGATGATGCATACATTTAATAAGGTAAAAAAAAAAATGGCCTTTATAAAGTAAATAACGCCCTGGGGTAAATATCACAAATATGCAGATTTAAGCAGGCCTATGTAAAAGCTGATATAACATTGATGAGAATTTTGCTTCAGAATAAATATATTTACACCACCATAAATCCCCCCATACATTGTACAGTACATACAATTTGCTATATACTGTACCTGATAAGCCCCAAGTTAATCAATATCAAATTGTGAAATTTGTGTCAATGCCCAGTGCTATACCGCTATATATTTTTATTTTACTTGAAGCAAATGTTGTATTTTCCCTTTATTTTCTTGTCAGAGTGCACCAGAATGCTTTGTTTACATGTTAAAACCACAAAACAGTTCTACTGGGGGGCAATGCCCCAGACCCCCCTACAAGTATTTCATTCGGAAACATGTCACCTTTTTCACCACTTGTGAGTTTGCAGGTCTGATAATAATTGCAGTCATTTTTACTGTAATAAAGTGAAAAAATATATATTTTCGAGTAATGAGAATGACTATTGAGAATTACTCTGAAATAAAAAATCCATATACATTACAGTAATTAATTTGAATAAGTAAATATAATGAATTGACATAATGCACCTTACAAATTTAATGTCTTTTATTTTGTGGTGAAATTTGATTCCCCAGCGCTCAGCGGTTTGTGTTTAACGGCGGTTGTTTGCACGGTGCACTAGAGGCCATTGAGTCTTTTGAAGCGAATATGACTGGAATCTGAATTCACCCCAGGATCTACTTCCCATCATCCTTCGGAAATGTATTTAGAGTCTGCACTCTTGCGTCTGTGAAATTAGCCGCGGTCTCGTTGAGCTCTGCTACATTGTGACATTACTGCAAAACACTTTTGTGTTGCTCTCTATTAAAGAATGTTGTTTCTTTTTGATTTTATTATTTGTGTCAGCTACGTTCTGCTGGTGGAAAGGTTGATGCCTGGGGACACGAGCAAGTGAAAATGCTGGAATGCTCTTTCATTAAAGGCTGGCAGTGGAAGAGGAAATCTGAGATGGAAAGAGACGTTCAAATGTATGGCGTCCACATAAACGCACCAAACTGCATCTTCATGCGCTGATTTGATTCACATTTCTTGTCTATAACAGCGCGTCGACTTCAAAAACACATGTAGCAGTATTTTGAGAGCCGAAGTTGAATTGATTTTTGTAATCAAACTGTTTTCAAAAGATTTGCTGCTGGGAAAATGAGTTACCGTAACCAAATTCAGCTGCGAGTTTCACCTTTACACCTTTCTGCAGAAAATCATCATCACCTATTTATTTTTGGCTAGAACTCAGAGCGGACGTAACGATTCTGGAAGTGACTTTTAATTTGACGGGCCTTCGGTCGCTGCATTAGGGGAAGGCTTGATTAAAAAGAGGAGCACCATATTGTTTGCAGATGGAGGCGCTTCAGGAGGAGTTGTAATTGAATTTCTGCGTGGAGATGGCAGGCCAAACTCAGCACCTGCCTGGCACCTAGCGCTTCAGAGCGACTGGAAAAGACATTCCGAAATGGAATTCTTCTGTGACATTTTCTGCGAATGGAATGTTAGGATGATATGACACGATGTCTTCAGTCGCTCATGACCTCATCGGCTCTAATGTGGCTCAAATAGGCATTTGAAAGCAATATTAAATCATAAAATATGAGAATTTTCTTACTTAGTCTTGTTTTCTAGTACAAATATCATTGTTTATATCAAGAGGCATTTACTTGGGAAGCAAATAAAATATCGAAATGAAGAGAGTTTATGCTTAAAACAAGATCTGCCAGTGGGGCCCTAAGAACTCAGATTGTTATTATGACGCCACAGGCAGATATTTATCTTGTTTTAAGCAAAAACTCTCTTTATTTTCATACATTTTTCTTTACAAGATGTAATATCTCAGGTCTCAGGTGTCCCCAGAATGTGTCTGTGAAGTTTCAGCTCAAAATATCCCCACAGATCATTTATTATATCATGTTGTAAACGGCCATTTTTGAGTGGAAGGAAAAACATGCAGTTTCTGTGCATGTATCTTTAAATGCAAATGAGCTGCTGCTCCCCGCCCCCTTTCCAGAAGAGGGCGGAGCCTCGGAATACTCTTGCGAAAACTAAAACATCTGTTTGGTTTTGATGATAATCTTTAACGCGCTCACGTAACATTGCAGTTCTTCATCATCATGAAAGTTTATTATCTGCATGCGTTTTAAAGCCATATCAGTCTAAACTTCTGATATCTGAGCGCACACACACACACCCGAAGCACGTGCACAGAAAGCTGGATGTCAGACGGAGCGTCCCGTGAGTATTAAACTACGATCTCTTTCACGTCTTTTTGCGCTTATACGGTCCAGTACACACAAGGTTATCACACAAAGTTGACATAAACACAGTCGGTTATGTCTGTGAACGTAAACAGCCAGTAAAGAAATCGCATGTGTATATTAGATCTGTGTATTAACGTGACAGCAGCGTAATATACAGTATATGCTGTTAAGATGAATCAACAAAAGAAAAACTGAAAATCACTCGCTGCTCTTGACTGAATAAGTAGCTTTATATTTCATACCTGAATGTTCTGGCGAGGAGATAAACAGCGTACTGTGTACAGCTCACTGAGGGCGGGGTCTATGCTAATAGGGGCGGAGTCAATCAGCAGTCGTGGGCGGGGCCTAATCAGATGTGACATCACATTGCATAGAAACTGTAAACGGCTTGTTCTGGGACACTGCTTATGATTTAAGGGGATTAAAAAAAGAGTAGGTGGATTTTTACCATTATAAGGTGGTTGTGTACACACATTTATGTTCAAACACCATGTAAAAGTGAATTTTGCACATAATATCTTATGCCATTGGCTTCTTAAGTAAATGTATCTTGATTTTAAGATTGTTTATATATTTGTACTGGAAAACAAGTCAAAAATTCTAAATGAGAAAATCAGTTTTTGCAGTGATAGTTTGAGTTTCCCTGTGAAATCCTGGCGTGGTGTAATTAGGTCAGTCGTTTAGTGCATTAATGAGGGTTAATTGTGCGGCGTCTGATCTGTGCTCTCTCCGCCACACATGAGCTGTGTTTCCATACCTCCAGTATAAATGTCCATTCATATGCCTCTTTTCCTGTTTAACACAGCACCAGTGATCCGTGTGGAAGGCCTAGCCTGTGATACGTTTTTAATAAAACACACTCGACGTGTCCAGCCGAATTTTCCCTTGCAAAAGTAGCGTCTAAAACAACAAATCTCCAGTAATCTCCTCCAGTGTTCCCGCTTCCGACGAGCATATGGCGTGTAGATTGTGTTTTGATGCGACGTGTTTTCACAGACGTGTTTTGTTTTGCGTGGCATGGCTAAAATTAGCTGAAGAGAGGGCTGGAGTGAATAAACAAGCCAATCCATTAGCGTGGACGGGTTATTGGCTTATTTCGCCTCTTCTGAGGGCGGCCCATTAAAAGTGGTAATGTGTGCCCGCAGCTCTGCCCGAGGGACTCGTCGGAGGCCAGGGAGGAATATTTCACATGCATCAGGCGCCTGAATTAAATAGACCAATGTTCCCTAAAAAGACTGAAGTACATCTCTTTCTGATGTGCGTCTCGGGCAAAAAAATTCATTGATCTTGGAATGTCCCTTGGCAATTATAAAATATTAAATCCAAGTCACACTTTTTGGCTCAGCTTAATTCCTCCTCTCTCTCTCCATCTCTCGCTCGCTCTCCCGCTGTTCATTGCTTCCTCCATTTGATCAGTTTTAAAAAGTTTGCAATGTTTTCTAATAGAATGAATCCCAGTAGTGCTGCATAAATCGTTCAGTTCAGATCCCGATTATCGGTTTTGGCAGCAGATGTCACGAAAGGTTTTGTTTGAGATGTTAAATATCTGCATCTCCCCGTGTCCTCTGAGACGTCGGAGCCGTCCGTGGCTAATTGGCCAAATAATTTAATTTAACCGTGATCTTAATAAATATATTCAGCCAGCTGTTTGACGGGCCACACAGTTCATTAGAGCCGGTGTGTGTTTGTGATTCGGGTAATTAAGATTTAGAATCGATCATTGAATGCATAATGCAGGAGTCAGTAATCCGTGCGCAGGGATTCCTGCCCTTCCTCGTATCCGCCTGTGGATTTTATTTAGAGAGCCTAATTAACTATCAGATTTCACGTTTTCTTTTTCCTCCCTGCCTTTTTGGCTAAACAATACGTCATTTTGACTCAAGCAATGTGGCGTTTACTAAATTAAATTGCGTTCAAAGGTTTTGTAAATACATTTATAGTGTAATTAATATGCATGTGAACATGTTAAATGTGTTTGGCTTGTTCAGAAACACTGTTGTAAATCTACAAATGAATGAACTCAAATAAGCATGTCAGATTGCTTGTTTTTGTTTCTTTATGTGTGTGTGTGTGTGTGTGTGTGACTGAAACCTGCAGATGGTAATTATAAAGCGTGCTACGCCATTAAACCAGCATTCAAACGCTCTTATTTTCCGCAGCCGCCCAAATCACAGTCGCTTGCACTGAAGTTTCTCCTTTCTACATCTGTCATATTGCTGTCTGAAGAACCCAGACATGTATTTTTTAACAATCCATAAATTATGTATTCTGAGCCGTAATGAACACAGTTGAGTGATGCTCTCTGTGATCTCGCTCTGAAGAGGATCTGATATTTCCCTCACTTTCAGACTGTTCATTACGTGTTCAGGTCGATGTGTGTGTGTGTGAATGTGTGGAAATATGCAGATATTTTGCCTGATACTGTTAAGAAGATATTATAAATCTATACTATTTTGTATAGTTAAAGTCCCCATGAAATCAGAATTGAAGTTTTTTGGCTTAAGATTTTAAAACTTACGCCAATAGAAATCAATGATTTTGATGACATCACTCTGCACTTCAGCTTCTCATCAGATTTTCTGTCCAATCATATGCTCTCTAGAATCTGAAGCCCCACCCCCTACATTATAGACAGACGCTGAAGCTGCGACACACATAGTGCACTGTATAGGGGATAGAGAACGATCAGACAGTGCGCTATATAGGGGATAGGGAACGATCAGACAGTGCACTATATAGGGGATAGGGAACGATCAGACAGTGCGCTATATAGGGGATAGGGAACGATCAGACAGTGCACTATATAGGGGATAGGGAACGATCAGACTGTGCACTATATAGGGGATAGGGAACAATCAGACAGTGCGCTATATAGGGGATAGAGAACGATCAGACTGTGCACTATATAAGGGATAGGTAACGATCAGACAGTGCGCTATATAGGGGATAGGGAACGATCCAGACAGTGCGCTATATAGGGGATAGAGAACGATGCAGACAGTGCACTATATAGGGGATAGGGAATGATCAGACAGTGCGCTATATAGGGGATAGAGAACGATGCAGACAGTGCACTATATAGGGGATAGGGAATGATCAGACAGTGCACTATATAGGGGATAGGGAACAATCAGACAGTGCGCTATATAGGGGATAGAGAACAATCAGACTGTGCACTATATAGGGGATAGGGAACAATTCAGACAGTGCACTATATAGGGGATAGAGAACGATGCAGACAGTGCACTATATAGGGGATAGGGAACGATCAGACAGTGCACTATATAGGGGATAGGGAACGATTCCGACAGTGCGCTAAATAAGGGATAGGGAACGATCAGACAGTGCGCTATATAAGGGATAGGGAACGATCAGACAGTGCACTATATAGGGGATAGGGAACGATCAGACAGTGCGCTATATAAGGGATAGGAAACGATCAGACAGTGCACTATATAGGGGATAAGGAACGATCAGACAGTGCACTATATAGGGGATAGGGAACGATTCCGACAGTGCGCTATATAGGGGATAGAGAACGATCAGACTGTGCACTATATAGGGGATAGGGAACGATCAGACAGTGCACTGTATAGGGGATAGAGAACGATCATACAGTGCGCTATATAGGGGATAGGGAACGATCAGACAGTGCGCTATATAGGGGATAGGGAACGATCAGACAGTGCACTATATAGGGGATAGGGAACGATCAGACAGTGCGCTATATAGGGGATAGGGAACGATCAGACAGTGCACTATATAGAGGATAGGGAACGATCAGACTGTGCACTATATAGGGGATAGGGAACAATCAGACAGTGCGCTATATAGGGGATAGGGAACGATCAGACAGTGCACTATATAGGGGATAGGGAACGATCAGACAGTGCGCTATATAGGGGATAAGGAACGATCAGACAGTGCACTATATAGGGGATAGGGAACGATTCAGACAGTGCACTATATAGGGGATAGAGAACGATGCAGACAGTGCACTATATAGAGATAGGGAACGATCAGAGAGTGCACTATCTAGGGGATAAGGAACGATTCCGACAGTGCGCTAAATAAGGGATAGGGAACGATCAGACAAGTGCACTATATAGGGGATAGGGAACGATTCAGACAGTGCACTATATAGGGGATAGAGAACGATGCAGACAGTGCACTATATAGGGGATAGGGAACGATCAGACAGTGCACTATATAGGGGATAGGGAACGATTCCGACAGTGCGCTAAATAAGGGATAGGGAACGATCAGATAGTGCGCTATATAAGGGATAGGGAACGATCAGACAGTGCACTATATAGGGGATAGGGAACGATCAGACAGTGCGCTATATAGGGGATAGGGAACGATCAGACAGTGCACTATATAGGGGATAAGGAACGATCAGACAGTGCACTATATAGGGGATAGGGAACGATTCAAACAGTGCACTATATAGGGGATAGGGAACGATTCCGAAAGTGCGCTATATAGGGGATAGAGATATGTCATAGAGATATGTCTACATATGTCTACATACGTGACAACCTGCTTGCAAAGGGAGCGTGCTGGGGACTATTTTCAGGCGCTGCGTAATATCATTGCGCCGCTGCACCCATGGTACGGCAGCAAAGTTCCTTGATTATTACGCAGGAATGAAAGTATAGTCCCTAGCCATATCGGTCTAGAAAATTGCAACTTTTCATTTTCCGTCAGTCTTAGTACACGATGTAACTACAGAAGAGTCAAGTTTTAAATAGGAAAAATATTGAAAGTCTTTGGTCATTTTTTATCGAGATGCTAACGGTCTAATCAGATTCAATGATCTATGCTAAGCTATGCTAAAAGTTCTACCGCCAGATGCGGAGATCGGCTGAACGGATTCAAAAATGGTAAAACTCAACGGTTTAACTCTAGGGGAGTTGGAAAATGAGCCTATTTTCAAAAAAAGTGGAGTGCTCCTTTAAATTAGTGCTGCCATACGGCAAAGTTTAAACAAGCATCCACAATTAAATATCGAGTGCATGAATAAACTATTTGGTAACAATATCATGCAATCCTAGTCTACATGTCATCATACACATATGCTCATAATTACATGGCGTTGATTCTGTTTGAACACACCTACATGATTGACATGTCTCTTATGGGTGGTCTGGGCACAAAAAGCTACATGGGCTTGTGTTACTCTGTGTATCCGAATCAATTTATTGCTTTTCTCTCTGGGCACACAATCATGTTTTATTCCTGTGCTTTGTGTTTTATTGCATCAAAATCTGCCAGGTTAATTTCTGTCTAAATCCTTATTGTATGCATGCACATATTCGTGCATTAGTTCTTCTTCAGTGTGTGTGTTTGTGTTGTGAAGCTGTTTGGATATCAGACGATGCTCTAGGTGTTTTCCCACAATGCCGATGGGCTTCCCCCGCCCAACGTCCCGCCTTAGGTACAGGAAGACTTCAGCACTTCCTCCTGCAAACTCGTGCAATTATCACTGCAAGAGTGTAGATTTAAACCGAGTCAATATGTAGATAAGGTTTGCGCATACATACAAAGGAAGTCGGATTTGGTGTGTAAAGCGATGCAGGTATGAGGCGTCCCCGCCAGCCTTCTATGATGAAACAGGGTTAGTTTTCAGCTCAGCACTGGATTTTGGCACCAAGCTCTTGCTTAACACAGTGAGTTCGATGTGTACATCAATATAATAGTGTTTTGAATCAACTTTTGCATTGTAAAAGAAACCATCTAAAGATGCTCAGATGTTCCAGAACTTCCCATGCAAGCGATGAAGACACTTTCACATCACACTAGGACTTCAAACGTCATGCATCACTTTGATTTCCACATGCACTGCCACAAAAAGATGACTTTAATATTCTAGTTGCATGGATATACACTACCTGTCAAAAGTTTTTGAATAATTATGATTTTTAAATCTGAAAAATTTAATCTAAGGCTGTATTTATTTGATCAAACATACAGTAAAATAGTGAAATATTATTACAATTTAAAATGCATATTTTCTATGTGAATATATAGTAATGTGTAATTTATTCCTGTGATCAAAGCTGAATTTATCATCATTACTCCAGTCTTCAGTGTCACATGATCCTTCACAAATCATTCTCATATGAGGATTTGATGCTCAATAAACATTTTTATTATTATCAGTGTTGAAAACAGTTGTGCAGCTTCATATTTTGTGGAAACCATCATGCATTTTTTTTCTCCAGAAAGTTTAAAATAACAACATTTGTTTTAAATAGAATATTTTGCAACATTATAAAAGTCATTACTGTCCTTTTTGATTAATTTATTGCATCCTTGCTGAATAAAAATATTAACTTATTTTTTTTAATCTTACTTACAGCACAACCGTTCTAAACATTGATAATAGTCATAAATGTTTCTTGAGCATCAAATCCTCATATGAGAATGATTTCTGATGGATCATGTGACACTGAAGACTGGAGTAATGATGCTGAAAATTCAGCTTTGATTTTAGATTGTAATAATATTTCACAATTTTACTGTATTTTTGATCAAATAAATGCAGCCTTGGTGAACATAAAAAACATAATTACAACGTTTGACCTGCATGCAACACAACACCGGCGGCTGTACTGTAGCTCTATAGAGTTCAGTGCATTAGGGATTATTGATGTGAGTCGTATGAAAGGCCCTTAAGAGTCTTTGTTCTTTTCTGGGACGCAATCATATTAAACATGACTGTTATTGCATTAACAAAAGTTTGAGAAGTTGACAACCTAAAGAGTCTCTCCCAGTAGGTATACACAAATGTTGAATAGAAGCGGGACTCTTCTACACCTCGTGGAGGGCAAACGGTTTGGCTCTTCTGAAGCTTTTTAAAATGTTCATGAGCTCTCAGTGGTGTGTGCGCATAATTTATTCATTTGGAGTGAGATGTTTTGAGTCTTTGCCGAGACACATTTGACAGCTCTGGGTGGATCATTGTCTTGATGTACGGGCCTCGGTCGCCACATCAGCGTTAAAAGAAAGTTTTGATGCTCCGCGAACGGGCTCCGGCTCCCCTGCGTTCACACTCAAAAATAACTCTTCCGTGCAGCGCTTTCCCGTAACGACCCTATTAGAGATTGTTTTCCTTCTGTCAGGTCACCCTTGTTGGAGGTTCTTAGGTTCAAATGTTTTTCTGTCAAGTGTTGTAGTTCAGTTTCACAAAGACATCAAAAAGTGTTTGGAAGTGGCGTTTGGGAACCTCCTGCAAAGCATCGCTGTTTTAACTTTTCCGTTGTTATCTTTAGCTCCTCCTTCAATTAAATTTTAAAACAGCCGTAGAAATGACTCCCCACCACAGCGTTTAAAATGCGAGGACGCCAAAACCAACAAGGCCTCATTAGCGGGATCTTCTGAGGACCATCGTTTAGACTCAATACTCATTACGCCGACTTCCCGTTGGAACTCTAATTGGGTTCGTTTTACATGTGAAACGCTTTCAATTTTTAATGTGCCACTTTTTAAAGTTCCACAACTGCCAAAGATGCTCGTTCTTCTTTTAATGGGCTGTGAGTTTTTCTGCGTTGAGTCAGAGGAGATCAGGGTCAATGCGGATGGCGATGGAAAATGCAACGATTGGCTCACATGTGTTTGGGTCGTGTTCCCCTGTTTATCTTCACGCAACTCTGTCGGCTGAGCGGTTCTGCTCAAAAGAGTTTGTTTCTAGACAACTGCTCTGTTTATAGGAATAAATAGTCACATTACAGCCGGTTCTGAGAGGAACTTTCTGATCTCCCCCCAAACGAACTTCCAGTTAATTATAGTTCCTGCTCAGTTTCACTGTGTTCCCCTCAAAACTTGTGTTTGCTAGAAAAATAATGACTGCTAATTAGCCCTTTTGTTCAGCGTCTAGCTACTTTGTTGCTCTCAGGCTCTGAAAACCGAGGGACGGGGAAGTTTCCTAGCAAGGAAAGTTTGTTTGCCAGGGAAGTTTCCGGGCGTTTAGCTCGATGACCCCTTCGGAGATGCGCTTCGGGAAACGCTTTCATCTTGAGCCGTAACCTGTGGACGCTCCGACTCAAGGCGATCGCTATTGCAGCTTTGTCTACTAATTAGAAAATTCCTGACCTCCAGCGAGATGTTTTAATTATGTGTTGTGTCAACGAGTTTGCCGATTTAATCCACACTCTTGAGTGGGTGTGCAGATGAACCGGCACGTCTCTCTCTCTCTCTGTCTCCTGTCCGTCGCACATGACCTCGTGGCCGTTCTTCATCGCCATGTTTGTTTTCACATGCTTAAGTAGCCAAACAAGATGCTCGCGAGGAGCCGTTTACGTGGGTGTGAAGCGAAACAATGCGACAGGGCTGCTCGCACAGAGAGCTCGGTGTCTGTGAGTCAGTGCCGCGCGAGGCAGGAAAGGGTTAAGGAGCGAGTGAGAGGGGATGCTGAGAGCGCGGCTGCTGCAGAACATAGCCGTGTTCGTGCGAAGGCAAGTCATTTCCCGAAACACTGCAGACACTGCGCCTCGGGCGCTCTGAAACCTTTGGAGACCAAAATGGCTTGCAGGAGTTAGAAGTAATAAGGTGTTTTTTTTTTTTCGCCTTCTTTCTCCTTGACTGAAATTCTGCAGTTGCTATGCATCGCCATGGCCGTGTTTTTCCTTGTGTTTTATGTCAGGCATTAAGATGCTTACCAGCCCGCCATTTTTGAGATTTGTTGCTCTTTAGTTGGGCAGCGAATTGCAGTTGTTTGTTTTGAATGTAATTCTGCCATTTTTCATCAAGATCAGACGAGCACGACCCTGTGTTTCTCTTTTCAGTATTTACGCTACATAAAATCTAATACAGCAACAAATATGAGCTGACTTGCTCTTTGATATTGCAGCTTTTTTTCCTTATTGTTTAACAAAATTGCACATTCAGCCTGTTTCGGACCATGAGGCCTAATACTGTTTTAATACTTAATACTATGGTGAACTGTCTTTGACTCAGTGTTTAGTACCACAGACAGTATCACCTGGGCTTATTTTATGCTATTTTTCCCTCCTCTAGTTCATTTTATATATATATATATACTCAATTAATACAAGCTCATAAAATCTGCATTCATTATACATTTATTAGTTACACTTTATTTTAAGGTGTCTTTGTTACACTGTAATTATACCTATTTAAGTACTGAGTAATATTAAGTAACTACATGTACTTACTATATGGTTAGGATTAGGGTTTGGTTTTGTTTAGGGTTAGTTGCATGTAATTATGCATAATTTATAGTTATTACTATAGTAACTGCATGTAACATGTAAAAATGACACCCATTTATTTTATTTTGTATTTAACAAAAACACTCTTTTTCATATATATATATTCTATGATCTGATATTTTAATAGAATATATCACTATTTCACTTAGTAAATATAATCTACAGCTATTTGCACAAATATGTTATTTTCACTTAATCTATAGTCTTCATAAATATATAGTCTCTCAGTTAAAGGGGCTGCATGTAGAATTCAGAAACCCTTGTGATTAGCGACACCGGGGGCCAATGAGTGAACTGCAGCCAGTGACTTATTACTCGTGCTCGCACTCGTGCACACGTAACATACAAGAAAACGTGATTCAGTGCCCTGATATACTCGCGGCAAAGTTATTTTCGTTTTTCGCTTAGAAGTTGTAAATACCTTTGCAGTGATATACTGTTAACTTCGGCCTCCACGCTGCTGAGAGCGACGTTTAGATGAATATGTGCTGCATGCTTTCCTCTCAATAACAAAATAAACACAACAAAAATGAGAAAACAGCCGTTAAGTAAGCATCTGATCATAGTGATGTGGATATGTTTGCTCCAGATCTGAGATTCATGTCGACAGATTAGGTCATTAAAATTACACTGTTAGGATAGATTGATTATAAAGTGTATTTGGGACTATAGACTGTATAGATCTGGCTATGTGAGACTATAGTTTGAATGAATCCTTTTCTTTGCACGACACATTGACATTACAGTGCAGAACGGCTCTTTCGCTGCTATCCTGAACATTGTATAAGCATTCATATCATGTGTCATTCAACAGAAGCATGTAAACGTCACATCCGTTTGATTTTCCTGGTTCACATAAACATCTACAGGCTTTCATAGACAACCTAGGTTTCGTTACAAGCTTGGCAATAAAAAAGCAATTAATACATGAAAATGCTTACATATAGCACCTTTAATATGAGATCATAAAAGCGGCGTGCTTAATAATTATTTTACTTAAAAAATGGTGTTAAATGCACGATATGAACATTTTGGCCGATACGATAACCGATAATTATTCATATTTGAAAGCTGATAACCGATATGATGTTAAACATAGGGGTGCACTGATATGAAAATTATGGCTGATATTATATTTGAAAGCTGATAACCGATACATTTGCCGATAAATCTAAATTCAAATTTTTATATAATTTTTGAGAGCCTGATTACAAAAACAAAAGTCTGACTTTTAAAGTCCATGTCCCAAGCACAGAATTATATGAAAAAATATTATGGTGTTTAGTGTGCATCTGAAGTGTCTCAGCTGAAAGAAATAATCCATTATTTATCGGCTTTAATATATTGGCCATATTTTCTTTATGGGCCAATAACAATAACATTAAAAATTAACATATATCGGCCGATACCGATATGGTGGCTGATATATCGTGAATCCCTAGTTAAACACACAAACACACACATATATATATTCCACCATAGCACTATTTTCTAAGCAATCGAAGGACCCCAGTTAGTATTTTCATAGTTTACCACATTCACTATTGTGTGAGTTTCACCAAAGCAAACTGAATATTATAAAGGTGTGTGTTAGAACAGCTCTCTCAAGCTTCTCTGACCCTTTGATTAGCAGAAAGCCCAAAAACAGAGCCGTCTTCATCCTTTTCTCCTGCCTTTGTTACTCTTGGCTGCCGTAGCGCGGTTCAAAGTGAGGGCTCCACGTATAATCCGCGCAATATACATCTGTGAATTATTATTGTAATTCTTTATACGTTTATTGGAGCTGAATAAACTCCACATCAAATACATCACCCGGGCGATGTCGAAAACGCCTCGGGCTAATCACTCAACATCTGCTAACTCTTTCAAAATGTCCTCATCGGCCTTTTCTCCTGGCAAAGGAGGAGGAGAGGAAAAGTGAGAGGGAATTTCTGGTCTTAATTAATGGCCGTTGCCGGTGCGGAGCGCGAGACGGTTCGGGCCCCGCGGCGGGGCTGGTGTGGGCGCTCTGAGCGTGGGGAGAGGGGAGGCCGGGGTCGCTCTAATGCAACATGGAGCTAGACATGTGGGAAAGCTTTGGCTCTTGGCTCGGCCTCAGACGCTCTGACATGATGGGAGGGCCTCGCTCACACACTCCTGATGACAGTGAGAACGAGAGAGCGCTGAAGTCCTAATGGAAACTCAGAAGTCATCCTGTCTGAAGTCATTCTCAGACCCTGGATGACGGTGAGCGTTAGCGTTGTGCTGCTCGTGTTTGTCTGGTTTTATCCAACTTTTTGGTTGAATACATGCCTTGGTCACCTTTCACCCTAAAATGAGGAAGAAGTATTTTGCATAAAAGCATGAAGCCTATTTTTAGCTTTTTATTTTATTTTATTTTATTTCATTCCATTTCATTTTTTATTTTATTTATTGTTTTATTTTGAATTTTTTTTGCAATGATTTACTTTTTATTTTTGGATCATATTACAGTGAAAAGTAGTAATGAGTTTGGGAAGAATTTGGGAAGAAAATGTGTGTACCTGTCATGAAAATAATATCACAATATATAATTATAATTATATATCTTTTTTTTTCTCCAATTTTTTGTTTTGATTTTGGCCTGAAATGTTTCTTGGTATTTTGTGAGATTTGTGGCTGTCTAACTTTAGGAAAAAATATTATGTCAGTATATATATATATATGATACTATTCAAACATTTGTGGTAAGATTTAAATAATAAAACTTTTGTTCATCAAGTGTGCATTAAATTGATCAAAGTTGACACTGAATATTAAACTTTCTATTCATCAAAGAATCCTGAAAAAAGTATCACCATTTCCACAAAATACATATATATTTTTACTGAATATACAGTATGTGTACATGTATTTATATTTATTATATACATTATATATACATTTTTAATATGTTTTAATGATTTATTTTCTGTGTGTATATATATCAGCCACTGTGTTCTCCAGACTTCAGCATTATAGTCACTGACATACTCAAATCAATCGAGCACATATAAACCGTTCATTTTCCCACTGTCAGAATTCATCCGTTTGTTCTTTCAGTCTGTAACGGCGCTTCCATCTGCGTTTCTCTCTGATTCCATCTATCGCTTCATATTTAGTTGCCTTCTCTTGGTGTGTTTGCTGAGATAGCAGTATTGGTAATGTGTGTGTGTGTTTCTGGCAAAGTGGACCATTAACCTGTAGCCCTGAGGTGAAACCGCAGCCAAGTCCAATATTGGCTCCAGCATCAAGGGCTCCTGCTTCCCGCCACTCAAAAACACTCAGAAACACACGGATCAGCAGAAACCAGCTGAAGATGGACTCGGAGCAAATTCAACTTTCAGCCTTCTGCCAACGTCAAACGATCAGAGAGTGTGAGACGGCATGGGTGCAGAACATACTTTATTAACCTGAAGTAAATCTGGCCCTGTCCATGCGCTCCACACGGAGGGAAACTGAACTCGTTACACCGTCTGTGATTGGCTTACAAATACAAGTACCAACCTGTTATCGGCTGGGCTTGATCTCCGGTCTAGAATCGATATTCTGTGTAAACTGTAGGGAAAAATAGAAACATAGATGGTTCATAATCAGAACTGAGACTGACAAACGTTTGTTGTTAGATGTTCAGTGTGAGCCGTGTACGGTCAGAGGTCAGAAGGTCACAGACAGCAGACAGACGGATGAGGATCAGACAAAACCAGAAACTCTTTCAGCCTTCATGTCTTTGGATTATTATAAGATGTCATATTGAGTTCCTTTCAACAGATTTAAATAATATTAGAATTAGAGATTTAATTTATTTGCTTAGAAATATATCCTCAATATGTAATTAAGACGTCATACAGAAGCACTCAACAGATTAATATTGAATCATTTATCTATACATCATCTATTCATCCATCCATCCTTATATTCATCCATCATCCATCTATTCATCATCCATCTATTCATCCATCCATCCTTCTATTCATCTGTTCATCCTTCTATTCATCCATCATCCATCCATCCACCCACACTTCCATCCATCCATCCATCCATCCTTCTATTCATCCATCCATCATCTATCCTTCTATTCACCATCCATCCATCCATCTATCCATCCTTCTATTCATCCATCCATCCTTCTATTCATACATCCATCAATCCATCTATTCATCCATCATTTTATTCATCCATCCATCCACCCATCCTTCTGTTCATCCATCCCTCCTTCTATTTATTCATCCATCCATCATTCTATTCATCCATCTATCAATCCTTCTATTCATCCATCCATCCTTCTGTTCATCCATCAATCGTTCTATTCATCCATCATCCATCCATCCTTCTATTCATCCATCCCCCCTTCTATTTATTCATCCATCATTCTGTTCATCCATCCCTCCTTCTATTCATCCATTTATCAATCCTTCTATTCATCCATCCATCCTTCTGTTCATCCATCCACCCATCCATCCATCCATCCATCCTTCTATGCATCCATCCATCCTTCCAATTAATCCATCCATCCATCCATCCATCCACCCATCCATCCTATTTATTTTGTTTTATTATTTAGGGATTTCAATTATTTTAGAAATAAATTCTCAAAATGTACTAGAGTTGTTATAAGATGCAATATTGAGTCTCAACAGAATTTAGTTGAATCTAAATTTAATTAAATCAAATAATGTTTTACATTTTATTTTATTTATCAGATTTAGGGATGTCATTTATTTGTTTAGAAATAAATCCTCGAGATGTGTTTGAGTAGTAAGACCATATTTTAGTTGTTATTATTTTATTTTATTAATTTTTATTTAATTTTATCATATGAAATCATGACATTTTACAATTGATTCTTTTTTTTTTCCTTTTTTGTAGAATGAATCAACAAATTTGATTTGTAAAAAGATTTTAAGGTCATACTGCGAATCTGAATGTCATAAAAAATCATTTGGTTCTTGTATTTTTTAAATGTAACCAGATCTCGATTCCAGCCTATTTAGATCATTCTGAGCCAAAGTCGGATTCAGACTGAAGCGCAGCAGTGTCTCTGACCACACACATATTGTCCAAATGGGGTCTGATTCCTCATTACTGGTCACTGTCACCTCACATGTTCCCGTGCTCTGATGGTGAGGAGACACGTATGTGTGCGTGTGATTGTGTGTCTGTTGGTGCCGCTGGCAGATTGTCATCAGCAGTGTGTTGGTGAGAGGGCTGGCAGGCGCGTCTTGTTACTCTCGCTGTCTTCAGGCTCGTCTCTCTCTCTGCTCGAAACACGTGCACGCAGTCAAAAATTGTCTGAAAAGATGTATGGAGGTACCCGTGTGCTAGCTGTCGGATGGATATGTCATATGACATTACGCCCGCGAGGGGCTCGGCGCTGATAAAATGACAGATGCTGTTTTTTGCCTTGCGGATTTTTGCCTTCCCACAATCTTTTCTTCTCCACTTCCTTCAGCTCCACATTGACCTTTGCCAAATTCAGCACTGATTCGACAATCCCAAAATGTAAATTAGCAGTAATTCGGAGTGTTTCTCTCCCTGGAGAGAGACTCTGAATCAGCTGAGTGTGTGTGTTTTGTGTTTATGTACTCGTTAACGTGAGGTTACAAGATGCACGAATCTCCATGGAAACAGACATCAACAGGGCTGTGTTTGGGTTATTGGCGTTGGCTTTAGGACTCGTACAGTGGGAGGAAAGACGTGAGCGCCGGTGGAGGACTGACCTTTCTGCCTGCGTTTGGATCACTTACTCTGCCTCCATGTGGCCCTGCAGGCGATGGAGCCAATCTGTGATCCTGAGGCCAAACGCACAGAGAATAGACTCGTACTGCAAACTTTCAGGAGTGACAACTACATTTCAGTGCACAAGCGAATCCTAAAAATAATGGTTCTGTATACGTGTCTTAAAGGTTCAGTGTGTAGTATTTATGAGGATCTATTGACAGAAATGCAATATAATATACATAACTATGTTTTCAGTGGAGTATAAAGACCTTACATAATGAACCGTTATGTTTTTATTACCTTAGAATACCATTTTGCGCCGCCAGGTAGTAGCATAAACTGACAAACTTCTCTACAGAGCGCTAGCTACTCTCTGCTCTCTCCGACGACAACATTTTTGTCCTGTGTCAGCCACCGTAGCTTCTCTATGCGCTCCGAAAGGGAGTGGTGAGTGGTGGGTGATGCAATTCACAACCTCACCGCTAGATGCTGCTAAAATTCACACACTGCACCTTTAACATTCAGTAATATTATAGATTTGACTGAACTGACAAAACTTGAACTCAATAACGACACTGTTATCTTCTGTAGAGCTGCTGTACAGCTGAAAATTTATTTGTTTCATAATTGATGACATTTGCAACTCTGACACAGTAATTGAACTGAATTGAATCGACATTGAACTGACTTGAGTTGAAGAAAGACTCTATTGTCTTCTGTAGAGCTGCTTTATAGTTGAATTTGTTTCACGTTGCATGTCTTTCTTCCTTTGTCTCTTCCTTGAACTGTTTTCCTTTCTCTCCATCTCTCAAACACATGCACGCATGTGAATATTCAGCACACAAACACGCCAGAGGCCCGTCAGCGTGTCCAGGTAGATGGATGTGTTTGATTGGTCCAGGCTATGATTGGCATTAATTGCCATGGCAGAAGGCATGCCTGCCTTTCACATGAGGTCAACTCTGATTGGCCTGATGAGTCCAGATCTTGCTTCTGGAGGTCTTGAGCCCCCAGGGCGTCCCGCGCTGCCTGTCCTAAATTCACCCCACCTCAGCACACTCCACCCGTCAGATCCGCTGATGGCTCGGTGGAGACGAGACACAAGCGGCCACCATGCATTCGCTGGCATATGCAGGATTTCTGATGCCCTCAGATGGTTTCCATTACGGCCTCCGTGTGCTTTGTGTTTACCGAGCGCAATCAGTCTAATTGTGCGACGTCTGTTGGAGAGAAAGACTTCGTTTCCGGTCTTATTTCGACTGGTTGTTTGTGTTATGTGAATTTTCTACCATCTGATATTTTTCTGTTATTCATGAAAGATGGAGGTCTGACTCAGCTGTGTAAGAATCCGTTTGTTTATTTGACTTCTCCTTCAGTTTATGCTTGAAAGCAGCAGATGAACAGGAAGTCTTGTGAGAATGTGAGCGTAAGAATAAACCCATTTGAGGCAAACTGAGTATCTCAGTGTAATCCACTGGTATTTAAGTTTAAGAAAAGACCTTTCTGATCATAATAACATCAGAAATGTTTTATACTTCTGGCCTGCATAAACAGTGGTTTTGACTGATGTGTCCACTGACGTGGAGCTAAACCAGTGTTTCTGATTCATTCTGTGTGTGAGCTTGATGCCAATTAGGAAAATGAACATAAATATGGAAATGTCTTAGTATTTGGTTTGTGTCTCTCTTGCATAAAACATTAAAGATGAACTAAACCTGATGATCATGATCTCCAGCATGATTTCAGATCCAAAGAGCATTTTAAGATATATATATATATATATATATATATATATATATAGGGACCTTTATGCTAGGGCTGCACAATATGGGGAAAAAAACTTTTTTTTGCTTGCAATTGTGATATGAAAACAATTTCACCAGATAACTTGAATAGCTCTATTTAGATAGAATTAATCATTCTAGAATTATTGGGATGATTTTGTAGGGTAGTGAATCTGCATAGAAAATAATAAAGAAATTACAAATATAGATAAATACAATAGAATACAAATGAAATAAACTGTGCTTTATGTTTTTCAGGTGAGTCTAACAGTATTCAGGTACAGAAATTGAATAATCAAATGTAAAATAACACTGCATAGTCTTCACTGAATAAATGAAATATAATTAATCTAGTTATTAAAGCTACAGAAGTGATTTTCTCTTTGTATTTTGTTGTTTGATTAACATTAATGTTTATTAGGCTGCTGTCAATTTAAGACAGAACGCACGAATCCAATATAATGATACACATCTGTTTTCTTTCTCAATGGTTTATGCTCAAGTAAGACATAAGTGACTGTATTTATGAGGGTACTCACTGAGATGGGCATTTTGACAACTTTTCCGTATATGTGTCCGTTCAAGCGTCTCGAATGGATTAGAATCGCGCGAATGTTTAAACCGACAGGACCTAAAACACATGCAAATTATAAACTTTCCCTTCTGTGATGGTTAAACTTTGCAATTAATCTAAGAATCACGTGCATTTCGAATCGGTCTGTACGGATCAACTACGATCCCTGTACTTGCATATCCTGCGATGTGACTATCGAGATATCGATGCTAAAACGATATATCATGCAGCCCTTCTTCATGCGTAGTGTCATGATAATGTCAAACGTTACTGGAAGCTATTGTGAGTTGAGTCTCCCACACACTTCTGAACCACTGAGCCTGTATGTTTAACCGCCTAAACTCCAAGGACCCTGATCAGGGTCCGGAATGACGTCATCAAGTATATACTTTAAATGTTAAATGTCTGTGGAGGAGCTCTGACCTCATATGTGGTACCATTTGAAAGCTTAGAATGTCTACTTTCTGGAGATATGCATCACTGTTGTTTTATCAAAAGTAACTTATTTACGCTAAATTACTCTGGGACCATCTGCGCCTGGATTTGGCCTACCCAAATTGAAAAGCTTCCCATACCCACATATAGTCTAAATACACAATTTTGGTGTCATTTTACAGAAAACCCTTTGAAGTTACATAAAACTCTGCTAAAAGTGATAAACATGTAAGTATATGTTGTCTGAGCTGTGATCAACCCCAAAAAGAGGCGCTTTTTGCATTTATACCACTGTATATGGGTATGGGGAGACTTTAGATTTGGATAGGCGGAAATTACATAAAAAAGGTAATATTCCTCCCTTCAAATCCATTTGAATAAATCTTGCATACAACATGATACAGACAAAATTATTTTGTCCAGTATTTGCTGCCATCTAGTGGAAACAGCCAAAACTGTCTGCAGGGTGCTAGAGCACACAGGGCCTGAGTCATACACTTAAAGGAACACGCCAACTTTTTGGGACTTTAGCTTATTCACTGTATCCCCCAGAGTTAGATAAGTCCATACATACCATTTTTATCTCAGTGCGTGCCATAACTCTGTCTGACGCACCCACCGCTAGCCTAGCTTAGCACAAAGACTGGAGGTAAATGGCTCCAGCTAGCCTACTGCTCAATAAGTGATATATAATATCATTGCGCCGCTGCACTCATGGTACTGCAGCAAAGTTCCTTGATTATTACGTAGGAATGAGAGTATAGTCCCTAGCCATATCGGTCTAGAAAATTGCAACTTTTCATTTTCCGTCGGTCTTAGTACACGATGTAACTATACACATCACAACATGTAAATAGGAAAATGTTGTGTTATTTTGTCACTTATTGAGCAGTAGGCTAGCTGGAGCCGTTTACCTCCAGTCTTTGTGCTAAGCTAGGCTAGCGGTGGGTGCGTCAGACAGAGTTATGGCACGCACGGAGATAAAAATGGTATGTATGGACTTATCTAACTCTGGGGGATACGGTGAATAAGCTAAAGTCCCAAAAAGTCGACGTGTTCCTTTAAATTTTTTTATTTATAACCAAAAAAATCCCCCCCTTTTTTGGGGGGGTTGATTACAGCTCAGACAATATATACTTAAATGTTTATCACTTTTAGCAGTGTTAAAACTTCAAAGGGTTTCCTGTAAAATGACACCAAAATTGTGTATTTAGATATGGGTATGGGAAGCTTTTCAATTTGGGTATCCAGGCGGAAATCCCCAAAAATGGTCCCAGAGCTTAAATTGTTAATATGAGAATTGTGTTTTGTTCTCCTCAGGTGTCTGGGAGTTCGGCAGGTTCTCCGGCCGGATCGTCAGCCTCCTCCGGCTCGTCACGGCAGTATTCCCGCCAGAGAATAACACGTGTCAATCTCAGGGACTTCATCTTCTACATGGAGCAGGAGCGAGAGACCAACAGATCTCTCCTTCTGTACCGCGCTCTCCTGAAGTAGTGTACACTAACTGAACTCTGCACACTACAGAGGGATCCGCACCCGACAAACACTTCCTTCTCAGCCCTGCGACGTGCCTTCAGCCCCATTCAGTATCTGTGACCTCGTGATGTCAGCGTTGCTTTTGATAGAAAAAGGTTTGGAAAAAAAGAGAAAAAAATATACTTCACGTTTCCTGTTTTCTCCTCAACTTTATTAGGTAAATTGTATTTATGATAGTGATTTTAAATACTTGTGTCTCCGGCTTTGAGCCGAGGAGCGTTTGTTTGTCTGTTTGTTGTTTGTTTTTTGTGTATGAATGAGTCTAACACTGCAAATATCACTTTCTTCATCTCTATTTTTATTTTGCAAAACACAAAAGAGAATATGTCTTGAATTAAGTTCATTTTTCTCAAATATCCCTTACTACCAATTTTTTCAAAGTTGTGTAAGACGGCATTAAAATGGAAGTTCTTTCTTCCCTCTTGTGACGAATATCCAAGTTAAACTGAGATCAAATGTAGGGCGGGGCTTGATTTTGTCTGTGGGGAATTGATTGGATGGTTGTGGTTTGCTATTGGTGGATCTCATGTGAGTGACAGGTGGCCCCGCCCTCGTCATCAGAGAAGAGATGAGATGTCACTAATTTTGATTTAAGAATGCACATTAATGTGCATGGATAAGTAATTTATAATAAATACTGCATTATTCCATAATAAAATAAGAAAGAATTGTCAATTTTGATTTCATATTGACTTTAAAATAAGCTTCACTACATTTCGATTGGTTATGCTTAGAGCATTGTAATATTTCATGCGTTTTTGCATATTTTTTTGTGTAACACGAGTGAAATCCTGATGAAGTTGTGTTTTTGCAGTGCTGATGTCATTCTGCTGTATATTCAACACGGAGCGCTTACAGTGAACGATCTTTGAGACGAAATGCCTTGAAGTGATCTATGTATTTTCTGTTAAAGAATCGTTATTCTCTAAACCTTATGCAGGCTTTCCCAAACATCCTCATCCTTATTATCAGTGTCCGACCACATGATTTACATAATATTTTGTCTTGTTTTCCAGTAGCCTAAAAATATCAAAAAAATATCAAATCAAGATACATTTACTTTGGAAGGAAAATTACTTAATTATTTCAGAAAACAACACTTAATATCTTATCAAAATTAGGTGAGTTTACGCTTAAACCGAGAACAAATATCGGCCGGTGGGGTCAGAAAAAGAATCTTGTTTTCCCTTTGAATTAAGATATTTTTTTCTGACTTCATTGGCAGATATTAATTCTTGTTTCAACCACAAACTCACTACATTTTGATACATTTTTCAGTAAACAAAACTTAATATCTTAATCATTTTGCTTCTCCAGTAAATGTATCTTGATTTAAGAATGTTTAGATATTTGTACTGTAAAACAGTAGCGGCTTCTGACTGTAAATTTAAGGTGTAGGCCAGATTCTGGGTCTTAGCGCCAGTTTATGATAAACATTTTTTATATTGTAATCGCTGAACACACGCAGAACACTTTAGGCAAAGGTTGTGTTATTCAGCCTGAGGGTGGCGCTCTAATGTTGATTGACAGGCATATTAATATATTAACTATATATAGGCTATTTACATGAGCATGTTTAAACTAAAACGAAATACTTTCATTAATTTGATACGCTACTCCACATAGGAAGAACAGAGACTAGTTACTGACCTGATGCAGACTAATAAGGGGCCGTTCACACAGAACAAGTTTTTCCATTCTAATGCTCTACTCTTCCATTGTTTTATTTATGTAAACGCGCTAGTAGGACGTCTTTAACCGCTGCGATCACGTCTCATGTCTTTGGCAGCTCTCGCACCCGAGTGCCACGTTTTTAAGACGCCGTGTCAAGTTAAAAGACTTTCAACTTTTACACGCCGCACCGCTCATCAATGTCAGTTCTAAAACAGTGTGGACCAATCAGAAGACCCGAGAGGCGGGGCAAGCGGTGCAAGCTTTTGTTTAAAGTAGAAAGTGGCATGGCAAATGCTTTATTTGACGGCGTTGGAGGATGGGGTGAACCCAAACAGATCTCTGTCCTGACGTTCTCTGAGCGACAGTTTTTATCTAGGTCAAATGCCATAGCCAGTGCGATTATAAAAAAATGTTCCATGTCAAAAACAGTAGCTATCTATTTTGCTGTTTGGCTATTTTCGTTATTGCATCACGTCTCTAAAGCGCATATCGAGACCCTCACATTTTTAGACTTCCACTGTGCTAATTTTCCATTGTTTTTCTATGTAAACACGCGCTAGATGGACGTCTTTAACCGCTGCACTCGCATATCACGTCTTTTGCAGCGTCTTGCACATGAGCGGCATGTTTTTAAGACACCGTGTCAAGTTAAAAGAATTTCAACTTTTAATGTCCACTGCGCAAAGGCGCCCTTTCAATTCCAATGCGCTATTTTTCCATTGTTCTTTTTATGTAAACGCCTTTAACCTCTGCGCTCGCGTCTCATGTCTGAACCCAAACAGATCTCTGTCCTGTCGTTCGAAGAGCGACAGTTTTTATCAAGGCAAGTATTTTATTTTCTTCCATGTCAAAAATAGTAGCTATCTATTTTGCTGTTTGGCTATTTTCGTTATTGCATCACGTCTTAAAAGCGCGTCTGCGCTTTTTTAAACCATTCCGCTGTTTAGACCAGTGCTGCGTCTCGTGTTGTTAGACGCAGAGACGTGTTCTGTGTGAACGGCCCTTCCATTTCACTGCGCTACTTTTCCATTGTTTTTCAATATAAACATGCGCTAGACAAACGTGTTTGACCGTTGCGCTCACATCTTGCATTTTTCTGTTATTCTAAACACGGCACTCAAGTTAAAATAAGTTCAACTTTTAAAAATCGCGCCTCGAGACCTTGCGGTTTTTCCCCATTTCACTGCCCACGTCTTTCATATTTAGACGCAAAGTTGCGTTCTGTGTGAACAGCCCCCAATGGCGTTTTTCAATTCCACTACACTACTTTTCCATTGTTTCCATTGTGTTGTGTGTGAGGCGTTTTGCATCGTCTCACACACAACATGGTGTTCTACAATCGCGGCGCTCAAGTTAAAATAAGTTAAACTTTTAAAAGACAAGTCTCGAGACCTTGCGGTTTTTCTCCATTCCACTGCCCGCGCCTCGCATTTTTAGACGCAAAGACGTGTTCTGTGTGAACGCCCCCCAATGGCGTTTTTCAATTCCACTGCGCTACTTTTCCATTATTTTTCTATGTAAACATGCACTAGACAGACGTCTTTAGCCGTTGCGTTTGTGTCAAGTTAAAAGAAGTTCATCTTTTAAAAAACTTGTCTCTGCTTTTTTCCGTTCCACTGACCTGCGTTTCACGTGTACAACAGCAAAAATGAATTCTGTGTGAACCGGCCCTAATACACACATAGCTGAAGTGGATTTATATCGTCTTGGTCTAAAGCTTGGTTTATGTGAGGCAACGTGAAAAGTCTGAAATCTGCCCCAATGGCTCTCTATTATAGCGTGCTGCAGTTCCATTTCTCACCACAGATTTACATTGGAAAATAGAGGGGCGCTGTAGAGCTGAGGAGACTCAGACACTCGCTGCCTCGCTTAGAATCATAACACACGCCTGATCAATTTTAATATGTCCTGCTCACTTTACGACTTAAAATAGTCTTACTTTAAACCTATCTTTGTAAAGCGACCTTGGGTGTTGGAAAGGCGCTATATAAATAAAAATCATTATTAAAACACAGAACTGCCCTTTCAGATGAGCCGCGGCTGCTGAAAAACAAGACAAAAGCTAATTTTTTTGCAGCACAATCACAGTATTTAACACCCCATAAAAAGCTAAATTTATCGACTAAAACTCTTACGAAAACTTTATCAGCGAGACTTTAATGTAAATAGACTTTTTGATGAATATTGTTTTTAAAAGCATGTATAAATGACTTCCACATGAGCGCTTTAAACTCAAGTGCGTATCGAGGAATGAAACGTTCCTTCTAAATCACGGTCATGATGCTTCTGTCTGTCTGTGGTTTGTCTACCTTTAATGTGTGTCCGTGAGGAGCACGAATCCCAAATCAGGCCGAGCTATAGCAATACCAACCCGCTAACACTTCAGCTTCATGTTCCAGCGTCATTCGACCTGTGAAGTATTTCTGAATCAAACACGACATTAAACGAGAAAAGAAAGTTTCTCATCTCGTAAATCATTCCAGCACTACATTATGAAGACAAAGAGTTTGGACTGACATGCACTGATGAATCAATTACAATAAGACCAGGAGCTTGAATTGTGAAAGTATTAGCACTTCATTTTGATTTCATGTTTTCATTTTTGTGTAAAACTGGATTTCACTGCCCTTGACTGTGTTTCAAGCCCATTCCTGTTCAGTGATGTTTAATCCCACAGCCTTTTCACTGCAAAAAATTATTTTCTCACTCAGTATTTCTGTCTTGTTTTCCAGTAGAAATATCTTGAGAAGCAAAATGACCTTATATATTAAGTTTTATTTTCTGAAAGAATTGTGTTATCGTGTATGCTGCCACCGCATTTCATTCAGTAACGTTAGGCAGTTTAGATTTAATGTTTGATGATCACATTATTTTACAAATGTTCTTCTATCGCTTGTTTCTGCTTCTTCTTCTGTGTTTTGATCAGGAGATTCAGAAGATGTGTAATAGCGCCCCCTAGCGTATAACAGTGAAAACACTGACTGGAAATTTGGTCGATGGTGAGGAAAGAGTTAAAACTGAGTTTTTGCTTACAGTTTTTCTCAATCGCTTTGGCTCAATTCTCGAATGAGAACTTTTTCTCAAACAATAAGTTCAGATCTCTGAACAATTAGTTTCTTGTTCACATCAAATTTGAATTTCTTATTGATTTAAGCAAATTGCATGTGTTTTGGCACGTGTGCAAATGGCAAGGCAAGTTTATTTACAGGTGCTGGTCATATAATTAGAATATCTTCAAAAAGTTGATTTATTTCACTAATTCCATTCAAAAAGTGAAACTTGTATATTATATTCATTCATTACACACAGACTGATATATTTCAAATGTTTATTTCTTTTAATTTTGATGATTATAACTGACAACTAAGGAAAATCCCAAATTCAGTATCTCAGAAAATTTAAATATTACTTAAGACCAATACAAAGAAAGGATTTTTAGAAATCTTGGCCAACTGAAAAGTATGAGCATGTACAGCACTCAATACTTAGTTGGGGCTCCTTTTGCCTGAATTACTGCAGCAATGCGGCGTGGCATGGAGTCGATCAGTCTGTAGCACTGCTCAGGTGTTATGAGAGCCCAGGTTGCTCTGATAGTGGCCTTCAGCTCTTCTGCATTGTTGGGTCTGGCATATCGCATCTTGCGCTTCACAATACCCCATAGATTTTCTATGGGGTTAAGGTCAGGCGAGATTGTGTGCCTCTCCTCTCTTCATCCAGACTCTGGGACCCTGATTTCCAAAGGAAATGCAAAATTTACTTTCATCAGAGAACATAACTTTGGACCACTCAGCAGCAGTCCAGTCCTTTTTGTCTTTAGCCCAGGCGAGACGCTTCTGACGCTGTCTGTTGTTCAAGAGTGGCTTGACACAAGGAATGTGACAGCTGAAACCCATGTCTTGCATACGTCTGTGCGTAGTGGTTCTTGAAGCACTGACTCCAGCTGCAGTCCACTCTTTGTGAATCTCCCCCACATTTTTGAATGGGTTTTGTTTCACAATCCTCTCTAGGGTGCGGTTATCCCTATTGCGTGTACACTTTTTTCTACCACATCTTTTCCTTCCCTTCGCCTCTCTATTAATGTGCTTGGACACAGAGCTCTGTGAACAGCCAGCCTCTTTTGCAATGACCTTTTGTGTCTTGCCCTCCTTGTGCAAGGTGTCAATGGTCGTCTTTTGGACAACTGTCAAGTCAGCAGTCTTCCCCATGATTGTGTAGCCTACAGAACTAGACTGAGAGACCATTTAAAGGCCTTTGCAGGTGTTTTGAGTTAATTAGCTGATTAGAGTGTGGCACCAGGTGTCTTCAATATTGATCCTTTTCACAATATTCTAATTTTTTCTGAGATACTGAATTTGGGATTTTCCTTAGTTGTCAGTTATAATCATCAAAATGAAAAGAAATAAACATTTGAAATATATCAGTCTGTGTGTAATGAATGAATATAATATACAAGTTTCACTTTTTGAATGGAATTAGTGAAATAAATCAACTTTTTGATGATATTCTAATTATATGACCAGCACCTGTATATAGCACATCAACAAATTGTCAACAAAAAAAGTATAAAAAACATAAACACAAATATTTCCATGTTCCAGTTTGGCTCAAACGATGACAAAAACACTTTTTATTTTTGATGGCATTGGCCAATTTCTTCAAGCATCCCATGAATTAAATGTTTTAGGTGAATTACTACATTCTGCAGACATGTGATCAAACAGACAATTGAGCTGACAGTTTAGAGAATGTTTCGAAAAATGTGCCAAAGCAATTGAGAAAAACGGTAAAACAGTGGGGTCAGAAAAAACAAACTGGTAACACTTTACAATAAAGTTCCATTTGTTAACATGAACTACCAATGAAACATACTTTTAAAGCATCTCTTAATCTTAATGTTACCCTGACAGAAACATAGTGTCGGCTCAGATCCGGCCCACATCTGGAATGTGTTGAATCCGCAGGTGCCAGATGTGGGCCGGATCTGAGCCGACACTATGTCTGGGTAATTTCAACTTTTACAGCAAAAGTTGCATCTGTTAATGTAATTTCTATGAGTCCGAGCTAACTAACAATGAACAGTTTTATCTAACATTTACAAATATTAATGAATAAATACTGTGTACCGCTCGTTTCTAGTTAATGTTAGTTAATGCATTGATTAACGTTAACTAATGGGACTTTATTGTAAAGTGTTACCAAAGGGAAAACAAGATTATTTTTCTGAAATTAAATTTTTAATTAAATTATCTTAAGCCATTTTGCTTTTAAAAAGTAAATGTATCTTGATTTAAGAATGTTTATTTGTACTGGAAAACAAGACGCATTTTCCTGTTTGTGTGCCTGATTATAACAGATCGCTATTTTCAGTTATTGACGTCAGTCAGATATTGTTATGATGAAGAATTGGAGTCCCGTCCGGACCGACCTGTAAGTATTTAGTTTGGTGAGGGTTCGCCGTACGTGATGTCAGGAGAGGTCAAGTTCTGTGACCTTTCTTCATTCCGGACCCTCTCGCTCTTCTATGCACCATGAATCTGTGTCTGAAGGATTTACTTTCATTGGTTTTTATGTCGTCAGTGTTTCCAACGTCCAGTCGAAAGCTCTAAAAGGGAAACGTCGTTTTGTACCTATTTATATTTTAGCGTCCATGTTTGCCAGTTTTCAGGCAATACGGTTCATTCCCCGACAGTCCGATGTGAAACAAGCACAAATGTATTACTTTATTAATCTTCTGATTTCTGCTGGAGGCTCTTTCTATGACTTACGCTTTGTAGCCAAAATATTATTAGATCTCTCTTCATATTGTATTATGTGCACAGCTGGAATTTAATGTTTTGATCTATGGATAATTTGTATATATTGTTTACAAGACCTTGTGTTTATTAGAACTATCTTATTTTTGGTAAATTCTGTACATATCCTGAAATATTTCAGTTTGTGTGAACATACTTCTGTATTTGTACCTATTTTGTAAAGGAATAAATAAGCTGTTTACTAAACTTCAAAATGTGTGGTTCACCATTTCATAACTTTTATGATATAAATGTTGTATTTTTTTTGCATTTTATATTTAGAAATGTTATTATATGTATAACTGTGTATATACGTATGATTTTGAAACTCTTTATGATATGTTATAAGTGTATATAACTTTTATTTATTTAGAAACATGTTTATTAAAGTATTTGTTTTTAATGAACCTACAAGTTCGATTAAACCATTAAAATATGAGGAGAATATTTTAAATATGAGGGAAGAACAAAACAGTAAACTTGTGTTTATCTGACAAAATTATTTGGCAAAAAAGGCAAATGTTTTATTATACTATGCAAAAAAAAATAGCATAGAACAACGAAAAGCTCACAGGAAAAATCTCACATTGACTACAACATAATCAGTTATTAATATTCCGTTGGTTCTCGTTTTTGCATGTTCATAATTTCTTTGTTTGACAGCCTGGACAAAAATTATGCTGCATAATATGGCATGTTTCATTGCATTTTTATCACAAATAAAAAAATTTGACTCCAAGCACAACTATGCAAACATGCTATATTGCAATATGCGATGCAGTATGCTAATATTACAATATATTTAACACATTTTCTATAATATCTGTAATATATTATGTCTAATATATATAAATAATATAATATATGTTATGTTTAATATTGTCAATTTTCCTAGGCCAGAAAAACGTAGAAATATATATATATACACACACACTGTAAAAAAAAACAAAAAAAACATAACCCTTAAACAGGCACGACTCTTATTTCATCTGGACTTAAGTAAAACATATCCAAAGGAATTTTTTAAATATTTGATGTAGTTTTGATTTTATGAGTTGTAACTCCCAGTTCACGTTGCCTGTTTAGGGTATAAAAAAAGGATCCTCAACAGTATTGACAATGAATGGTGTTTCGAGGTAAACTGGGCTCCCTGTACTGGTCATTGCGTTACTGCGAATTCCGGGGTGGTGAGTGAGGGGTCGGTTGTGTGTGGTGGGAGGGCCAGTAGAAATCTCGTTCCAGGACCGGGGCCCTATAGGCCCTCCAGGCCTCTGGGCCCACTGTCCACAGTCCCCCTTCTCAATCTATGTAGCTTGAGTTAAATGTAAAACTACTTCCAGAGAATTTTTTCTTGCAGGAAGGTAGTCCTCCAGGAGCGGGGTTGGACACTCCTGTTCTACCATAAAATGAGTGTGTGAAACTCTGCAAGAAAATATCTAGTTAAAAATGCAAAGCTATAGTCAACAAAAAGTAATAATATCAGTTTTACATGTGAATATTAACATTTAATGCAAGCTACATAGATTGAGAAGGGGGACTGTGGACAGTGGGCCCAGAGGCCTGGAGGGCCTATAGGGCCCCGGTCCTGGAACGAGATTTCTACTGGGCCTCCCACCACACACAACCGACCCCTCACTCGTCCCCCCGGAATTCGCAGTAACGCAATGACCAGTACAGGGAGCCCAGTTTACCTCGAAACACCATTCATTGTCAATACTGTTGAGGATCCTTTTTTTATACCCTAAACAGGCAACGTGAACTGGGAGTTACATACTTTTCAAAATGCGGTAAATAACAGCATGAGCAACATATAACTTAGTTTTCTTTTTCAACATCTTAAGACAATGTTCACAATTAATATTAGCAGTTGTTTTGCATTTTTTTCTGAAAAAAGTAAGATTAATATATATTTACTTATCACTAAATCTGAATGTCCTGCACCAATGGCGCCCATGTTGGGTTTAGGTCAGGCTGACTAATTGAACAAATCATGTGACCAGCATACTCAAGACAGACCAGGCTATGATAAATGATAAAAGGATTTGATGAAAACATCTTTCTTATGCCCCTAACAAGACACTAAAGAGTATGTAACTCGTGGGTTACGTTGCCTGTTTTAGGGTTAAAAAAGTAAGTGTTCGTGCTTCCTTAAATGTGTACGTTTAGTCAACTCAAATATCCAAGATCACTTTACATATTATCTACACATAGTTGCAAAAAATATTTGTTGTTTCAACTTAAAATAAGTCTTCATGCTGCCTTAAAATTGTAAGTTTGGTCAACTTGAAATGTGAAGTTGTACTAAGTGATACAATGTAGCGCAGTGGTTCTCAACTGGCGGGTCGTGACACACAAACTGGCCTCAGGTCAGTTCTGATCGGGTCGTGGACAGCAGAGAGAAACCGAGCTCAACCCTGAAGAGTTTGAACAGCAAAGCAAACATCTGACCACTCAACTACAGATCGCTAATAATCAGACGTTTATCAGTCATTTATCAATATTCCAGAGTTGCCGATTTATAGAAGTGGATGAAAAGCACAAACAACTGTCAGGTGAATATTACGCCTTTTTTATTATAGCAAATATGCAAGTAAATAAAAAAGAAGACACTGTAAATAAACACATGCCCTTTAATACCACAGTCTAATTATTAACACATTAAATAATGACAATTTTCACCTTGGTAGACATTTTGAAATGTTGAGGATTTTCTTTTGTCATTTGTATGTACAGGTCATATTGCTTTGCTCATGTTTAATCCATCAGTCTTCTAGTATTAAAGCAGTGTCAGTATGTCTGTTTACAAAGAGAAACCAGCATCTGAACTGTTTCAATATTCAAATAATAACTGTACATAGTACCGGCGTTTATGCCTGATGAAGCGTTTCACCCGATCCACAGTGTCCCGAACGCATTACAACAACATGTAAAGGAATCCGACGTAAAGATGCATCATCTGAACTTCACACAAACCTTCTGTTAAGCAAACTTTGATCATCGACAACATACATTGTTTTATCCGCACTGGGATTCACTCTTTTGAATCCACATGATCTGAGCGCTCTGTGTGTTTTGGCTTGCCCTGGGAATGCATGCTGGGACTGCGCTCTCATGAAAGAGGTGGTTGGCCATTCCCTTTGTGACAGAACTGGACCAGATCTGGGTCAGAACACAGCCGGGTCGAGTGGGTGCAGAGTCGCGCCTGTGGACACTTAATCAGACGACTGTGTTAATGAACACATTCAGACTCCAAAATGCATCCATCTTGAGTTTAAACGAGACTTTGGACGGACCAATCAGAATGAGGTCGTTTGTTTTTTATCAAGACGTTTGGGGCGAGAAGAAACGGCATGCGTGAGTCACACACACACACACACAGACGGGAGGAGTTTGTTCTTCTTCTGTTGGGCTTTGATCGGGATGATCAGTGGAAGGGAAGTGACCTCCACCCAGATCAGTGCTGTGATGGTGAAGATGATGAAGAGGATGACCTGTGTCTACACTGGACTCTGGCCGCACCGTGTTCACTAACAGCGGGCCGTCGGCTGTGAGCTCGAGGTCAGACTCAGCAACAGACATGCCTCATAAAACAATCAAAGCTAATTAAAAAATGTATACAAAATGCCACAACTTTGTATACATGTGGTTGAAAAAAAATGACATAACACTCCTGTTGCCTTAAGAAAATTGTCCCTTTTATGATGCTTCAAAAATCATTTTGAATTTAATAGATTGTTATCTGTTCACTGATATATATATATAATACAGTATATGGGTCATTATATATATATATATATATATATATTACCCTGGACCACAAAACCAGTCATAAGGGTAAAATTCTTTAAATTAAGATTCATACATCATCTTAAAGCTTCACATTGATGTATGGCTTGTTAGGATAGGACAATATTTGGCCGAGATACAACTATTTGAAAATCTGGAATCTGAGGGTGCAAAAAATCTAAATATTGAGTAAATCTCCTTTAAAGTTGTCCAAATGAACACCTTAGCAATGCATATTACTACAACTAATAATTTTAATATATTTACGGTAGGACATATCTTCATGGAACATGATCTCAATATCCTAATGATTTTTGGCATAAAAGAAAAATGTATAATTTTGACCCATACAATGTATTGTTGGCTATTGCCACAGATACACCCGTGAGACGCAGGACTGGTTTGTGCTCCAGGGTCACATATATGGTAGTGGGCAAAAGTGATGTCCGGATGGGATATTTTATTTTTTAATGACCCTACAAGTTTGATTAAACCATCAAAATATGAGGACAATATTTTATATTTTTTTAAATATGTTAAATATGAAGAAAAAACAAAACACTAAACTTGGTTAAGATGTTTATCTGAACAAAATTATTTAGCAAAAAAAAAAGGCAAACTACAGCTACATGTTTATTTTACATGCAAAAAATGCATAGAAAAGCAAAAGGCTCACAGGAAAAAGCATACATTGACTACAACATAACGAGTTATTAATATTTCGTTGGTTCTCTCTTGTTTTCGCATGATTTCTTTGAATGACAGTCAGGCCAAAAATTATGTCGGCACAATTCGGCATGTTTCAAAGCGTTATTCACAAATAAAACAATCGACTCAAAGCACAACTATATGCAATATGCTTACATCCTTAAAACATTTTTTTTTAATATGTATAATATTTAAATAAAGGGTGAAGATGTCAATTTTCCTAGGCGGACATCACTTTTAGCCACTACTAATTGTCATATATATATATATATATCTGCCTGGACAATAGAAGGGTTAAATCCATTAGAGAGCACATTACAGGCTGGCTTCAAAGAATTTGTTATTGATTATATTTGCAAATACGATATTTTTTCAGACAGACATGGAAGAAAGTGTCTCAATGTGCGTGTGAAGTGTTTTGCCAGTTAGTTCTCTGTAGATCTAGCTTTGTGCGGCGCGTCCAGTGTAAACGCGTGATGAAATTCACAGCGTATCCGTCCTCGACTCGCACGATCCAGCCTCTGACAACATTTTGACGTCAAAAACGGAAAACGGACAAACAATCGCAAACCTGAACCTGATAAACTGGGCTAATGATTATTCATTCACAAAGATGGTTTAAAAATGAATGCACCATAGTTAGTACCCTCATTCTGTCAGCACGCTCACACTTGAGTCTATTGCCACTTTAAACACACGGCCGGCGTCTGAGATGCATTTAAGTGCAAACGTATGTTATGAACACTATGGATTTCCTTTAGACACAATCATATGTCTTCACCTTCCAATGTTTGGCCTCAGGATCCTTACATTTTGCTCGTGACACACAGAGCTCAGAACTCTTTTGATTCAAGCATTAGAGAGCTTATAAAAATTTCAAATGTTTAACGATATGCTTAATGTTCTGGCTTGCTCCATCAGCGCTACCTATTTCTCACTGCAGGCTTTAGAAATACCCACGTTTGCTCGCAGCTCCTTCAAACAAAGAAGCCTGAACGCATTAAACCCCAGACTGCCTTCGCCACGCAGCCCGAGGGCGTAATAGTGTTTCTGCGAGCGCTGCCAGGAAAGTCCCTCAAACACCACTCCCATCATCCTTCATGTAACAAAAGAAATAAACACAAAACTCCATCCTAGTACTGCTAACCGCATACAACATGGCGCTATAAGGAGTGAAAAAGTCCAACTTTATAAACAACAAGGTTGAAATGAAAAACAATCCGCGGGGAGCCGGAAATCGGCCCCCGGCCCCTGACGATGGAGTCATGTCGGCGTTTGTCATTTGTAAGCACTGCACCGGCAGAGGGGCGTGGCCTGCATTCCATATGCGTGAGGACGTCCTCTGATTGGTGGTTTGGGCGGAACAGGAAATAGTTATTTGGGCTTTCTTGGTGCGGTTTGTGTGTGTGCATTACATTCCCCGTATGAACGCTGCGAGTCTGTGTGTCGAGGGGCCGAGGGCCAGAGCGTGAGTCTCTAGTCCAGCGGCTCCTGCTTTATCCTGATGGGCGTGTTCATGGACTGACTCCGCCTGTCCTCGCGGCACAGGACGTACTCGCTGAACTGGGACGAGTCCACGCCGCCGCCACAGGACGCAGCCACGCTGAAGCCCTTCTGGAAGAGACGCTCCAACACCTGAAACACAAACACTGACGGTCAAAACTCACGCAAACATGACATTAACAGAACCGAGTCTATGAGAATTAAATCTCTTCTGCTCACTAAGACGCCATTTATTTGATCAAAAATATAGTAAAAATTTTGAAATATTATTACAATTTAATATAACTGTTTTCTATGTGAATATATGTTCAAATGTAATTTAAATCCTGTGATCAAAGCTGAATTTATCATCATTACTCCAGTCTTCAGAGTCACATGATCCTTCACAAATCATTTAATATGAATAAAAGTATTATTTCTTTCATAAATAATCTTTTTTTTTTTAGAGCTGTTGGCTCGCAGATAACCAGGTTTGAGTTTGATCATACTGTATGAGTAAAGGTAAAAAATTAAATAAAAATAAATACAAAACTTTCTGCGTTAGTTTGTCTGAAGGTGGTGTATTTAGAGACTTATTCAGAAACGCATAACAAAAGGCTTTGTACTATAATAAGAGTATGTGCATGAAAAAATGCAAAGTATTCATAAATAAACAGTCCTAATTTGCAGAAGCAAACTGCTGATAGCATTCATATCCACTGTAAACTGTGCCATTCAGATCACTTTTCAAGTGGACTCTGTTATTTACGTGAGTTTGGAAAACTGTGTTCACACCAACCAAAGGAACTGAACTCTGGGGTTCATATTTTTTTAGCTTTAATCATCTGAACCTGCCGTTTCACACCACGCTCCGTTCAGTCTATATCACACACATCAGATGCTCGTGTTAAAAAACATCAGGTTCGTGATGGCATTACTGACACAACGGGAAATGGGAATCTCTCACAGGAGCGTCACGCGCGTGTCTGACTCCTGGCAAAGACAACCGAGGACAGACGTTTGTCTCTCTGACCGATTCTGACGAGATGAGGACAGGTGAGAGAAACACACACACATGCGCACACACGCACACACACCCACAGACACACTTTTCAAAAACATTTTAACATCTAACTGACCCCACACTTTTGAGCTGTAGTGTATTTTTGTGAACAATCTGCATCTCATTGACATCAACAAGAAACCTAGAAGAGCGACAGCCATAACTGCAGCATGAACGTGGTTACGGCAAACAAACATGTGCGTGTGAGTGTGTGTTTTTTATTTTGAGTGTGTGAGTGTGTGTGTGTGTGTTTGAGTGTGTGAGTGTGTATGTGTCTGTCTGTGTGTGTGTGTGCGTGTGTGTGTGTGTGTGTGAGTGAGTGAGTGAGTGAGTGTGGCTCTGTGTTGTGTATCTGTCAGTAGAGATTCTCTCTCTCTCTCTTCTCTCACTCACACACACACACACACACACACACACACACACATCTGTCAGTTTGATGAAAGTTCACCAGCGTCTGTGTTGATCCAGGTCCTCCATCACTCTGAGATATGGACGGAGCCGGACAGCTTCAGCTTTGGGACAGTATGAGCGTGTGTGTTTGGCTAAATGTTTTGGTTCACGTGTGCCGTTTGCCCCGCCGCCTCCACTCACTCCCTCATGTCTCAGTCTCACTGCAGACCTTCAGTCTCTCAGGGCAGGGGCTTCGAGCTGCTCTTCAGTTCCCGACACGTCATTCATCTGCCTGTCTCAGCTGGTTTATTAGTTCCTTCTCTCACTTTTTCAAGCTAAACGAGTCTGTGGTTAGTGAGCAAAAACAACTCAATATTTACATAGCCGCTATTAATCTAGTGTGCCCTTAATTGTAACGTGCACCTGTAGCACACTTAAAAGTATATTTAAAAAACTATACGTGCAGATAATATAATATTAATGAAATAAAAGGCCACTTAAAGAGAGTACACTTTCATAACACACTTAAGTACACTTTTAAAAGTGCACTTAGTAATAGTGGCAAAGGAAACATTTTAAGTTTTACTTTAAGTGCATTTTTAAATCATTATGTTTTAATAATCGCCATGCTTTTAAAAAATTACTTGCATATTAAAGCACATGTAAAATACCTGATTATATTATATTATATTGTTATTATATTATATTTATTGTATTATATTATATTGTTTTTTATAACTTTTGTGTATAACTAAAGTACATGTAAAATACTTAATTATAATAATTGTTTATTATATTATATTATATTATTATATTGCTTTTTATAACTTTAGTGTTATTTGATATGTACTACATTTTGAATGTACTAAATTGCAACTTCATTACAAGTGTGTGATTACAAATATATTAAAATATGACATGAAAATATGAGCATATAAATTTCAATAGATAATATATTTTATATTATCTTAAAGTCTCAGTACATTCAGCATTAAATAAGGATAATAGAAGTAAATATGAAAGGGGTCATGAACTGGCTTTTTTATTCTTTTATACTGTTGTCTGAGGTCATCTTATGACGTTCGTGTGGTTTTTACATTGAAAAACATCATAATGAATAAGTAATAGGCTATTTTCTGCCCTGGTTTTGAGGCTCTCTCCTGGAACGCTCGGTTTTTATGGGCGTGTCGCACTGAAGGCTTGGAAGTAAACACCCACTGCTATGACTGGATAACAGTTTTGCATATTATGATGAGCTCCGGCTCCCCCGTGAGTACACGTGAGGAATTGTTTTGAAAGCTTGTGGGAAAACGGCAACCGAGATGATTCGCCCACAGGGCTCGCAAAATGTCTTTATCAAACAAACACAACGATTCATCTCTCATCCACCCGCAATTAATTGGAATGTTATTTTTGTATTACTTGGCCCGCTCCCGATCGGTGCATATAACCGCGAACCGTGCCACTAACACACACACACACACACACACAAGCCTCACTGCAGAGAGTCACACAAATCAGCATGATCAAAACTTCCGTGATTGTATTTTTCCTTCAAATATCAGGTCAAGAGAGTGAACAACGCACATCAAGAAAGGAATGTTATTTCACTATTTAAGATTCCCCGGCCTGCTGACGGGCTTACGCTCTGGTAGCCTGTCTGGAAAACACATAGCCCCGGGACGTTGGGCTTTGCAGATGTCCGAGTCTGATCCCGAATCGCAGCACAATGAACCAACAACGCCTCAAATAAAGGATTCTCCAGCACTGTGACAGCGTGCTAAGTTATGTTCAAATAGACACGTACACATAATCAATAGATATCAAACCATCTGTAACAATGCAATACTATCACATATAAAACACACTTTTTACTCAGATTAGTGTGTTGCTTCATTCATTCATGTAATCTCATCCTGTCTGCAAATCCAGTGAAGGGACAAACGCGCAATGTCTTCCCCACGTGAGCTGAATCTTCATTAAAAATAAAGTTCATCCATGCATTCATAATATTGGAATCCGAATTAATCTTATGCAGCATGTTTTTTTTGCTTGGAAGTTTGATCCGGTTTAGCTCCACGTTGGCTTATGTTATTTATCTATAACATGCCACGCACAAATCGGTGGGCGGGGCTACAGAATCAGGCGTTCTTCTTCTGCTGAGGCGCCGTTTCACCACACTCTGACGTCACAGGTTGGCACATTCTGAGATTGAGCGTTGATTTCTCAATTCATAACCCCTTTAAATAACTGTATTTAATCTAAATTTAAACTATATAGATTTAATTGCAACTAACATGCAATTATGTGTGTGCAAACATTCCGTTCACACTGAGTATATTATTTTATACTCAGTATACTCAGTATAAAATTATATATTATATTATTTTAACATTATCTCTCTTTTTAAAAGCATGCTAAAGTGTACTTTTCACAAGGGTGTTTTTCTGAGATGTTTAGCATATTTATTTCTTATTATAAACCAGGTTTTATGAACCTCGTGGGGACATTTAAGGTCACATATAATGTATGCAAAACACACACACTTCAGTCACACACTCGTCTCTCTGTGTGTGAGGTGTGGTTGTTGGTTGGTTGGTAGCCTGCAGTGATGATTCCAACTAGTAATCAGATCACAGTTGTATTGTGTCATACAGGGAGACATGATTATTGTATCATTCATACAATAATGAGTCAGCCGACAGGAGTGTCATGTTCAAAATCACTTCAGAAAAGAGGAAACACCCTTTCCACCTTCATCCTCCCAACCGGCTGAGACGGGAAACCTGTTCAATCAGTTCAATCAGGATCGGTCTGAGCGACACTCTCTCTCTCTCTCACTCTCTCTCTCCCTCTCCCTCTCCCTCTCCCTCTCCCGGTCATGAGGTCACTGATGCAATAATCATGAGAGTTTCATACTAATAATTGGAGATGCACACTGCAAAATAATCATTTTCTTCATCATCCTTAACACAAAACACCTTTGCCTGAAAAGCTAAGTTGTGAGACTTGTTTTTGAATCATTATTGCTTATTTTTGTACATTTCTCTCTTTTTAAGCTTAATATTTAGCAAAATAAATAAATTAGGAGATTTAAGCCTAAAGCAAACAACTTGACATAAATATATTTAAATCTGATAAGTTCCTCATTTGTAAGGTTGTGAGATAAAAGTGTCTGCTAAATAAATAAATGTGAATATTAAAATCAATGGTCTTTAATAATGTTCTCTAAACGTTGACACAAAAACGTTATACACATCGTTCATGGAACTTAAAAAAATTTTTTTTTTTAAATGTTACAACTTGTTTTCAGAACATTCAGAGAACATTCAAAAGTAACAATCTCATGATTCTCAAAATGGAATGTTTCCTTAAAACATTTAACATTCTATTTTAAAAACATCAGATTTAGGGTCAAGTGTAGAAAATATTACTCATTTGTAAGGTTGTGAGATAAAAGTGTCTGCTATATAAATAAATGTGAATATTAAAATCAATAGAAGCCAATGATATCATTCAAAGGTTTATGGTCAGTATGTTTTTTTTTTTTAGCAAGGATGCATTAAATTTTACAAAACATGTTGGACTCTAAAACTGCAAGAAAATCAAAGCCAAAAATCTGAACAAGTTGTGTTCCAAATTTTAGGTTGATATCTCAAAAAATGAGCTTTCAGTAAGATTTTGTTTGGGCGCAGTACCAAACTTTTTCACTAGATGACATCCAAGCTCCATTACTAACCATATAAGGGCGCCTCCATTTCCATATATGGTTTGAGTGACCTGAACCATATATTTCCATAATTTTCATATAATTTATGAAGTAGACATCCTATTCAAAAGTAGTATGGGAAGTTTTATATGAATTCAACCTCTAATAAACACATAAAAAGCACATGTATGTGCGTTATAGCTTGCCGCCACATCACAAATGGAGAATCTATCATCTTTTTCTTTATATTTGAAACATTTTCAGACCTTTTTTTCTCAAAATAATGAATGGATGTTATCTTTTGAACTCTTGGCATGAACACAAAAAGGTATAAAATAAAGGTCTGAACATGCCTTATGAGTATGAAAATATTCTTGTTGCAAATTGATAAATTACTACTCCTCTGTAATATATTACAAAAGATTCTATTTCAAATAAAAGATGTTTTTTTTAAACTTTTTGAAGAATCCAGAAAGAAATGTATCACATTTTCATCCTTTTAGACGGGCTCCTTACGCAATATTATTTTGCTTCAAGAATGCTTATAAGTTGGAAACGAAGAGAAAAATACTAATGATGAAAATGATTTTTTTGCAATGCATTAAGTGTAAATGTGGTGATGTAGAGAGGACACATGACCCTAGTGAGCTGCCTACATAGACAGCACTTTTAAGACATCATAGACGTGTTCCACATGTGACGCATTACTAATGCTAAAGCATCACTAAAGCAATCACAATTATTAAAGATCAGAATTCCCTAATGTTCTGGAAAGGTTCTCTCAATGTTATGAACAAACGTTCTTTCAGTTACACTCGTTCAAAGTTATCTGGTCTTTAATAACGTTTTTTAGTCAACGTTTGGAGAACATTATCTATGGAACTTTTTTTTTTTAAACATTTTTTAAATGACTTGGTTCGGAATGTTCAGAGAAAATTCAAAAGTGAATCTCATGATGTTTGCAAAATGGAATGTTCCCTTAAAAAAAAATGTAACATTTTTTTTTACTCTCTTTCAGAAATAAGTTATACTATGTATTATTGAATGTGTATATATTATTTGATTTGCATATTTTTGACTTGTATATTTTGATTTAGATATTTTGTCATTGAATATATTGAATTGTGTGTTGTTGTTTTTTTTTTCTTTCATTCTCTCTTACACTACTATCATATAGCGTTTGATTTAACTTTATGTTGTATGAGACATGTCCTCTATGTATTCCTTGAACTTTCTCTCCTCAGGTTGCCTTGCACAGCACCAGGAGATTGTAATAAGACTAATTAATTGCTGCTTATAATGAACTTGAGATTGTGTTTGTTACTCACACCCTGATGAAGGCTTGTAAGCCGCAATGCGTAGGTGTACTTGTCACCTGTTTTTAAAAGAATAAGCCATGATGAATTAAAGGCTTTTTAACTTTTTCTACACCATTTGAGTGCCTTGGAAATTCTTCATTTATTGAGAAGGAAAGATGTTTGTGTGTTTATGGTCTGGCATCCTTGGCTTTACAGCACAGTGGAGTGTGTGAGCGGCTCTGTTTAATAAAAGAGATGCACGCTTACAGTTCGCAGCTTCAGCAAGAAACCGAGAAATGAGCTTCAGTCGGAAACAAAAAGACCTGCTTCGTCAGTTCACACAAATCAACTCGTTTTAGAAAAGCAAACAAAGAGCGGGCAGACGAGAGGGACACACTCTGACTGGAAACGCACAGAGGAAATGTTGTGTTAGTTGATGCAGCCAATTAATTATATTGCAAGCCATTTAGAAATCTATAAAAGAAGCATAAAGGGGTTGAGGCTGTTTGAGAAAGTGTAAGTATGGTATTAAAAAATGCAATACGTGTATTTCAACCGCTCTGGGCGTTGTTACGTTGGAGTGTTTTTTAAAAGGGAAGGCTGTGTCTTAAAAAGGAGAAAAGTGTAAATTATGCATTTCATTTTCAAGCCTCTCTTTTCTTCTCGCTCTTGCTTTTTGTTTTGAGGGAGTGAAGAATGATGAAAAGGCGTTTTGTTCCGTGCTTTACTCCAGCCTGAGGGGGCGCTGTCGAGGTGTGTGTGTGTTCGGGATAGTTCAAATACAGGTTGAGCCTCCTTCTCATTAATATATATCATGGAGATGAAATGGTACGAAAAGGTCATATCACGGTTATAGTTACCAAAATGATCACGGTTATATTGACATCCATTCAATTGTCTTCCATGCCGCTTATACCATACGGGACGCGTGAGAACATGTAAATAAATATGATGTAAAGAGGTTAATAGAACGTTACGGGAAGGTTAGGGGAACGTTCTGCAAACGTTCTATTTCCGTAACAAAACATTTCCTGGCTAACCAAAAACAAACGTTACAAATACATGTTTTGGGAACGTTAGTTTTGTGTTCCCAGAACGTTCTGGCAACCAAAAATTTTTCAAATCCCGTTATTGTTTTAATGTGCTGGAAATGTTCAGAAAGTACACGCACCAGAAATCAATGCACCAAATTTTGTCGAAAACCAACAAACGACAAATAAACGTGACTCGTTTTGTGTGCATAAACATTGGAATAATAACATTAAGAACAATGGCTGGATTTTAAACAAAAGATATTGGTTGGATGACATACGACATAATATTTTGTCGACTAACTTGTACTACATGTTAAAAAAAGTTTTGACAAAAAAAGTTTTATAAAATGATAAACATCCTTTTCATAAAAAAAATATTTAAAGGCTGAAATGAGGAGTTCTACATATCAGTCAAAATCAGTCATAAGGGTCCATTTCAAATTATACAATCAGCTTCACATTGATGTATGGTTTGTTATGATATGACAATATTTGGCTGAGATACAACTATTTGAAAATCTGGAATCTGAGGGTGCAAAAAATCTTAATATTGAGAAAATCTCCTTTAAAGTTGTCCAAATGAACACCTTAGCAATGCATATTACTAATAATAATAAATGTTTTATATATTTACGGTAGGAAATGTAATACTTAATATCCTAATGATTGTTGGCATAAAAGAAAAATGTATAATTTTGACCCACACAATGTATTGTTGGCTATTGCCACAGATATACCCGTGAGACGCAGGACTGGTTTTGTGCTCCAGGGTCACAAATGATGATTTATTGGTTATTTAAATGTATTAAAAGTTCAACAAAAAATTGCAGGTTTAGGGCCCTATGAATTTTTTTTTCTCAAATTCCATTTTATTTTTTTACCAAATTCTGTGTTTTCTTATTTAAGTTTTCTGGTTTCCATTTTAACGGTTTGATTACATTTTATTAATCAAAAAGCATGTCTAAAAAAATAATATATAATAATATATATCTTTTTTTTTTCTTCATTTTTAAGAAATGTTTTTTTCCCCCCAGAAATTCTGTGTTGTGTATTTAAATCTGGCAATCAAATAAAGGCATAAAATATTCATTTCATTTATGTTTTAATCATATGAAATTAAACAAAAAAAATTGTCAAAGAAAGTGCTGCACAATGAGCTTTACTGGTAAAATTAAAACATGGAAGAAAAATGTAGATTAATGCATAATTGTTTTTAAATTATTATTATTAGTGTTTGTATTATTATTACATTGAGACGTAGCTAAATTCTACTGTACAGCAGTAATATATTTCTTTCACAATTTTGTCAACTTAAACCCAACTTTTTTGATGGGTTGCCGTGAAGACCTTTGAGTTTTTATGACTGGATTCTGCGATTTTGTCTGTGTTGTAGGGCCCTATATTGTTCCCACAAAAATATATAGCAGCTCAACTATTTTCAACACTGATAATAATCATAAATGTCTCTTGAGCATCAAATCCTCATATGAGAATGATTTGTGAAGGATCATGTGACTCTGAAGACTGGAGTAATGATGATAAATACAGAAAAATACAGCCTTGGTGAGCAGAAGAAATTCCTTCATGGCCTCAAACTTTTCAATGGTAATGTACATGTGATGCAGTGCTGGATTTTGCTTAAATGAGATATTTTAGATCTTTATGTCTGGACTAAACCTGTGATGCTGAAAAGTGCTGTCTAGATAGGACGCTCACTAGGGTTTGGAACAGAGCAACACATCCAGTGATAATGAACTCATTTATTTCAGCATTTAAACAGATTTTCTTAAAGGTGGGGGGGGGGGTCTAATGCTATTTCATACATTCTGCCTTATTTACGCTGTTAAAGAGTTGATTCTCATGATAAACATGGCCACAATTTAAAAAATGAGTTGGACGTATTTTACAACATTGACGTATTTCTGTGCCAAATACACTCCGAACAAGTTTCAGAAAGTTTTTTTTTCGAGTATGGCCCTGTATGACATCATAAAGGGCGGAATTCCTTGTATGGGCATCTCCCGGACACACACACACACACACATCACCCAGAGCGAGCGCAAGAGCGCGTCCATCAACGTGCTTCGTTCAGGTTACGGGAGACCGCGGCGGCGCTGGCATTGTGTTTTTAGACACGAGATCAACAATGTCACTAAAGAAGTGTGTTTCTGGTGTGAGGGAAAGATCACCTTGTTCAGCTTCCCAAATAACCCAGCGTTAAGGGAACACTGGATGCAGTTTGTGTTTCTGGAGTTCTGCAAGTGTGTGTGTTTGTTCCCGGTCATAAGTGGAAACCGCAGGCGGTGAGTGAAACTGCATCAAATGTGTGTGTTTTGTTGGCAATCGGCACGTTAGTGCATATAATGTGAACAACACCAACGTATAGAGAATCGAGAGTTATCCAGGGATAATGCAATGATGTATTGTGTGTGTGTGTGTGTGCTTGTGACTCTTTAACTCCACTCTTTAGGCACTCCACGCCTCCACGGACTCGGCTGTTTTCAGAAAGAATCGGTACAGCTTATCTGTCTTTTTTAAATCTAATAAAACTTTATTATTGGTCCCTTTAAATATGCCCACATTACATAAAGACGGCTCTATTGAGCAGATGAGACGAGATAACGTGATGTTGCACATGCAGGAATAAAGCGAGCTGATGTCTGAGGCAGATGAGAGCAGTAAATGGCGTTACCTGCACTGAGTTCAGTCTGCAGTAGCCGTTCAGGGGGAAGCGGATGACGTGGGTCGGGTCCTGGTTCCAGCCAGCATTGACCGAGTTACACATGACGTCACCGGTCTCAGGGAAGATCTCCTCGATAAGGACTTTCTCCCCGCTGAGGGCGATCCGCTCGCCGAGGTCAGGGGTCACGCGGACCACCAGGCAGTCGCAGGGCTGTGCCAGACGCCTCTGCTCCCGCTCCTGCTTCCACCGCTCCAGCTCCTTGATCATGGGCGTCAGCTGGTAATAACGCGCCTCCTCATACAGGAGATTGAAGTCCTGAACACAGAGACAGACGGACGCATGAGGAACATTAACATATATATATTCTAAATCTTTAGTTTAACATGTACTTGAGAAGCATATACAGTCAAACCAACATTTATTTTAACATTTACACCTTCAACATTTTCTCACATTATCACCGTTTATTCTACACTGAATAAACCCAGCCTGATCTGCCGGCGATTTGATTTCGCCCTGCAACTCAGTCTGGAAACCTGTACATTCATTTCTACTGCTTCTGTTACACTTTTGCGGGAACCAATCACAGACTGGCTTATCCACCTGGCGCGCTATTGGCGGGTTTAACACGATGGCGATAGAGAAGCGATGGGTCGTTGCTTGTTGATCACGCCTCTTGTGGTCTGATTGGTTGAAGGACTATCCAATTGCGTACAGAGTCCTTTGAGTTTCTCACGCCTCTTGTGCAGTAGAAAATACATAGCAGACTCCCCTGACCAATATTCAGTCTTAAATTGAGCTTGGTCTGGTGATAGCCAGACAACGTTTATTCACTATAGTTTAGAAAATGGTGATAAAATATGACAAGAACTGTGTCAGAACAAATTCATCTTGATAATGTCAGATCACTTTGATAGAAAGGGATGTAATGGATTATAATGAACCAATCAGCTGTTAAATTTAAGAACACAATGAGATAATACCAGTTTAGCTCAACCAATGAGCAAGCAATGCTTCATTCTGTTCAGTCTGTGGTGTCAAAGGTCACATTAGCAATTAAAGAAAACACACTGAAGCAAAAACAAGTGTCTGGATCATTTTGCTCCCAAATTTATTTCACTGGTAGTCACTGTATGAAGAATTTTTGGGTATAATACGCCACAGTTTACTTTATTTTGCTCTCCTCACTTATAAATGAACTATAGTGTCCTGCACACACTAGTGAAAAATTATATCTGGTGTCTGAATCATTTTTGGTTTGACTTATTAGGAACACCCGTTCAATTTCTCATTAATGCAATTATCTAATCAACCAATCACATGGCAGTTGCTTCAATGCATTTAGGGGTGTGGTCCTGGTCAAGACAATCTCCTGAACTCCAAACTGAATGTCAGAATGGGAAAGAAAGGTGATTTAAGCAATTTTGAGCGTGGCATGGTTGTTGGTGCCAGACGGGCCGGTCTGAGTATTTCACAATCTGCTCAGTTACTGGGATTTTCACGCACAACCATTTCTAGAGTTTACAAAGAATGGTGTGAAAAGGGAAAAACATCCAGTATGCGGCAGTCCTGTGGGCGAAAATGCCTTGTTGATGCTAGAGGTCAGAGGAGAATGGGCCGACTGATTCAAGCTGATAGAAGAGCAACTTTGACTGAAATAACCACTCGTTACAACCGAGGTATGCAGCAAAGCATTTGTGAAGCCACAACACGCACAACCTTGAGGCGGATGGGCTACAACAGCAGAAGACCCCACCGGGTACCACTCATCTCCACTACAAATAGGAAAAAGAGGCTACAATTGCACAGTTGAAGACTGGAAAAATGTTGCCTGGTCTGATGAGTCTCGATTTCTGTTGAGACATTCAGATGGTAGAGTCAGAATTTGGCGTAAACAGAATGAGAACATGGATCCATCATGCCTTGTTACCACTGTGCAGGCTGGTGGTGGTGGTGTAATGGTGTGGGGGATGTTTTCTTGGCACACTTTAGGCCCCTTAGTGCCAATTGGGCATCGTTTAAATGCCACGGCCTACCTGAGCATTGTTTCTGACCATGTCCATCCCTTTATGACCACCATGTACCCATCCTCTGATGGCTACTTCCAGCAGGATAATGCACCATGTCACAAAGCTCCAATCATTTCAAATTGGTTTCTTGATCATGACAATGAGTTCACTGTACTAAAATGGCCCCCACAGTCACCAGATCTCAACCCAATAGAGCATCTTTGGGATGTGGTGGAACGGGAGCTTCGTGCCCTGGATGTGCATCCCACAAATCTCCATCAACTGCAAGATGCTATCCTATCAATATGGGCCAACATTTCTAAAGAATGCTTTCAGCACCTTGTTGAATCAATGCCACGTAGAATTAAGGCAGTTCTGAAGGCGAAAGGGGGTCAAACACAGTATTAGTATGGTGTTCCTAATAATCCTTTAGGTGAGTGTATATATATATATATATCTCATGTGACACTGAAGACTGGAGTAATGATGCTGAAAATTCAGCTTTGATCACAGGAATAAATTACACTTTACTATAAAAAAAACGTTCTTTTTTTTTAATTAGAATAATATTTCACTATTTTTACTGTAATTTTGATCAAATAAATGCAGCCTTGGTGAGCAGAAGAGACTTTTAGAGAAACTTTTGAATGGTAGTGTTGATTTTAGAGTGTTTTTTCTCCCTTATTTTAAACATTTAACTATATTTATGGTTCTTTTTTTTTTCAGAACAACACACACACATACAAGAGGTGTGATAAAACAATCGTTTGAATTTTGGTGGAAATAATCATTCACAAAAGAAGGAAATCTGAATGTTCTCCAACAGGTCAAAACATAAGATATGAAAAATAAACAAGGGAAATCCATGCATTGTTTATGAATAACAATACTAATTTTATTTAATATAAACGTATCTGTTCAACGGGTTCAGGCCGCATCCGTAGAATGAATAAAATGCAGTCAGATCCTAGGTTAAAAATACAAAATAATTATTCTTAAAGATTATTATACTGTCTTTTCAATGGACGATAAACACATACAAGATGTCTACGCTGTCTAAATAAAATTTTCAATATTCAAGATTATTATTTAGAACTTTAATACTGCAAACGCCACTACACTTTTAAGTTAAAATATATAAAATAAGTCTTAAGAAGAGATAATTGTAGTCTAAAATAAGAGATAATAATGTTGTCTTTTAAATGGATGTTTATGCTTTCTGAATATGAATACAAGTCACCAGTTGAGCAAAGGTGATGCATTACTGCAAACGCCACTCATAAAAAACTAATAAGTACATAAATAAAACCCAATAAGTGAATGAATCTTTAAAAAGCAGTGTGGTTCGGGGTGCAGGGTGGCATGTTTTGCTCAGAGGGGTATCAGCGCGGCCCGCGGGGCGACAGTCAAGACGTTTGGCAGGATCTCATGTGCTCGTTGGAGCCCGTCAGTGACGGACCTCGAGGCTTCGGCGCTTCTTTATCCAGGCAGACAACAGCAGACTGCCAAACTCTCTCTCTCTCTCTCTTCCTCACGGGGATCTTGCCAGGGGTTTTTTGCCCCTTTCAGTTTTTCCTTAATTTCCCACAAGTCCAGATGGTGCTATTCTTCCTCAGCCCTCCATCACGGGAGGAGCTGAGGTGTGGAAATGATTCGAGTTCATCCGAGGATATGGTTTTGTGTGCAACGTCTGCAGAGTAATCTACATAAAGATTGATATAAACAGTCATGAACTGCACACAGGCTGAATGGTAACTAAACTACATGAGTAATTGAATGCGCGGTCTCTCTGCAGAAAACAGACAGAGAAGGATCAGCCGTATCGTTGCAAAATGTAAACTACACTATCGTGCAGCTCTATATATAAAGTTGGACATATAACTTTTTTTCACATACATAAAGTATACTCACATATACAAGCGATGTATAGCTAATCTTAACTGCTTGATTGCTTGTATCGTTGCGAAATGTAAACTATATTATCGCCCAGATGTAATTGCTAAATGCAGATAAGGCATTAAGATTTTAAGATATTATAAACATTAACATCATTATTTTCTGTGAAAGCACTATACACAAAAATTGTGACTATTATAAAACATTGCAATAAGTTTCACGTGGCACATTTCAGCATCTAATCTAAGAAGAAAATGTTCAAATTGCATGCAATCTGTTGCAATATAAGCTTTAAAAAAAAACTTTAGATTGTTCAAAATCATTGCAAGTGGACATTATAAGGGAAAAATGTCTCTGAAAGTATATATAACTGGTCAAGACCTCCAAAAATAAAACACGGCAGTAAGTTTCACATGGCACATTTCAATATTAATCTAGAAAATTTTCAAAATGCATGCAATCTGTTGCAATATACGTTTTAAAAAATAACTTTACATTGTTCAAAAACATTGTAAGTGGACATTATAAGGGAAAAATGTATATGAAAAAAGTACATATAATGTTGGTTGGGACACGTCTCAAACCTGTGGATGGTTAAAGCTTAAGCACTATGCAGAAAATTGACTATTATAAATCCAGCAATAAGTTTCACATGGCACATTTCAGCATTTATCTAAGTAGAAAATGTTAAAAACGCATGCAATCCATTGCAATACAAGCTTTAAAAAAGAACTTTAGACTGTCAAAAAACATTGTAAGGGGATATTATAAGGGAAAAATGTATATGAAAGCATATATAACTTTGGTTGGGACACGTCTTTAACCTCCAAACGTGGATGGTTAAAGCTTAAGCACTACGCACAACAATTTGACTTGAAAATTTGACTATTATAAAACACGGCAATAGGTTTCACATGGAACATTTCAGCACTAATCTGGGTAGAAACATTTAAAATTGCATGCAATCCATTGCAATATAAGATTTAAAAAATAACTAGACTGTTAGAAAACATTGCAAATGGACATTATAAGGGAAAAATGTGTATGAAAGCATATATAACTTTGTCTCTGACCTCCATACGTGGATGTTTAAAGCTTAAGCACTATACAAAAAAAAAGGACTATTATAAAATCAGGCAATAACCCAGACAGCAATTTGTGTGGATTCCACACATACCAGATGTGGGCCAACACTATGTTGCTGTCTGGAGTTTCACATGGCACATTTCAGCATCTAATCTAAGCAGAAAATGTTTAAATTGCATGCAAAGTTTTAGATTGTTCGAAAACATTGCAAGTGGACATTATAAGGGAAAAATGTATATGAAACTATATATAACTTTGGCTGGGACACATCCGTCTCTGACCTCCATACGTGGATAGTTAGGCTTTTTTCTTTTGCCCTTCACAGTGCAGATGACAGAATGCATGCGGCGCACCAGCGCTGGAGGGAACGAGGGAACGGTAAGGTATTAAAAGAAGCTTTCTCTGTTTTCAACGGGACTCGTTCTCTAGCTCTCTTCTTACAGTCCAACACGATGAAGAGCCTGATACAAAAGAGGTGAAGAAAGAAACAGAGAGCAGATAGAAAGATGGACGATTGGCTACCCCGAATTCCCATGTTCAGGCGAACCGACAGGCCTGTTGTGATCCAAAATAATGATCTTACTCTGTTGCCCATCGGCAAGACAACATCTCACAGACAGACAGAGAGAGAGAGAGAGACAGAGAGACAGAGATATTCCCCCGTCTCCATCTAATACGTATAAGAGATGACCATTTCTCTTTGATTTTTGTCAAACACATGCTGATGTAGAGGTCAGATCCTACGTGACACAAACCGTGGAATCAAAACTGACTCTTGCTTGTCGGATTTATTGTGAGACTCATCAGTGCATGTTATTCGAAAAGCAAGAAATGTTTTATAATCGCTCTAGTGGTCCTGGCCAGCAGCAGAACGCTTTTATTGATTTGAACAGATAATCTCTGGTACAAATGAAGCTTTTTTTCACTGATAGATGCTAAGCATATTCCGCTTTAGCTCCACGTTCACATTGATTTAGCGAAACGCAGGCCACCGCGGGCCGTGACAGTCACGATGCCTCACAGATAAGGACACGCTTTACCCCGCCGTTTGCATTTCTGTCTGATTTCACACACATTGATCATCAGATCAAATGAGTCCAAACTGGGTTGTTTGTCCGACTCGAGAGAGAAAAACAAAGCGAATCCAGATCAAGATTAAAAGACGTGATGTGTTTCCTAATATTGTTTTGCTGCCAAAACAGCCCTGACCCGTTGGACCCGTCTGTATTCTGACACCTTTCTATCAGAACCAGCATTTACTTCTTGAGCAATTTGAGCTCCAGTAGCTCGTCTGTTTGATCGGACCACACGGGCCAGCCTTCGCTCCCCACGTGCATCAATGAGCCTTGGCCGCCCATGACCCTGTCTCCGGTTCTCCACTGTTCCTTCCTTGGAGCACTTTTGATAGATACTGACCACTGCAGACCGGGAACACCCCACAAGAGCTGCAGTTTTGGAGATGCTCTGAACCAGTCGTCTAGCCATCACAATTTGGCCCTTGTCAAACTCGCTCAAATCCTTACGCTTGCCCATTTTTCCTGCTTCTAACACATCAACTTTGAGGACAAAATGTTCACTTGCTGCCTAATATATCCCACCCACTAACAGGAGCCGTGATGGAGAGATCATCAGTGTTATTCACTTCACCGGTCATAATGTTATGCCTGATTGGTGTATTTGGAAGGGAGAGTTCTTTCATGAGGATAAATGTAATATTATCCAATACAAACATTTTTTGCAACATCTAAACTGTATTTTCTGTAAAGCGCTATGCAAATGAACTTTTAACTGAATTGAATAAATCAGCCGTATGCAGATGTGTTCGGTCATAATGAGTAAGTCATATCTGTGAAATATATATGAAAACAATTTGTCTGATCATACAGGAAAAATACTGTGCAATCACAGCCAATCAGAACATATTTGATACTTAATATATACAGTACCAGTCAAAAGTTTGGAAACATTACTATTTTGAATGTTTTTTTAAAGAAGTCTCTTCTGCTCATCAAGCCTTTATTTGATACAGAAAAAAACTGTAATATTGTGAAATATTATTACAATTTAAAATAATGGTTTTCTATTTTAACATACTTTAAAATATATTTATTTTCTCTGATGCAAAGCTGAATTTATCATCATTACTCCAGTCTCCAGTGTCACATGATCCTTCACAAATCATTCTAGGAATCTTTTGTAACAATATACACTACGGTTCAAAAGTTTGGGGTAGGAACATTATTTTTCTTTTTTTTGTTGAAAGAAATTATTATTTTATTCAGCAAGGATGTTAAAAAGTGATAGTAAAGATTTAAATTTTGAATAAATGCTGTTCTTTTGAACTTTCTATTAATCAATGAATCCTGAAAAAAGTATCATATAAAAATAAAAAAAACAATTGTTGCCGACATTGATAATAAATCCTCATATGAGAATGATTTCTGAAGGGTCATGTGACACTGAAGACTGGAGTAATGATGCTGAAAATTCAGCTTTGCATCAGAGAAAATAAATATATTTTAAAGTATGTTAAAATAGAAAACCATTATTTTAAATTGTAATAACATTTCACAGTTTTTTCTGTATTTTTGATCAAATAAATGCAAAAATAGCAATTCTTCCAAACTTTTGATCTGTAATGTATGTCTATTTTGGACCAATAATAATCGCACTATGGGTGGGGCTACCAAATAGAACAGGAATAAAAACCAAGCAACCAAAAATATTTCCTGATCGTTTGTCGTGATTGCAGCCGGACAAAACAAAACCTCAGAATTACATGAAAGAGCTGTTTTTACTAGTCTTTTTTTAGCATTGCAAGTATGTGAACACACACACACACGTCAAATTTTGTGCATCCTGAGATACATCAGACTGCCATTTGCAATGCATTGCATTCTCAGTATTGCCACAAGGGGCGCTATAGCAGACATCAGCAACTGTCTTCTTCTACAGTCTGTTAACTCATTCAGCCAAAATGTGCAGTATACAAACAAGGGCACTTTTAAAGGAAAGCAAACCACAATTAATATCAAATAGAGCAATTTGTATTGTATCACAACACCTTCCATTTCCAGTGTGATGAATGATTCAATAATTAATATGCATTTGACAACAATGTAGCATTTATGATGGCATGCATGCATACTGTTTCACATACTATGTTTAATAGTAAGCAGTATGCAGTGTTTACACCACTTGCATTCTATTCCAATCAGCCAGTGAATCTGGATTTTCCCAGAAGTACATGCTTCATTTAAATACCTTGAAGTCATCCGGCAGGAGCAGTTTGCAGGTTCGCAGGAAGCTCAGAATATAGCGGAAAATCTCTCCGTCCCTGTCGATGAAGTAATGCTGCTTTAAACTGTCCAGAACGATCGGCTCGGTTCCGTTAAACAGCCTGCTGATCCTGAGAATTAACACACACACACACACACACACACAGTTAGTGGAGTGAGGCCAGCCTCCTTTAAATGCATGAAACAATTAGCATTTATTTTTCAAAATGTTTTTTTTTTAGTGCCCAGCCAAAAAAGCATTAACGCTCGGTTCTTAAACAAGAGGCTTTAGGCGTATTTCAGTGGCTAAGAAAATCATTTCAAGTCCTTCTCTACTGTGAGATTAATACAGAGCTGGAAACCCTTCAATGTTTTATCATCTCAACAGTCACGAGCCAATTAAACAACTCCCACATAATATCATGATGTCAGAAAGCTACAAGCTACAACAAAGACAGTCATGAAAGCCTTATGTGTGTAAACTAGAGTGCTTGATGATGGGGCTGTGGTAAAATCAGCATGATTAACTCAGCAAACAGCAGAAATCATTGTTTGTTTGAGGGATGCAGTTGAAAGTTTCCTGAAGATCTGAAGAATCGTGAAAGTCTGGTGACTTTTTTTGTGATCTGGAATAAGGAATGCATTAAATATTGACCAAACACACAAGTCTCCCAGTATAGTAAAATATGTTCCAAGAACGTTTTGCTAACGTTCCCATTAAGTTATGAAAACATTGTTTGAAAATGTCCATTTTTTAAATGTTTTTCTTGGTTGTGTGAACGTCAAGGAAACATTCCATATCATCATTCTTCAAACATCAAGGGATTGTTACATTTGAATGTTCTCTGAACATTCCAAAACAAGTTACATCTAAAAAAAGTATTAGATAAACTGAAACATTTCAGAAAATGCACTCCATTAATAACGTTTTGAGAACATTATTAAAAACCAGATAACGTTGAACGAACGTTCTATCAACGTTACTGGACGAACGTTTGTTCATAACTTTGAGAGAACCTTTCCAGAACGTTGTGAGAATGTTCCCTTTGACCCTTTAGTGATGGAAGGAGAAAAAAAGAAAAAGAGATGGACACCGAATCCTTCATTCGGTCGGTGTCTCTGTATCTCTCTTCTTCATTTCTTGCTTTTGTTTTTTGTTCAACTTTGCACTTTTACAGTCTAGGCATTTGCATCACACTTAAATAAATATGACTTAATGTATTTTGTTATTTATATGAATGAAAGACAGCACAAGCGCAGTTTGCAATTGCAAGAGAAAGTTTTTCAAAAAAAAAAAAAGGGGATCAAATTAAAAGGTGTTTTTCCAGCAATTCAAACCTTTTTTTCTTTCTTATTTGAGTAATATTTTAACCCTCTGGTTCTGATCACGTGTCGGTCAAACATTACAGTTTTTTTGTACTAGCTACATTTCAGTTCGATAATGTTCTTTATTTAATATTTGTAGGGGTTTTTAATGGTACTAAATTATATCTATGCAGTAGTTATAATCCATTTATTAACGTTTTGAGCATGGACCTGAAAATTTTATTTTCTAACTTAAACTGCCATAAATCTTGAATGTTTTGGAGCACAGACTGAAGTTTGGTCTCTTTTTAAAGACACTTGGCAGAGCATTGCTGAAGTGAAATTTTTTTCAAAACGTGAACTTGAAAAAAAGTTATAAATAATTTTATAATATCATTTTCACATTTTTATGTGAAATATATATTTTCCAAAACAACTTTTACTTTAAAACCATGAGAGAATCAAAGCCATAAATCTAAACAAGCTGTGTTACTGTATTTGAGGATGATATCTGAAAAAATGAGCTTTCAGTCAGAATGTGTGTGTGCAGTACCAAACGCTTCCACTAGGTTAAATTCATCTTTCATTCATTTCCAATGCGTTCATTTTTGACTGAGAACAATACAAGAGTGACTATTTTCTCAGGACCATTTAACCTTTTCAAATGCCCATGATTTGTGTGTGTGTGTGTGTGTGTGTGTTCGCACAGCAAGTGCCAAAACCTTCACCAAGTTTCGTACCATTCCGATGAAGTAAAAACTAAAAAAACTAAATGTAACGTTTTTTGGTCAAAAATGAACAGTACCAGAGGCTTAATATCATTTTAATCACTTGGTTTGTGTGTCCATCACCAGATAAAAAATGCAAACATTTCTAATACATTCTTTTATTAATTTACTAACTATTTAACTTTTTTAAGAAAAAGCTTTGAAAAACTTGGCCAAACGCAAGTTAGCTACAGCAGTAAGGTAACTATGAAATCATATGAACTGCATATGAGCTATGAACCATAAAAAAAAAACGTTTTGCTTAGATGCCAATTCTCACTATTAACTACGACTTTTGCCTCAATAAACTCCTAATTACTGCTTATTAATAGTTAGTAAGGTAGTTTTAAGTATGATTATGGGATGGTCATACAGAATAAGGCATTAATGTGTGCTTTAATAAACAGCTAATATCCTAGTAATATGCATGCTAATAAGCAACTAGTTCATAGTGAGAATTGGACCCTAAACTAAAGCGTTACCAAAATCTTTTTGCATTATTTTGTTGCTCATTAGAGTAAAATATAAAAATCTAATGAGTCACATGAGGTTGCACGATAGTTAGGATGCTCCCTATGTAGGCAGCTCACTAGGTTTGGGAACAGAGTTTGAGTGTCCATCACCAGATAAAAAATGCTAATATTTCTAATACATTATAATTCATTATTGTATTAATCTACTAACTATTTCACATTTTGAAAGCTGGATTTGAAAAACTTGGCCAAACACAAGTTAGCTATAGCAGTAAGTTAACTAAGAATTCATATGAACTGTGAAATGCAACCATAAAATTAACTAACTAACTATTAACTATGACTTTTGCCTCAATAAACTCCTAATAACTGCTTATTAATAGTTAGTAAGGTAGTTTTAGAATAAAAAAGGATATTTTAATTAAAAAAATAATAATTATATAGTTATATATAGTTAACTGGTTTTAAAAATATATTATTGTAAATATATATATATATATATTTTTTAATGATTTCAGTCAGACAGAATGCTAGCTAGTTTACTCTGAAATCATAAGAATAGAAAATATTCTTAATTAAAAATAATTATTTTTTATTTTTATAATTTATGTTAACTTAAGTCTAAAAAAATAAATGTTTGTAAATGTAAAAATATGTATTTTTCAAAATTATACTAGGTAACTCTGAAATCATAAGAATAAAACAAAAATAATTTTAATTAAAAAAAATCAATTTTTTATTTTTAGAATTTCAAATATATTTTTGTAAATATAAAAAATATTGTTTTAATTTTTATAATTTATGTTAACTAAAAAAAAAATGTTTGTAAATGTAAAAATATGCATTTTTCAAAATTAAACTAGGTAACTCGGAAATCATAAGAATAAAATAAAAATTATATATTTTTTATTTTTAGAATTTCAGCCAACTGGTCTTAAAAATATATTTTTGTAAATATAAATTTTTTTTTATGATTTCTTGCTAACTAAACTCTGGAATCATAAGAATAAAAAAAAATATATTTTTTTTTAAAAGTAGGATTAAGGGATGTAGAATATGGTCATACAGAATAAGGCATTAATGTGTGCTTTATAAGTACTAATATACAGACAATATCCTAGCATGATCATAAGCAACTAGTTCACAGTGAGAATTGGAGCCTAAACTAAAGTGTTACTAAAATCTTTTTTCATCTTATACTTATTTTGTTGCTTATTAGAGTAAAATCAAAAATCACGAGTCACTTGTGAGGTTCCACGATAGTTAGGATGCTCCCTATGTAGGCAGCTCACTAGGTTTGGGAACAGAGTTTGAGTGTCCATCTCAATACATTCTAACATGTCAACACTAAAGATCACAAACGTCTCATTCTGCGTCCGACACACTGGATACCTGGAGATATCTTCATCTTTCTGTAGTTCAGTTCTCTTTATGAACTCTGATAGGATCAGCATTTCCTTCCGTTCCTAGGCTGAGCAACAGCGCTATCGCCGCGCCGATGCAATCTCTCTTTAATCATGGCTACAGTTCCTGGATCAGCTGACGGCTCTGCATAACCACAAAGAAAATCGGCCCAGCCCTGTCAAAGCGTTTATTGTAGACTCAGCGTAAGGAAATGATTTGCTAACACAAACACATTCATTGAGCTCTGCCAGGTGTGTGTATCTACAGACTGGTCTTCATAACGTTTAATGCACGGTGTAATTCATACACTCTTCCGCACAAGTCTCGTCACCTTATGCACTTTCTAAAGCTCTTGTTTTGTTTCCTTCTCTCTTTCTCTCTCCGTCTATTCCCCCCCTTTGGAAATCGATGCAAAATGCTTTATAAAAAACCAATACTCATCTCCCTGTAGCGCCTGCGGTCGTCCTTTCTCATATGGTCTTGCAATTCTTCCAGCTAGAATTTCACCATGCCCCTCCAGGCAAACACTGTTTTTCATCTGCACTTTTTTTAAAAAGCAATTAAAATGCTGCCTGTTTTTCTTTTCTTCCTCCTCCTCCTCCTCCTCCTCCTCCTCCTCCTCCTCTCCCCCCACCCGTCTCTCTCTCTCTCTCTCTCTCTCTCACATCCTCCTTTTCCTCTAAATCTCTCTCTGGCTTCGTTCACACAGCAGGGAATACGGTTGTCAGTCTGATTCAGAGCAGTAAATACGCTTCTGTTCACACACTTTGACTGTGATAGCGAGAGAAAACCGCTTTGTGACTGGATTTTGAGAGCGAGTTCAGTTGGTGTGTGCCGTATGAGGGCGATTCTTCAATTAGAGGCACTTTTGACTGCTTGAATTCTTGAAAAATGAAACTTCTTCAACCTATGAATTATGTGTGTTGAAATATTTATCATGTCCTGAATAAAGATCTGGCCTTGATCAACCTTCATCTGGATTTGAGTATACATTTTTCACTTTTTTGTGAAAAAGCTGATTAGTTAGTTAGCACTCAACTCCGAAATCATAAGAATAAAAATATATATATTTTTAATAAAAAAAAAATCTATTTTTTATTTTTAGAATTTCAGTCAACTGGTCTTAAAAATATATTTTTATAAATATAAAAAAAATATTTTCAAGATTTCAGTCAACAGACTGCTAACTAAACTCTGGAATCATATATATATATATATATATATATATATATATATATATATATATATATATATATATATATATATATATATATATATATATATATATTGTTTTTAATAATTTCAGAGTCTTAAATGTATTTTTGTACATTGAAAAATGTATTAACTTAACTATGAAATGATATATATATATATATATATATATATATATATATATATATATATATATATATACATGTATATATGTATATGTATATATATATATATATATACACTCAAATACTAAATTAACTGAAAATATAATTTTAAAAATATATATGTAAGGAAGGCACAAAGTTTAATTCTCCTGATTTTAACCTTTCAACACTCTTAACAATTATAAAAATGCAATTAAAGTGTCTGCTAAATGCTTACATGTAAATAAAATGTTTGAAGTTATTTATAATAGAATTCTAAAATATTTTTTCTTTATTAACAGAAAAGTTCCTCTGTTTGAAGAATAATCAGCCGTGATTCAGTGACGTCTGTGTGAATATATTATAATAAAACACACTTGAAGGCTGATCAAGGCCATAATCAGATCTGGGAAATAAAAATTGTTTATGCATGTAAACCAATTTGAAGAAGTTTAATTTATTAGGGACTCAAAACTGAACTAAAGAACCGCTCAGTACTGACGGTGTGTCTGTTTCAGCGGCTCCGTCACCTCCAGCAGGTGAACCGCGAATCGTCTGCCCTGCCGCTGGTGGGCATGAGGGCTCAGACACACACTTCCTGTCAGACGGTCTCCACTTCCTGTAGAAGAGAGATCTACACCAGCCTGACCCGACACTGAGGTCCTGTTCTCATCTGCTATTGATCTAAAGCAAACGATGGGTGTCACTGCATGTGCAGCATAAACATCTGAGCCGTAAATATGGAAAAGCCCTAAACAAAGACATGCACAAGACGTAAAATATGCGATTGCATGCATGATTGACAGGTGAGTCCAGGATGCAATAGAATTTATTAATTGTTATTTTTATGATTTCAGAGTTAACAGACTGCTAGTTGATCAACTCTGAAATTGTAATTTATTTATTTATTTATTTTACAAATATATACAGTACCGGTCAGAAGTTTGGAAACTACAATTTTTAATGTTTTTGAAATAAGTCTTTTATGCTCATCAAGTCTGCACTGATTTGATCAAAAATACAGAAAAAAACAGCAATATTGTGAAATATTATTACAATGTAAAATAATGGTTTTCTATTTTAATATACTTTAAAATATAATTTATTTCTGTGATGCATAGCTGAATTTCTTCAGCGTCACATGATCCTTCAGAAATCATTCTAAAATATGCTGATTTATATATATTTTTTATAACCTATGATACTCTTTTCAGGATTCTTTGATGAATAAAAAGTTTATATACAAACATACATCAAAAGTATATATATACACTTTTGTAGGGAACTCTGAAATCATAAGAATAAAAAATCTATTTTTTATTTTTAGAATTTCAGCCAACTGGTCTTAAAAATATATTTTTATAAATATAAAATTTTTTTTTTTCAAGATTTCAGTCAACAGACTGCTAACTTTATCAATATATATATATATATATATATATATATATATATATATATATATATATATATATATATGCAGTCATAAATACTAAATGAACTGAAAATATTGATTGACAGGTGAGTAGGCAGGTGCATTTGAACACACTGCTAGTTAGTCAACTCTGAAATCATTAAAATAGGAAATTATATTTTTTACAAATATATGTACAAGTCAAATATACTAAATTAACTGAAATAATATACGTTTTAGTACAAAACACAATGTTTGTATTTAGGAAGGCACATGATTGACAGGTGAGTAGTCGGGTCCAGGATGCATCAGAATGCATTAATAATACACTACAAATCTGATCACATATGCATTTTGAGTGAGTCACAAAATACTTTTGCGCTCTAAATTTAGCACTGAACACTTGTGATTGGCTCGCCTGAAACGGACCGAGTTCTGTTTCAAACATGCAAAACCTTGTGTCGCCTTTTCCTTTCTTGAAGCATTATTCATGTATTTAAAAATCATCAAGTAATACCTAAAAGTCATGCAGGCCAACAGATTTGTCTCTCTGTCTCAAGCTAAACATTTGATTATGTATTGTACATATTTTGTGCAATAATTCCAGTATGAGCCATTGTGATATGAGCTCAAGATTATAACGTGATGTCTGTTAGAAAGACCCCACAGAATGAGCATGAAACTTTCATATGTCCTGTCACTTCAGCAGACTGAGCTGGAGGGAGATGAATGTTCACACATTAGTTATAGAGCGAGTTTCTTTTCCCGCTCTGCATTATTAAGGGATCAATCTATTAAAAGACACCATCAACTTAAGCTTCTTTAACTGGACTCTCTTAGCTGTCAGCTCGGCCTCTGAGGCGGAGGGCCAGGAGAGCGTTTCTTTAACTGTGTGTGTGTGTGTTTGCATCCATGAGTGGGTTTCCCAATTGTCAGTGTGATCAGTGGGAGCTAATGTGTGCGGACTCAAAAGTTGCTTCAAAAAGTATTCGGACACTTAGGATACACTTAATGTCAATGCATTACATGCACACTACCATTCAAAAGTTGGGCGTCGGTAAGATTTTTTAAATGTTTTTGAAATAAGTCTCTTCTGCTCAACATAAGTTGCATTAATTTGATCAAAAATACAGAAAAATCTGATATATTATTACAATGTAAAACATATGTTTTCCATGTGAATATATAGTAAAGTGTAATTTATTCCTGTGATCAAAGCTGAATTTATCATCATTACTCCAGTCTTCAGAGTCACATGATCCTTCACAAATCATTCTAATATGAGGATTTGATGCTCAAGAAACATTTATGATTATTATCACAGTTGTGCACAACTTTTGATGTATGTTTGTATGGTTTGTAACAATAAAACAACAGATCTAGTGTTGAAAACGAAGAAAAAACTGTGTGAACTTGACTTCATACATCCACTAAAACTCAATGAAGCATCATTCCAAAAGGATGAAGAAAACGAACGTTCATGCAGCATTTGAGCAGATACACTCAATTTGATATTATGTGTCTAAAGCAATGACGTTTAGACATCTGTATGTATGACTTAATTTAACAAACAAACAGAATAGAATATGCTTAATGTTATTTACTTCATAACCACTGCTTTGCCAATTAAAACACAAGCAATCGCAACATAAAAATGGCAAAACTCACACAATAGCGACAATAAAAACCATTGGCGCAAACACTCAAAATGCTCACTTACCAAACTAAAAATAAACTTCTGTTGTGATTCAGATCATCTGATGCAATGCAATTCAAGACTTTAAACGTTCAAACAAGTTATTCCAGTGTTATGAAATCAGAATTAACCTCACTCTGTGATGATGAAAGCAATGATTACAGTCTATGAGCGCTTACAATTCTGTCTGTCTCCTAATAAAGTCACAGAGCAAGTGACAGGGAACATGATCATATCCATGTTCAGGATTAGCCAGACGTCATCAGAACACATAATTACCCTCTAATCGAGTAAACGTTATCAAACAATATAGAGTCTGGGAGAACTGAGGAATTTTACCATCTCTAATTTAATACTAATGCTTCATTGAAAATGATCAGCACAACCAAAATGCAGATGAATTTGTGAATGTCTCAGTATTTGGTGTGACTTGGTGCAGCACTGGAGCTACACAAACACAATGCAACTGATCCCAAAAATGTTCAGGTTAAAATAAAAAAGGTTTAAATGAGCACTCAGTTCCATTTAGAACCTTCAAGGGTTCCGTCAGGCGCTTCATGTATAGAACCTTTTATCATGTGACCATTTTATGGATTTAGTTCTAATTCATTTTTAATTGTAATTCAATTTGATGAATTAAGCAGCCCATAAACATACTAAAAACTTGAAATAACCCTTTAAAATTGAGGCAGGAACCCTAGAGTTCTATATAGAACCCTTTTTTCTAAGAGTGAAAGCTGTCAGACTATTCAAGCAAAATGATTATAACTTCTTAATGGTTTCTATAATGCAGAAATAATCTCGCCAAGGTACATTTGCACACCCTCAAAAAGCCATTAAAAAGTAAACTGTATCATTGCATTGCTGACTGTACACTTTTACATAATAGGACGGAGAGGCCAGGGGTCTTACCGTGAGTCTGGGTATTTGGTGAGGGTCGCCAGGCTGCTGGTGTACATGTGGCCACCCACGTCGATGTGCACGGGCGCATTGGCTTTGGTGAGCTGAGCCGGCAGTGGAATCCCCTGCGCGGCCAGAGGAGAGACCGGAGACCGGGTCAGAGACAGGCGTGACATGCTTCTCCCTTCCTGGAAGCAGACAAACGGGAAAGCCATGGAGAGATGATGATGCTGCTGCTGATGTGCCTTCACGGTGTGTTAGTGTCTCTCCCACCTTGAGCGCCTGTGCGAGACTTATCAGATCGTTTTCTCATCTGCCCCGTCGCATATTTAGCTTACAAATTATTTCCACAGCTCTAATGAAGTATGTTTGCATCTTTTCACTGGTGCCGCCTGAGGGCAGGATACGAGGATGTTTATTAACACTGCAGAGAGAGGGAGAGCGAGAGAGATACACGAGGTGTTCGCCTCCGGGGATGGGAGAGAGGAGGGAAAAAAACGGCAAGTTTCTAATTAAAGGTCGTGTTATGTGCTAGATGTGATATCCTCCGACACCTCGGCAACCAATCTGAACATTTGGGAAACGAGGGCATTGTGCGCGTTCACGTGGAATTCCAGGCATCACTGAGGTTGAAAAATCACTCAACTTCCACCAGCACTGGATCTCCAGGATGGTAGGATCTTCCCTCGCTGCTTCTGTTAAGGCCCTTTTTACTGTGTTTTCTTAAATGACTCTTCTACTCTAGTCTCATTTCTGTTCTAGTGCTTTTCGGAGCAATTTTGAAACTTTGGATTGCAGCATTTCTCATTGCACGTATTACATTGGTCCTTATTTTTAAGTCAGTTTGCATAAAAGCATCTGCTAAATGAATGCATGCCAACGTAAAGGTTTGGTGTGACGTTTAACTGCGTTTTCTCTGTGCACTACCGAGCAATTCAACGCACAATTTGCAACTGTTCATGCACAATCTTAAACGACTCTTCTAATCTAGTTCTAGTGCTTTTAAGAGCAATTTTGAAACTTTGGATTGCAGCATTTCTCATTGCGCTTACTACATTGGACCTTATTTTTAAAACAGTTTGCATAAAAGCATCTGCTAAATGAATGCATGCCAACGTAAAAGTTTGGTGTGTTTTACAGTGTTTTCTCTTGTGCATAACCAAGCAAATTTAAAGCATAATTTGCAATTGCTCATGCACAATCTTAAACGACTCTTCTCTAGTCTCATCATTGTTCTGGTGCTTTTAGGAGTGCATTTCTCATACAGTGGTCCTTGATTTTAAGTGAGTTTGCATAAAAGCATCTGCTAAATGAATGCATTGGTGATGTTTTGACATGCGTTTCACACGTACTAGTGCAAATGCTCAAATGCACGAATCTCCAAATTCGAATCAAAGAGCGTTCACACACAAACCCGACATCAGCTGAGTATTCTTACTCACGTCTAATGAAAAGCAAGCCTTTTATTTAACTTTACCTTTGTTTTGAACTTAAAGGCTTGCTTGTACACGTCAAAACTTTACCTCACAATGCCCATGGAAATACGACTTAACATATTCCAGTTGTCATAAAGACAGCTTCATTGTGAACCTGCAGTTCAAAGGGATTTCAACGACAAGTTCTTCCATGCAGTGGCTCATTTGTGCGGCAGTTATTTTACCCATACATGGTAAACAGAAGGCGGTTGTTATGGGCTCTGCTCAGCTCTAGTGCTGGAGGCAATGCGCTGAAGGCAGACGGCAGAATTTTTCCAGGGTGTTGCCACCAAGCCCTAAGCACTAATGTTCATTTAATACACAGGCAAGATGATACATTACAGATTCCATTGAAAAAAAAAAGACTTAAGACGTTTTGGCATATGAAGCTATCCCTCATCTCCATATAGCTATGGGCATTGTAACCAAAAGCCCAGATATTAATGCCGAGGGAATAGTGGATTTACCCCTTCTCTTTCTCTCTCTCTCTCTCTCTCTCTGTTAAAGTGTGGGACCAGGTAGAATAGTAAAAGTATACTACATTGTTAAAGATGGTCAAGCTTAAATGTCACACAAACTCATGTTCATGACCCCAAAACACTCCATGCCCTGATCTGATGGTTTATTATTATATATATAAAACATGTTGTTGTCATATAAAAAAACCTTCATGCAATGTTCAGGGATATTAGTTCATGGCACCTGAATTGGTTTCCAAAAAATACGGTACTAATGTTTGAGGAGAAACTTGTAGCTGTCCCAAAACCACCTTGACCGCATTGAACTGGTATACAAGCTTGGACTATCTCCAGCTAGTTTAAGTCAAACTTTGGAATGTTTCATCGGTTTTTCTGCCAAATAAACGCGTTTAGTTTCAACGCGTAATGTTGGAACAAACCGCAGACGTTCAATGAAACTTACACATGCAATGAAATCAACGAACGCAACGCGTTTCCTGCTTTCTTTCTCCAGTTTCACTTCGGTGCCCTACGGGTTAAAACTTCAATTCAGATCATTTCACAACATGGCGTCTCTCTCACAGCGATAAAGCTTCAGGTATGAGGCATGTCCTGCTAATAACACAGGTTCTCGATGGCTAGACGGTGTTTAATAAGGTTAGAGAATCAGAAACGCTTGGAATCTCTCACAGGACATTGATGCGTACATGCGTTTTTTTTTGTGTTGAGGACGCGTCGCGTTTACGCGGCGTTACAGTCATTCTAGATAAAACACAAAAGCACCATCATACTAATCATCTACTCTACATTGAGGTGAGATTTAATTGGAAACGGTACCGTTTCAAACATCGTAGGTGTCCGAATCGCGATCCGAGTCCGGTTCAATCTGCTCCCAGATGAAGGCTTTGCAAGTTTCTATCCGATCGAGCTATTCTCTTCCTGTCCGGATTGAAAACCGCGTCAAACTGCGTTAAAACACGCCATAGATGGATGTGTGTGACTATAACGAGCTGCGCTGCTGTGGTCTGGACGCGTTCAGAGCTCGAGCGCAAACGCGCGCAGGACTGTCTTACCTTCTCCAGGAGACCAGAGCTCTCCTTCCCCCTCTTGATCTTCTTATTTCTCTTAATACACGCGTATATCAGCCTCGCCACTGTCTTTTTTTGGCCACGCTGAATCTGCTGCTTTGCTTATGGGCAGAAGGAAGCCAATAATCCGTCTCTAAATCAGAGCAGAGCCGAAAGAAGAATTCTGGCTCCAGGCTGCGCAAACGCCTCTGGGGCCACAGGATTAGAGGACAATTAACTCAAACCCGAGCAGACTCATTGGAACAGATGCAAACCTGATATTCCCCTCGATTATTTAGCCGAGCTCGCACTCTTTCGCAAAGTAAAAATAGCTGGCGAGGGTTTAAAGTTCAGCGTATAACGGTTTACGCATCAGGCAAGTGTCACCGCGCCGTTCCTGAGACTTTGGAGAGGCAGAAAGGCTGATTTTAATCATTGTCATTTCGTCTGATGTAATATTCCCCCAGGCTCTTTCGCAAAGGCAACACATTTTCCTTCCCTGAACGAGTAAAAGTCTCTCTGTCTCGAGCAGGAGGCGCACTGGAACTTGTTGATAAAGTGGCGATAAAAGACGCGTATTCTTTTTTTAACAAAGCAACAAAAACCAGGATCTGGACGCGGTGCTCATGCATGCGGCGCGTTTCCCCGCGCTCCTCTCTTTGCTCTAATGTCTGTGAGAATTGTAATGGCAAATTTCCTGGAGGCCATTAAAAGCAAATGACGTCTGGACATCATTCACTGCGCGCCCTCGCAGTGCGCCCGCAGCCAAATGCGCCATTTCAATTATTGCGCACGGCTAGATGGAGATGTCCGCTCTAGGATCTCTCAGGGCAGACGCGCGCAACGTCAGTTTAAACCCACACAAGCACAATCTTACACTTCTAGATTCTCATTTATTTAACAGCAGGCAAACAAATAAAGACAGTTGTGTTGGGCATCGGCTGCGCGCAGCGGCCCGCGTTCCCCGCGCAGGTACTCGATTATTTATTTATCTGAATGTTTGTTTATTTGCGTGTAAATAAGTGTGAATAATTGATGTTGCGCTGAGACCCATAATTACTGTAGATCTCGCATGAAGGACTGAGGCTTTTCATGATGTTTGGCGCCCACCAGTGTCCGTTTGGAGGAATTACAGAAAGACAATTTCATATATAATAGTATATAATAGAAATGATTAGTAATGGTTCATTTTATTACAGTAAAATAATGAAGAATAGTTCATTCTGATTTAAAATAAGCAGGATATATAGAATAAAATGAAGTAATATTTAGTAATAATTATGGCTAGCTGTCACATTTTAGACACAAATGTTAATGTCTCGAGTACAAAAATACTATTGAACATTTACAAAATACTAGTGAAAGTAACATAGAATAATTATAGCTAGTTGCAGAGGTGTAAACTTGAGTAAAAGTACAGATTAAATGACTCCATTACAAGTTACAAGTCACCAATTCCAATATGACTTGAGAAAATTTCAACAGTACTTAAGTATTTTATTCATACTAAATATATGCTCAACGATGCACTAGTTCTCGACACCTGAGAGACACGCCGTTTTAATCAAAATAAAACTGAACACCTCAATATTGCAATAAATCAAGGTCGCCACAACAGCCTCTTAAACGTCTACAAACTCTCAAGTCTCAGTTAAGCTCAAGTGCACAAAAAGGCCTTCAAAAAGGTCTCGTCAATATAGCGGATAAATAAAATAATGTTAAGTAAAACAGTCAAAGCCTTCTTGCACTGGATGTGCTGGTTTCATCAGCGGCTGCAGTCATGAACTCATCTCATCAATCAAACACTTGTGATTCATCAACTCCCTGCACAAGATACACAAGATATAGTCCCTTAAATGCCCTCATCGCTTCTTTATAGCAGAAACAAAGTGCTGCAGAAAAAGTTAGGTGCCATGCAAAATGTAATTGCATTACTCATCACAAATGTATTGGAGTAAAAAGTACATTTACTTGTTCAAAAATGTAGTCAAGTAGAGAGTAAAAGTTGCTGATATATTTGATACTCAGTACAACTACAAAGTAGCCAAAAAGATACTTAAGTACAGTAACTGATTACATTTACTCAAATACTTTACACCACCGGCTAGTTGTCACATTTTACACGTCTTGAGTACAGAAATGCTATTAAACATTTACAAAATACTACTGAAAGGTCATGTTGACCGTTTGTGACATCATGCCCCAATAGCAACACATGTGGTCACACTACATGGGGTCAGTTGTCACAGTGGAAGAAATATTAAAGCAAACAATACCTCTCAAACATCGTTCATCCTTATTTTTGTATTTTTTCTACATTAAAGTTAAAATGTATTCAATTTGTTCTGAAAATAAAAAAGTCAAATTGCATCGTGCGCAATGTAACGAAATCGCTGTTTCTACTTAAAGTAAGTGTTCATGCTGCCTTAAAATGCTACGCTTAGTCAACTTGTGGAGTTGTATTAAGCGACAACTTGGATATTTGAGTTCTCTGAACTAGTTAAATCCAGCAAAGTTATTCTAACGCACATTTTTAAGTTGTGATAGCTAATTGCAACAATATTTGTACTGTGCGTTTCCCGTATTAATAATAAAATATAATGCTTTGGCAGTGTTCTGTAGTGCTCATGGCAACAGTTGCATTGATCTGAACGGATAAACCTCTAACATCTGAAATGCATAAAACAAGATTATTTTTCAAAACAACTGCTTAATTGATTACAAAATAAGGCAACCTGCGTGATCCTCCAGGTGTCAGACACACACTCTACAGATCAGCGGGAGAACAGTGGACCCGGGGCCAGAAAGCGCTTTCCTCAGGACGTGCAAAGGAGGAGCAATGCGGTTTGTAGTTTCTCCTTCATTAATACAACACGCCTGCAGTACGTTCAATTACACAAGTGTGCAGAAGATGTTGTAAGTTTAAAGATTTAAACAGCTTACAAAGGTCGCCCTGGGTGTTTTAGTTGCCATCAGTTAATTCCTTTAATTTATGGACTTTACTGTTGCTGTCTGTGAGAGGAAAAGCAGAAGTGGGTCAGATTCCCTGTGATGATCTGCACCGAGATTCGTTTGACAACTGACAGTGATATCCAGAAAACATCCTTTCAACTGATGATGATGATGAAGATGAAGAGTGTTTAATGGGCAAATAAAGCAGTGTTCAAAAATACATTGACAATCTGGAATGTTTTCAGAAACATCTATGCACAAGGCATTTAAAAATTAGCAAAAATTTATGAAGAAAGGTATGGGAAAAGTTTCTGATACGGTTCTAATGTGAATTTCATCTAATCTGTACTCACAGAAACAGCCTTTAATGAAGGATACATGAAGATGCATTTTAAAGTCACCATGAAATCAAAATTGAGGCTTTTAGTATGAATATGTTACTGTTATCTATAAGCTAGTGTGCTCCAAAACAATGAAATCGCTCACTTGAACACATTTACTGACATTTACAGACTGTGAACTATATAGAGGATAGGGAACGATTTAGACAGTGCACTATATAGGGGATAGGGAACGATTCAGACAGTGCACTATATAGGGGATAGGGAACGATTCAGACAGTGCACTATATAGGGGATAGAGAACGATGCAGACAGTGCACTATATAGAGGATAGGGAACGTTTCAGACAGTGCACTATATAGAGGATAGGGAACGATTCAGACAGTGCACTATATAGGGGATAGGGAACGATTCAGACAGTGCACTATATAGGGGATAGGGAACGTTTCAGACAGTGCACTATATAGGGGATAGGGAACGATTCAGACAGTGCACTATATAGGGGATAGGGAACGATTCAGACAGTGCACTATATAGAGGATAGGGAACGTTTCAGACAGTGCACTATATAGGGGATAGGGAACAATTCAGACAGTGCACTATATAGGGGATAGGGAACGATTCAGACAGTGCACTATATAGGGGATAGGGAACGATTCAGACAGTGCACTATATAGGGGATAGGGGACAATTCAGACAGTGCACTATATATGGGAAGGAGAACGATTCAGACAGTGCACTATATAGGGGATAGGGAACGATTCAGACAGTGCACTATATAGGGGATAGGGAACGATTCAGACAGTGCACTATATAGGGGATAGGGAACGATTCAGACAGTGCACTATATAGGGGATAGGGAACGATTCAGACAGTGCACTATATAGAGGATAGGGAACGATCAGACAGTGCACTATAGGGGATAGGGAACGATTCAGACAGTGCACTATATAGGGGATAGGGAACGTTTCAGACAGTGCACTATATAGGGGATAGGGAACGATTCAGACAGTGCACTATATAGGGGATAGAGAACGATTCAGACAGTGCACTATATAGAGGATAGGGAACGTTTCAGACAGTGCACTATATAGGGGATAGGGAACGATTCAGACAGTGCACTATATAGGGGATAGGGAACGATTCAGACAGTGCACTATATAGGGGATAGGGGACGATTCAGACAGTGCACTATATATGGGAAGGAGAACGATTCAGACAGTGCACTATATAGGGGATAGGGAACGTTTCAGACAGTGCACTATATAGGGGATAGAGAAAGATTCAGACAGTGCACTATATAGAGGATAGGGAACGTTTCAGACAGAGCACTATATAGGGGATAGGGAATGATTCAGACAGTGCACTATATAGGGGATAGAGAACGATTCAGACAGTGCACTATATAGAGGATAGGGAACGTTTTAGACAGTGCACTATATAGGGGATAGGGAATGATTCAGACAGTGCACTATATAGGGGATAGGGAACGATTCAGACAGTGCACTATATAGGGGATAGGGAACGTTTCAGACAGTGCACTATATAGGGGATAGGGAATGATTCAGACAGTGCACTATATAGGGGATAGAGAACGATTCAGACAGTGCACTATATAGAGGATAGGGAACGTTTTAGACAGTGCACTATATAGGGGATAGGGAATGATTCAGACAGTGCACTATATAGGGGATAGGGAACGATTCAGACAGTGCACTATATAGGGGATAGGGAACAATTCAGATTCAGGCTGTTTTAAAAAAGGGGAGGAGCTGTTTGATAAGTCCCGCCCTGTCTTCCTGTTTCACTGGAAATAATGTCAACACATTGAATAATGCTGCACGTTTCAAGCCACTTCAGTGGGACTTTAATGTCAGTCAGGGTTTGGATTCTACCACAAACTGTTATTAATAAAAATAAAGATCTTTTACACAAAAATCTAGCATAATTCATATTAAGCATTTGTACTAATGAAATTGATGTTTTTGACGAGAACCTGAAGACTTTCATGATTCTAGAAGTTGAACCAGTTCACACTGAAGCAGGACTCAGTCATTGTCTGAATCTCATTAAAAGTTCATCATGTTAATGTCACAGCCGGAGACAATTTCTAGAATTCAGATTGAGAAGATGAGAAGAAATGACGTTTCTGTAGAATGTGCTACAGCAGTAATGACATAAATCTCCATAAGCAGTGACACACTTTCATTTTGAGAATATTTTTATATGTGCAAGTCCTCAATTTTATGTCCCTTAAAACTACTGTATTATAGAAGGGGAGAGGGGGGGGATCAAATTTTAAAAGATACATTATAAAAGCTTTAACCCCTTTATTGTGTCATACTTGTTCCAAATATTAAAGTTTCAAGTGTTGATATAGTTCAATTTGCCAGTAATTTCTCGATTTTAAGCTTGTCCTTTAACCTAAATGTGAAGATTAGAAATATTATTGATTTTTACACCATGATCTGGTCTGAGATTTGCTTGACATCTATGCAACTGCTTTTATCCAAAGTGACTTACAGTGTTTTCAAGCTTTGATTTCTGAAATACATTTTCATAAAGTTATCTGAAAACAGAATGAACCTCATTGGTTCTCGCTGAAGCTCAGACGTGATGCGTAACACGAGAATGAACCTCATTGGTTCTCGCTGAAGCTCAGACGTGATGCGTAACACAAGAATGAACCTCATTGGTTCTCGCTGAAGCTCAAACACGCTGCGTAACATGAGAATAAACCTCATTGGTTCTTGCTGAAGCTCAAATGTGATGCGTAACATGAGAATAAACCTCATTGGTTCTTGCTGAAGCTGAAATGTGATGCGTAACATGAGAATAAACCTCATTGGTTCTTGCTGAAGCTGAAATGTGATGCGTAACATGAGAATAAACCTCATTGGTTCTTGCTGAAGCTGAAATGTGATGCGTAACACAAGAATGAACCTCATTGGTTCTTGCTGAAGCTCAAACATGCTGCGTAACACGAGAATAAACCTCATTGGTTCTTGCTGAAGCTCAAATGTGATGCGTAATACAAGAATGAACCTCATTGGTTCTTGCTGAAGCTCAAATGTGATGCGTAATACAAGAATGAACCTCATTGGTTCTTGCTGAAGCTCAAATGTGATGCGTAACAAGAATGAACCTCATTGGTTCTTGCTGAAGCTCAGACGTGATGCGTAACACAAGAATGAACCTCATTGGTTCTTGCTGAAGCTCAGACGTGATGCGTAACACAAGAATGAACCTCATTGGTTCTCGCTGAAGCTCAGACGTGATGCGTAACACAAGAATGAACCTCATTGGTTCTCGCTGAAGCTCAAACACGCTGCGTAACATGAGAATAAACCTCATTGGTTCTTGCTGAAGCTCAAATGTGATGCGTAACAAGAATGAACCTCATTGGTTCTTGCTGAAGCTCAGATGTGATGCGTAACACAAGAATGAACCTCATTGGCTCTCGCTGAAGCTCAAACCTGATGCGTTACACGAGAATGAACCTCATTGGTTCTTGCTGAAGCTCAAACCTGATGCGTAACACAAGAATGAACCTCATTGGCTCTCGCTGAAGCTCAAACCTGATGCGTAACATTAGAATGAACCTCACTGGTTCTCACTGAAGCTCAAACGTGCTGCGTAACATGAGAATGAACCTCATTGGTTCTCGCTGAAGCTCAAACGTGCTACGTAACACGAGAATGAACCTCATTGGTTCTCGCTGAAGCTCAAACGTGCTGCGTAACACGAGAATGAACCTCATTGGTTCTCGCTGAAGCTCAAACGTGCTGCGTAACACGAGAATGAACCTCATTGGTTCTCGCTGAAGCTCAAACGTGCTGCGTAACACGAGAATGAACCTCATTGGTTCTCGCTGAAGCTCAAACCTGATGCGTAACATGAGAATGAACCTCATTGGTTCTCGCTGAAGCTCAAACGTGCTGCGTAACACGAGAATGAACCTCATTGGTTCTCGCTGAAGCTCAAACGTGCTGCGTAACACGAGAATGAACCTCATTGGTTCTCGCTGAAGCTCAAACGTGCTGCGTAACACGAGAATGAACCTCATTGGTTCTCGCTGAAGCTCAAACCTGATGCGTAACATGAGAATGAACCTCATTGGTTCTCGCTGAAGCTCAAACGTGCTGCGTAACATGAGAATGAACCTCATTGGTTCTTGCTGAAGCTCAAACGTGCTGCGTAACACGAGAATGAACCTCATTGGTTCTTGCTGAAGCTCAAACGTGCTGCGTAACACGAGAATGAACCTCATTGGTTCTCACTGAAGCTCAAACGTGCTGCGTAACACGAGAATGAACCTCATTGGTTCTTGCTGAAGCTTAAACGTGCTGCTAAATAAATAAATAGCCCTCAAAGCATCAAAGTGGTAGTTGCATAGGTGTCAATAGAGGCACAGAAATCTCTCAGATTTCATCAAAAAGATCTTCATTTATGTTCTGACCCGTGAACGAAAGTCTTACGGGTTTGGAGAATTTTCCTTGTTGGGTGAACGAACTCTTTAATGTCATTCCAATTCAAATTCCAGTTAAACGTGTGGTGTGTTGTGGCCAATTCAATTCAAATGCACTCTTATGAATTGTTAGGGAGATTTCACATTTATGCCGTTGTGTATTATACATTTTGTCTGGTACTTTGAGTTGTTCCTCAGTGAATGTTTCTGTCATGAGAACATCAGAAACACTTCTTGTGCTCATCGTTGTGCATCTGTCTTTGATGAATCCATCGCTCTGGGCGACTGCAGTGCGCCTATAAAAGCAATAAAAGCCAACAATGGCTTTTCAAAAATTACGCAGCATCTCCATATTGATGAGGAAACATATCCAATCTTTGCTTTTGCCTTTCTTTAAATGTCACAGTGATGGATGCCATATTTTCAGCATGCCATAATCAACTGTTTTTTGATATTTTGAATAATGCGGCTTTTGAATTATAGCCAGCAAAAGGAATAATCACTCAAATATGGGAATGCACATGGTGGGGGTATGTAAATGAGTGTGTATGCATTAATGCATGACCCTATAAGAATAACAATCACGCCTTCCGGCGCTAAAGCAGGTGTCGTTAATAGTCACGCCGGAAGCGCTGAGCCCAAACCCACTGCCTCCTCGCTGGTCTATTTTCAGCCCTGCATTTCAACGTCTCTTGTTATTATTTTACGGTTATCTGAGCCCATTCAATGGCCTTCATGTTCTGCTGTGTGCCACGGTGAAATGGGTTTCATGGACGTCGTCTAAATTTGTATCTCTCTATCAGAGAAACTATGCATGTGTTTGTACATCTGCATGCGTGAATTTATTGAGCAGGTATTTCCAGGTCTTATTATTGGTGAGACAGATGCGGCCCATTATTACACAGACTTTTTAATTATGCACAAATAAGTGCTTCAGGACTACAGGGTGTGGAGGAAATACATTTTAACAAGACTGTTTTAGCAGGTAGTCGCTTTTAAAATGTATTTAGTTTTTAGTTATGTAGTTTTTAAAAAAAATGTTATATATATATATATATACATACACACACACTGTATATTCACGCTCACACACACTCTCACACACACACACTCTCTCTCACACTCTCACACACTCTCTCTCTCTCTCTCTCTCACACACACACACACACACACACACACACACACACACACACACACACACGGCGCCCCTCAGTGGAGATATAACGCATTGCCGGTGAGTGTACTGTGCTGCTGAGGAACTCCTGTATTAAATGGAGGGAAAACTGATTATTTGAAAATATATATAAAGTAATTCTTTGTTTCTGTGGATTTTTCTAGTCTTACAGTAATTATGGAAGCCCATTTCCACCACAAAAAAAATCAACTTGCATCAACAAAGCAAAAAAAATCATGCTTTGACATGACAAACATAGAAAGTCATAATTATGAGATTTAAAAGAGATAATTATGACAAAGTTATATTTATGAGATGAAAAGTCGAAGTTATGACAAATCAAAACTTGACATTTGAAATTATGATAAAAAGTTATATTCATGAGATAAAAAGTGACAATTATGACGTCAAAATTATGAGACAAACATCAACAATTATGACATTGAAAGTCAACATTATGACATACTAAGTTATTTATGAGATTAAAAGCAAAATTATGGAAAGTCATAATTATGAAATTAAAAGTTGAAATTTTGACGAGGCAATTTATGTCAGAATTTCAGCTTTTTGACAATTAACTCTCATAATTTTGACTTTTTATGTCATAATTATGATTTACCAAAATATTTGTTCTTATGTGGTGGAAATGGGTTTCCATAAGGCAAATAAGGACAAAAACACCAGGGTTCGGGACTCTTTTCATTCAAGACCGGAATAAAGCACAATAAAAATCAATCCATCAGCATGATCTGTCAGTCAAATATCAGTACTGCTTACTTTCTCTCTCTGTCTCTCTGGCTGTGGGCGTGTCTTTAATAACTGCTGTCTGATTGGCTGCTCAGGAGTTCCTTATTCCTCTGGACTGGAGTATTAATGTAGTCCTGTGAGGAAGATCCATTCATCCTGCCCCGTGGGATGATGGAAAGGTTTAGGCCCCCCACCGCAGCCTGTCATAGTGACTGATGGAGAGCAGAGGAAACCTCCCAGAGAGAGAGAGAGAGAGAGAGAGAGAGAGAGAGAGAGAGAGAGAGAGAGAGAGAGAGAGAGAGAGAGAGAGAGAGAGAGAGAGAGAGAGAGAGAGAGACGCAGACACCCCCAGTGCTCACTAACAAAGTACCAATATAGACGACAGAGGGGTTCTTTCTCATCCTCTGTGAATTATGTACCTTCATACTACGGCGCTGTTGAATGCTTGAATCTGATTGGTTGACGACCGTTCTAAGGTGTGCAATTATTTTCAGGGAAACGCACGGCTAAAGTAGTTCCAGCAGGAACGCATTGCAGTTCCATATCACTTAGCCAAATGATTCCAGTTATTTCAAAGGTCCATGTTTTTCCCACAAAATTACGCTCATGTACGAAACGCAAATTCACACCATGCCGCTCAAGTCTTCTTAGATCACATGTAGAACATCACATGTTGTAGTCTCGAAATTATGGCAATTACAACATGGCATGAACGCAGCATACGAAGAAATGTAGGGCGGGGCTTGATTTTGTCTGTGGGGAATTGATTGGATGGTTGTGGTTTGCTATTGGTGGATCTCACGTGAGTGACAGGTGGCCCCGCCCTCGTCATCAGAGAAGAGATTAAAAAAATAAGAATAGACCATTTGGATTTCATGGTGACTTTAACTGAACGCAAGTAAAGTAGGAGGACATTTTTACAGTGCGATTTCTCATGATGGATCTTGTGACATCAGATTAATACTACAGGTTGAGTCAAAAGTCCACTTGTAAACTCTTTTAGATCAAAACCTGTGTCTGTTTCACTGTAATGTAATGAATGAGCTCAGATTCACACGGCAGTGCTGCCACCATGTGGCTACTGTTCATCACTACACGTTCACACTTCAGTCACGTGTGCACTGCATGAAGATAATAATTGAGAAGTTACAGCATCTCACAGCAGCATATTAAAGCACAGACATTCATATATGATAAATAATTGTTTGTGTTAAAGATGCATACTACCATTCAAATGTTTGGGGTTGGTAAGATTTTAAAATCTTTCTGAAAGAGTCTCTTCTGCTCACCAGGCTGCTTTTATTTGATTAAAAACATATATGTAAAATATATGTTTTCTATATGAATATATTTTAAAATGTAATTTATTCCTGTGATCAAAGCTGAATTTATCATCATTTCTCCAGTCTTCAGTGTCACATGATCCTTCAGAAATCATTCTGATATGATGATTTGCTGCTCAAGAAATATTTCTGATTATTATACATCCCTCATTTTGTAAAAATCGTGTTTACAGTAGGCCAATGCACTATTGTCTATGGTGCAATACATTAATGGAGGCACTAAAGCAGGATTGTGGAGCTTATAATTAAAGAGCATTAGAATTTTAATAATTCATGGTGTTATTTCAGCTGTAAAGTGTCAAAATCATACTTTTAGCAGTTTTGCAACATTCCTCCGTTTTTCTCCATGTAAACATTTCAGGATTTACGGACTCTACATCAACATAATCATGACCAAAGCGAAAAATTGTAGGCCTATACAAAAACAAGTGAGCGGTTTAATCACACAGCTGTGCTAACACAAGTCTCATGCTAACACATATTAGCACACGTTTAAGTCGTGTGGCTGTACAGTATGTTAATGTTTATGGAGCTCAAAGCATTTATTCAGATTTTAAAAGAATAGTGAAAACGACGTCATTCCCAGCTAACAATTTTAGAACTTTCTCTTTGTGTTATAAAAATGAAACCAAAAAATAACCCGCAGGGAACATTGTAATAACCTTCAGAGAACGTTCTGGGAACATTATCTTTAGATTATAAAAATAAAACCCTAAGTTTACCTGCAGGGAACATTGTAATAACCTTCAGAGAACGTTCTGGGAATGTTATCTTTAGATTATAAAAATAAAACCCCAAGATTACCTGCAGGGAACATTGTAATAACCTTCAGAGAATGTTCTGGGAACGTTATCTTTAGATTATAAAAATAAAACCCTAAGATTACCTGCAGGGAACATTGTAATAACCTTCAGAGAATGTTCTGAGAACGTTATGTTTAGGTTATGAAAATGAAACCCAAAAATAACCTGAAGGGAACATTGTAATAACCTTCAGAGAACGTTCTGGGAACGTTATCTTTAGGTTATAAAATTAAAACCCTAAGATTACCTGCAGGGAACATTGTAATAACCTTCAGAGAATGTTCTGAGAACGTTATGTTTAGGTTATGAAAATGAAACCCAAAAATAACCTGCAGGGAACATTGTAATAACCTTCAGAGAACGTTCTGGGAACGTTATCTTTAGGTTATAAAATTAAAACCCTAAGATTACCTGCAGGGAACATTGTAATAACCTTCAGAAAATGTTCTGAGAACGTTATCTTTAGGTTATGAAAATGAAACCCAAAAATAACCTGCAGGGAACATTGTAATAACCTTCAGAGAACGTTCTGGGAACGTTATCTTTAGGTTATGAAAATGAAACCCTAAGATTACCTGCTGGGAACATTGTAATAACCTTCAGAGAACGTTCTGGGAATGTTATCTTTAGGTTATGAAAATGAAACTCAAAAATAACCTGCAGGGAACATTGTAATAACCTTCAGAGAACGTTCTGGAAACGTTATCTTTAGATTATAAAAATAAAACCCTAAAATTGCCTGCAGGGAACATTGTAATAACCGACAGAGAACAATTTGGAAACATTTTCTTTAGGTTATAAAAATATAAACCCCAAAATAACCTGCAAGGAACATTGTAATAACCTTGAGAAAACGTTTTGAGAATGTTCTCTTTAGGTTACAAAAAGAACCAATAGAGAACATTCCCAGAACGTCTTTGGTTTATTATTTATTTATTAAATGATTAGCCTATATTTAGCTAGGCCTTTTTGCAGCCGGTCCTTCAGACGAAATAACGTTACGTGAATGCCGCCCTGGCATCATCAGATATCTAATAAATGGTTTAAAGACAGAGAGTAAATATCCAATTAAATATATTCTCAGCTGACGGTGTGTTTACTGTGAACAGTAGTTCATATGCGAGACAGTGTCTGTGTCCTCAGGATCTGATGTGATTTACTCACAGATTCAACAAGATCATTTGAAGCAGCTGCTGTGAAATCACTCGGTGTGTTATGGCGTTCGGTAAAACCTCATCCAACATGATTTATAGTGTCTACACAGTGATTTACAGAGAGATGATTGACCGTTAAACAGCATGAAACAGCATTCATGTCACGTGTCACTGGCTGCGTTCGAAACCACATCCATACTATAAAGTAGGTAAAAAGCAGTAGGCGAGCGAATAAGTTTGTCCGAATCCTTAGTATTCATAAAAGAGTAGGCGAGAATTACCTGGATGACGCACTAATTCTCGCGAGTTTCGGACGTGCGTTCGAATATGCGTACCTACTATATAGTAGGGCTGTTCGATTCCGATTCCTGGTTCCGGAATCGATGGAGTCGATTCCAAGAATTGATCCTGCACTGTTGTTTTCGATTCTTTTCGATTCTTGATTTTTTTTTAAACGAAATTGATGGAGGAACCTAGTCCTGGAGTGACCGCAGGATATAAGGATGTAGAAGTATGCTTCTCTGAAACTTTTATTGAAATGTATCTTCATTCTACAAATACTTTAATGGCCCATATAGCCCAGCAGTTAATGCGATTTAATAAATAAATAGGACAGCACATTATTCAAGAATGTGCATTTATTGCATGGTTAAAAGAACATGACATGTCTAAAATGCATGCGCACAGTTAAGTTAAATGACAAAGTTTACTTAAGTGCTTTTGCACAGGATGTACGAGGCAAAATAACCACAATTAACAACAACAATGATATAAGAGTGCGCAGTTTATTTGTCAATCAGATGCGTGAGGAAGTTGCGTTCGTTACTATAGCAACAGTAGGCTATTATATTAGTGAGTATAATCACTATTAGTGAGCGAGAGACGAATGAATGCTAAACTCTGTAGAACTGAAAAGGGATCTTAAAAAGGAGTCGATTCCCCTTGATAGAATTGATTCCCAATGCCTTGGTATCGAGGAATCGATTCTTTTTGGAATCGATTCCCAGCCCTACTATATAGGAGAAAACAGTACGTGAAAGGAGTAGTCAGCCGAAACCTCAGATTTATAAAAGAGAAGGCGAGAAGTTCCCGGATGGCCTGCTTCTGCCCATATTCTGAAGTTCTTCTCCGATGGATACCTTTCTATCCCAGGAGGCCACGGGAGAGGATACGTCATAATCAAACATCACGGAGAACATCGACGCGGGTGTTTTCAAATGCGAGTAAATAAACATGGTCCCTTGTTTTAAAATCACATTTGTTGAACTACTGTAGACATGGGAGTCGGAAGCAAAAACAAATGTGTGTGGGTCCCCCCGAAATTGTTACTGGAGTAGATGCAATTTACAGTAAGTGCAAATAGTCTGCATCGTTTACTAAACGTCTGGTTGGGCCAGACAAAATTACAAAAGTCGCCACATCATTTACAGTGACAATAGTGTGGGGGTAAGACGCATGGCAGAAAGTTGACGCAAATCGACCCGAGGTTTGAATCCGCCTTTTGCCGAACTCGCTCTAATCCCTTTTCCCATCACATATCAGATAAAATATTCGAAAAGTGGAAATAAAGCGTCTACCGTGTGATTAAAGTGTTTATTGGTTAGGGATAGGTAAACAGAATTAGAGATGGTAAAAGTGAGTGGGTCCAATATCATTGGTCTTAAAAAGTGGGTGGGTCTTGTCCCGCCCACATACAATGGACCCTTTTCACAGACTGTGATGACGCGTTTTAACAGTCATCAATATCGTAAATCTGCAAAGATTTTAAATTTTTCGTAATTTTATTTAAATGTATGTACATTTATAACACCAATACTTTGTATTATTTTACTTTTTCATCAAATTACAAAAAACAAGTTAACGCTGCTGTGAGGGTGTTTCTAATAAAGCGTCTATGGGAGTGACGGTAAAATGAACATATTTCTCTCTTTTCACTGCCGTTATCAATCTCACTCTACACTCACCTAAAGGATTATTAGGAACACCTGTTCAATTTCTCATTAATGCAATTATCTAATCAACCAATCACATGGCAGTTGCTTCAATGCATTTAGGAGTGTGGTCCTGGTCAAGACAATCTCCTGAACTCCAAACTGAATGTCAGAATGGGAAAGAAAGGTGATTTAAGCAATTTTGAGCGTGGCATGGTTGTTGGTGCCAGACGGGCCGGTCTGAGTATTTCACAATCTGCTCAGTTACTGGGATTTACACGCACAACCATTTCTAGAGTTTACAAAGAATGGTGTGAAAAGGGAAAAACATCCAGTATGCGGCAGTCCTGTGGGCGAAAATGCCTTGTTGATGCTAGAGGTCAGAGGAGAATGGGCCGACTGATTCAAGCTGATAGAAGAGCAACTTTGACTGAAATAACCACTCGTTAGAACCGAGGTATGCAGCAAAGCATTTGTGAAGCCACAACACGCACAACCTTGAGGCGGATGGGCTACAACAGCAGAAGACCCCACCGGGTACCACTCATCTCCACTACAAATAGGAAAAAGAGGCTACAATTTGCACGAGCTCACCAAAATTGGACAGTTAAAGACTGGAAAAATGTTGCCTGGTCTGATGAGTCTCGATTTCTGTTGAGACACTGAGTTGAGTTCTGAGTCAGAATTTGGCGTAAACAGAATGAGAACATGGATCCATCATGCCTTGTTACCACTGTGCAGGCTGGTGGTGGTGGTGTAATGGTGTGGGGGATGTTTTCTTGGCACACTTTAGGCCCCTTAGTGCCCCCTCGTTTAAATGCCACGGCCTACCTGAGCATTGTTTCTGACCAAGTCCATCCCTTTATGACCACTATGTACCCATCCTCTGATGGCTACTTCCAGCAGGATAATGCACCATGTCACAAAGCTCGAATCATTTCAAATTGGTTTCTTGAACATGACAATGAGTTCACTGTACTAAAATGGCCCCCACAGTCACCAGATCTCAACCCAATAGAGCATCTTTGGGATGTGGTGGAACGGGAGCTTCGTGCCCTGGATGTGCATCCCACAAATCTCCATCAACTGCAAGATGCTATCCTATCAATATGGGCCAACATTTCTAAAGAACGCTTTCAGCACCTTGTTGAATCAATGCCACGTAGAATTAAGGCAGTTCTGAAGGCGAAAGGGGGTCAAACACAGTATTAGTATGGTGTTCCTAATCATTTTTGGATAAATTAAATGATTCAAGAGATCACGTTTTCGGGTTTTTGTAATAAAGTAATATCTTAAGGATAAAACTGTGGGTCAGATTAGTAGGGTTAAAAATATAACATAAATTAACCCAAAATGTATTGGTTATACTACAAATCACAAAATAAATGGGCTGCTGTTTCTTCAACAAGACCACAAAATAAGCAAGTTTAATCAATTTGAAGATATTTACAGATAGATCAATTAAACCTGTCACTCATATCTTTTAAGTTGTTGCACTCGTGATAACGTCGTAGGTCACATGATAACGTCAACATGGCGCATGATGTGCGGATCGCATTCATACTTGACGCGATCAGGCTATATAGTACCTACTCTTTTAGCACTCGTTAAGCTACTCAATGAGTATGCTGCCACTATGTTTCTAGTCTCAGCCTCAGACCATTGGTTGAACGTTTGATGCATATGGCACACTTATCTGGGGCACGTTCAAAGCTCAAACCGGTGTGCAACGTTTTGCTACGGTTTCCGGTTGAACGCCATGTTTCCTGGAAACGGTGTGCAACGGGTTTGAGATGCGTTTTCTCTCGTTTGGTGGGTGTGTCAAATATGTCAGCCCAATCAGCAGCAACATGTATATAAACCACGCGGTATTAAAGAGACAGCTCGCACAATGGGTCCATAAAAATACTATATATTTATATATTTTGCTATTGTATTGTGGATTGACACTTTCATAAACTTTTCTATAATCCTCTGATTATATAATGGTAAACATTACAATATCATAGCACAACAGTGATCAGCAATAATTTGTCTTTTCATCCTGAAATGCGAGGCAAATGTTGGATCAACCACAGTTTCCACAAATCCCTTCACTCGATTGGGATGTTCTTTTATTCTGGATGGCAAGGGCAGTGATTGTAACATTGAGCGTATTTTGCAGTATTAAACACGTATTTATACCGATAAAGCTCCGAAACTTCTTCAAAAAGAACACAAAGAATGGCCTTCTCAGCTGCCATAGTTGCAACTCTTGCATCATCAGAACAGCGTGTTGAACGCACCACTGTTTCCGTTTAAAAAAACGTTTTGCAACGTTTTGTCGGGGCTGAATGCAGCCCTGGAAACACTTCAGGAGTTTTGAAGCCGTCATCTGATTGGTTGAATTGTACAGGATGTCCGCGAGACGTGTGTGTTGCATTCATTAACGGTCCGCCTGGAAACAAATGCAGTGACGCCAAACTCCCTCGTGGAAGATGAACGCCATCGTGTTTACTGTGAAAATGAGCACGTACCATGATCTACTAAACGCTGGATTTTCAGAAGTATGTGAAGTTCGCGGCTCCATTGTTGCAGTAAACTTGAAAAACTTTCATGAATGAATAATTTGTAGATGCACGCCGGTCTGTTATTGCAGGGACATCGACTTTACATTTTCACGGCCCTAAACATGACGCGGAACAAAACAAAATGTGATTGGTTGTGTTACATGTCAGTCAAATGTCCTCTTGGGCAGGCCTTGACCAATGAAAGCTGCAATGGAGTCCAGGCCTTCTGCCGTCAGTCTGAAGGTCTGGCTATGCAAGACTACTATGTTGCTGTCTGGATAGCATTAGCAAGCCAGGTTTGAGAGCATAACATACAAAGCCACGTCTCCTTCAAAACACACGAACATGCACAGCAGGGAGCAAACAAAAGCGTCATGCATTAAACTACCTCATGTCTCAAAGCACATAACATTACAATAATAATGAACATAAACAACTTAAAGAGCTCTGACCTGTACTGCTGCAGATTTACTTCGGCCTTGATAGTGTTGCCATTGAAAAGCATAAATTCGAGCCACTTCCACTTCCATCTCTTCCAAATGACAGTAGTTATAGCCTGAACGCAGCATAAGCTGGATGTTTTGGTTCAGGAGGAACTGTAAAAGGTGGCTACTGTTTTGGTAGTGGCTTTCCTATAAGGGCAAGGTGGTAAGATGTTCTTATTCATGGTTTGGAATAAACAATGTCCACACAGCGATATCCATTTCAAACTAAGTTTAAAAGCATGTTGATCTATGGTAAGATTAAGAGCCATATGTTCCTGCCACCTGTAACTTTCTGATACAACCCACAGGAAGTTTAAATATCATGTGATATTAACATGTGACCACACCTACACCACTGGGGCACAACGCCATCTAGTGGTTGAACAGTCATTACATTTGGCTCCTACAGTGACTGTCGTCTGTCTAAGGGGCCGTTAGCACGACACCGTTTTCAACTAAAAACAGAAAATGTTTTATGACTTTTGGCCGTTCATTTACACGACAATGGTGTTTTGGGGGCCTAAAAACGCAAACTTTTGAAAACGTGTTTCAAAGTGCAATTATCATTACCATTGATATCATTAACATTGATATCAATTGATCATTACCATTATCGTCTCCCTGTACAAAATCGTGAATCTGTGAAAACGGTGATGGCATGCACATGCATAAGATGAAAACGCCTAGTTCTGGGCGCTTGAGAGCGTTTTGGCAGTGCAGCATTTTTTTTTTACCAAGCGGCAACCTCCCCACGGTCTCTCTTGAAGCCAACACGGAAGTGACTTAAACTGCAATTCATCGACTGGCCACTAGAGATACTCAGTGCCTCGTTACACTCCCGCCGTTTTAAAAACGCAACACTCCCATTAAAAAAAAAAATCGGAACATTACGGCAGCTGCATGAGAAAAACGCTTTAGTGGACACATGGCCTAATGGTGTGTGCACATCAAAAGTGAATTTAATTATTTGCACGGGTAGATTACATACAAAGTCAATCCAAAGATGCGAATTCGCACCGGGCGATGCGAATGGAGCGAATTGGGCGAAGCGCATGATGTGAACGCCTCAATCGCGTCTTCCACGTGTAACCCCTCCTGTTCAAACCTGCCCACTCTAAGCGGGACTCGAACCAAGGAGGCTAAAGGCTGCAACCTGTAACGTCTGTCGCTAGAGTTTCTCTTGAGATCAGAGGAGTGAGGATTACTCACACAGCAACTGGCCTCCATTACACACGCAGGTTGAAAAATTTTTACTCAAGTGGAAAATTTGCATGACGCATTGTCACCAATCAGTGAAGAGCTTATTGACACGTTATCAAACTGGGCACCCGTCATCCTCAAGCAGCGCTGGAAGTTCCTGGAGACGACGGTGAAATTCGGTGAAGTTGTGTGTGCGTCTCTGGATGGTAATGTGAACCCAGACACATCAGCGTTTGGCTTTCCAGCGTATTTGGGACTTCCACAACAGGTACAGAGCAGCAATAGTGTTTATCTCCAACTGTAACGCTGGGGTCCGAGAAAGATGAAGACGAGGATAAAGTAAATACAAGGTTTATTTATAAAGAATAAGGCAACGTGTGAAACAGTGTGCTCGGTTGCACAGACAATGAACAGAAGATGAGCATGAACTAAATACACATATGAATTAACACAGATGACGAACAGCAGGTGAAACTAACACAAATGACGAACAGCTGATGATGATGATGATGATTAGTGTCCATGGTGACTGATGATGGCGGGAAAACAGAACAAAGGAAGACATGTGACAGATGATAACACAAGACAATAACAAGAAATATTGTTGTTGATGTGTGTGAAGACACTCCTCATCGTGCAATGTTTTTATTTCGCTTTCGGTGTGCACACACCATAAAATCGTATGTGTGCAGGCGCGTATTTAGTCTTTCTTTACAAAGTGACATCACAGTGCTAACTACTTGTCTGGCAAGCATAATACAGCGTTTTTAGTCGTTTTCGCAGATCCGTGAGAATGGAGATGGTTTTGATAATGTGGTCATCTGTACAAATCTTCGCCCTATGTCTTCCATAGACAAAATATATACATATAAATACATTTAGACCATTTAACTTAGTGATTGCTATCAGGATGTGAAGAGACTTTTAACCAGCGTAACAAAAAAATGTTTCTGGAACAAATCGCCTACCCTGTCTTTAATATTTAGGGAACTTTGAGCAATAGTGATGTATGAGAACAGTCAAACTTACCCATTAAAATACATAACTTATTATAATCTTTAAAAAAGACATCAAAAACACTGAGAATTTACATATATATTCTATAATAAAATATATTAAAAAGTGCTTTTTTAGTAGTTCAACTTAAAATTAGACACCAAAACACAGAAAATTTACCTATTTATATTGTTTAAATTATTGTGCAATTATGCATTAATTATCATTGCTAGTACTTAAATTTAATTAGAAACAGAAAATGTACCTATTTATATTATAATATATAAATTATTAAACAATTATGCATTCAATTTTCCTATTTTAAGACATCAAAACATATAAATATACCCATTTAAATAAAAATATAAACATTATTATAACATTATTAAGACATCAAAAACGTCCCCACTGTAAAAAAATGATATGATCAGTAAGTTATGAAACATGTTTTTACATTGCTTTAACTAATCAAAATAAGTTAAGCGATTTTTTTAAAAAATTCTAAGTTATACAAGATTCAACTCTTTTTGTAATGTAATTTAAGTTGAAATTACTTAAATATCCAAGTTGATTGTAAAAAAAATTAAGGCAGCAATTTTGATAAAAAATATAGCTGCAAGCAGCCATTAAGGGGCCAAGCACAAAGAACACAAGAAGTCATGCCAACATGGCTGGCAGTATCAGACCAAGTGCAACAATGAGCAAGAAAAGACATTTTAAAATTATTTTAGGCAAAATGGCTAAAAAAAATATATATATATAGTCACTGGTAAAATGATTTAATGGTTTATCAACCAACAGGTGGTGCTGTGACCAAATTGATGTGTTGTGGTCAGAGTGAAGTGACAATGACATGCAAAGTTTGGTGTCAATATGCCAAAGCATTGCAGAGATACAGCCAACAATACAGAGTCGTTGTGGCATGCCTCAACTTTGTTGCTGCGCTATACGAAAATGGTTTCGTATATCGACATGAAATCCCTAACTTTTTGTCGGCACGGTCTGAAGATGTTAAAATTTGATTTTGGTGAAAATCAGACAAACGGTCTAGGAGGAGTTAGAAAAAGTAGGTTTTTAAAGAAAAAACAAAATGGCGGACAGGAAATTTGGCCAAATATGGCAAAATTGCATGACCCAAGGAATCTATTAAGACCAGATTCATTATATTAGGCTAAATTATTCAAAAGTTATAAGCATTTTTGGAAATTTCGTAATAACTTTTGAGCACAAGGTGACGCTGCCCCAAAACTTTTTGAGTACCTTCAGGGCAGGGGTGGCGAACTCCGGTCCTGGAGAGCCTCAGTCCTGCAGAGTTCAGCTCCAACCCTGATAAAACTCACCTGCCTGTAGCTTCCTAGAAACCCTTCAGACCTTAATTAGCTTGTTCAGGTGTGTTTGATTAGGGTTGGAGCAAAATCCAAAATGGCACCGAATCTAAAGAGACCAGTTTTGTGATTTGGCCAAAGCGTTCAGAAGTTATAAGCAAAAATGTAAACTTTTCATATCTCCTGACCACAAGGTGGCACTGCACCGAAACTGTGCAGGTCGCCTCAGGTCATGGTTGGCTTAATACACACCAAGTTTGGTCAGAATACGCTAAAGCTTTGCAGAGATATAGCCTCACGTCCATTTTGGCGGGCACTTTGTCAAATTAGTTTGCGCATTATTGGAGAACGGTTTGACCAATCAACTTGAATTCCATAACATTTTTGTCGGCATGGTCTGTAGATTATCTGGTTCAATTGATGTGAGAATCAGAGCAATGGCCTATGAGGAGAGGAAAGGAATCAAAGAAAAAAAGAATTTTGTTTCTATCCCTTACGGTTTAAAAGTTATAAGCATAAACGTGAGTGAAACTTTGGACAGTTGGTGGCACTAGAGGGATTGAGTTAGAGACTCCAAATTTGCTATGGTGACAGTTCAGACTGTCCTCTATTTGTGTGGCAAATTTCACAACTTTTTACCATACGGTTCTATGGGCTGCCATAGACTTCCAGAGCGGAAGAAGAAATCGAATGCCAATGGATACAATAGGTGCCTATGCACCTTCGCTGCTTGGCCACTAAATATTCAACATAACTATATAAATGTGTGCATTTGTTTAAATAATGTGGATTTGCTTGGACATGGTTTTCAACACTTACAGCAGAATGATCCGTTTGATGCTCCTGATGTACAGTACATCTCCTGATGTTCACAAAAAGACATTTATGCCAAGACACATGAAAAAGACAAAAACGGCCAAAGACAAAATGTTTATTCACTGTCAGTTCTGCGACTGCAGCTCTTCCTGAAACACTGGCAGTGTCAAATAAGGCAAAGGGCTTAAAGATCAAATGGATTTGTACAGTTTTGCACCAACAACAGTTATACATTCACCAGTTACTGTGTGTGTGATATCATATAGATCTATATACATATTCTTAAAGAAGTGTGAGGGACGCAGGTGACAGAAGAAACACTCACGGTTATAAAGCTGATTCAGTCTTTACTGTGAAACACACCATCTCACATTTTCATATGACATAAATCTATTCTCTGTGATCTCTAATAAAATAAAATAAAATAAAAAAAATATATTATGCTCATCATATATAGCTCTTAAACTGTGTTTGCATTGGATAAATAAAATCTGTTCAGTTCTATAGTCATTTAATATGCTGTGTATGGAAATAAACTCACTTATGTCACGTACAAGACATCAGCGTAGTGTTGGAAACACACACTCGCACACACACACACACTCACGCATTCTTGTGTTAGTCTAATAAACATAATTTTTAGGATCTAGTGCACACATGACCGTTTCATACACACCCAACAGACAGTCAGGGACTTCAGAGATGAATTTGCACAAAAGCATTGATCACATCTAAAGCCGTTTTACAAATACATAGAAAAATATAATCATCTGAATGCCCTTTTTACAATTATAGATTATAGATTTATCTGAAAATATCAGTGTAGTTAGTGGTGGAGGATTGAGTGTGTTTGCTAAAGGGAAGTGAGTGATCTTAATATATATATATATAGTAGGAGAAAACATTGCTAAAAATACCATGGTATATGATCATGTCAGATGGTACTGTATGATTAGTATATTCATGTACTATAGTATTTATATGGTAGGCTATACTTCAAAATATAACTTCAAAAAATGTGGTATTACTAGAGACGTACTATGGTATTTACAAAAAATACCATGTACACACATATGTAGTACTATGGTATTCTTCAAAGTAGCATGTAAATACCATGGTACATGAATAGCACTCGTACATACCACTTACAAAAAAGTACCATGTTATTTTATACATGTGCTCTGCCATTGCAGTATTCTTGGAAGTACCCTGAAAAGTTTACTACCATGGTATATTTCAAAATACCATAGTATTACTATGTGATACCTTCACTGCAGTTACCTTGCCAACATAGTAATACCATGGTATTTTTGTAAGAGGTGAAAGCTATAACACAAGAGGATCATTTCACTTTCACAAATGTTGCCCTTTTCTACATTTATGATGTAAATATATAGTTTTCCGACCAATGTAGCATAACAGGCGTGACACAACAAAGCAACAAGTTTCTGTTCTAAACTGAGATATTTGGTCAATTACTTTCTACTTGTGATGTCATGCTGGATAGCCCCGCCCACAGTGACATCTCATTGGTCTAAAATCCCACCTCATACACTACAGTTCAAAGGTTTGTGGTCAGTTAGATTTTTAATGCTTTTGAACAGTCTCTTATGCTCTTTATTTGATCAAAAATACAGTAAAATACAGGAATATTATTATGATTTAAAATAGCTGTTTTCTATGTGGATATATTTTAAAGCATAATTTATTCCAAAAGCTGAATTTTCAGCATCATTACTCCAGTCTTCAGTGTCACATTATCCTTCAGAAATCCTTCTAATATGATGATTTGATGATCAGACATCAACGTTTTGAAAATAGTATTTTTTTTGGAAACAGTGATACATTTGTTTCAGGATTCTTTGATGAATAGAATGTTGAATCTCAGAAAAGAAAAGCATTTATTTGAAATGGAATTCTTCTGTAATGTTGTAACAAAATCTCACTGACCCCAAACATTTAAACGTATATTAAACATTTGATATTCCGATTGGATTGAGTTTTTTACACACCACATAAAATGTATGCTGTCAGTTTGTCAAAAGACTTTTCAGTGACAAATAAAGAGCATTTTGTGTTATCACCAGCTGAATCTCCAAAGAGGATGAGCCTGTGTAAATGTGGATTAGTCTAATTAGTGTGTGAACTGATCCTAGCATCGATTGGACGACAGACACAGGTTAAAGCGCAAGCTCTAGTAGAGGTCTTTGTAGGGTTTGGAGTAGTTAAACATCAGGTAGTCCATGTAGTAGAAGTCATATGCCCGCTGCCGCTCCGAAGCGTTCAGCTGGGAAAAATAATGCTGCGTGATCTGAGTGGAAGTTCTGGCCGCTTTGGGGTTCCCGTCCTTGAACGAGGGGTACGCCAGGTTCTCCGGGGCCCCGATCTTCCGTAGAAGGAAGTTGGCGTCTTCTTCCAAGGTCTCGACCTTCCCGATGAAGTCGTAGTGCAGGTGGCAAGGGCTGCAAAGCTGGTTGGTTGCTTCCCAATGGATGTCCATTCCCACGGGACGGTGCACGTCCAGCAGGTAGTGGATGAACTCGCGAAAGGTCACGCCGCTTCCTGTCTTCAAAGCCACCTGTGATGCATTTACTCTGTACTTCGAGATGATGGGCTTCCCGAATACGGGATGGTAGTAGGAGTTGGGGCTCTCAAATTTGTCCCTGAATGCGGACACCAGCCGCTCCATGGGCTCGCGGACGAACAACACTTTGGTGTACGTCTCCAAACGCTTGGTTATGCCTTGCCGGTCGAAGCTGTCCAGGCGTTTCAGGTGATTGTCGTAATGAACGGATACGTGATTGATTTCCTGCGTGGAGTTGGCGACGCCGGCCAGCACCATCAGGACCCTCTTCCAGTTGGAGCATCCGGCTTTCGGCACCTCGCAGTACAGCAGTTTATGTCTATCCTCCACGTAAATCCGCGACACGTGATGCGGCGTTATCGTCCGAGAAATATTACTCCGATACTTCCCGCAGACCTCGCGTACGATCCGTCGCCGGGACTCCTGAACGTCAGACAGACGCCGTGAGATTTCCGAGTGCGATGAAGACGACGAGTTTGTGTGGAGCCGCTGCACTGGGCTGGTCTTTAAAAGCTTCCTGTGGCGTTTGGTGACCTGTTGGGAGCCCGGGTCATGCTCTCGGGACCCCGGTGTGGCGGCTTGTCGTTTCCACTGGGAATCTGGCAGCTGCATGGGTGAGATGGGGTCGACGTCGCCCTCCTCTGGCTGCTGGTGGAGGCTAGCGGAGACGCTGCCCACAACCCCATTGAACTGGGCGCACTGCTCCTTCAAACACACACAAGACAAACATATCAAGCAGACTGACATTACAAGACAAGAGTGCATTCATTCTGTTATATTTCACTCCAAAAGAAGAGAAATTCCCCAAATTCCTATTATTCATCATTATTTTAATGTGAAGGAAATTTACTTTAATTGCAAAAAAAAATCATTGTGTTCAGATAGGATGATATAAATCACTATTTCAAAAACGAGAACCTAAAAAATGCATTTAAATAATTTTTTTTGCACACACACATACATACACACACACACACACACACACACTCTCTCTCTCTCTTTCACACACACTCACATGCACACACATACACAGACTCACACGCACACTAATTCTCACGCGCACGCACACACACACAGACTCACTCACTCATTCTCTCACACACGCACACACACGCACACTCCCTCTCTCACGCACGAACACACTCACACACACACTCACGCACACACACTTTCACGCACACTCACTCTTTCACGCACACAGGCACTCACACACACTCACTCACTCACTCACACACACAAACTCACACTTTCACTCACACACTCACTCTTTCACGCACACACCCACACACTCACACAGACTCACTCACTCTCTCACGCGCACACACACACACACTCTCTCTCTTTCACACACACTCACACATGCACACACATACACAGACTCACGCGCACACTAACTCTCACGCACACACGCACACTCACCCTCTCACGCATGAACACACTCACACACACACTCACACTCACACTTTCACGCACACTTACTCTTTCACGCACAGACACTCACACACCTTCACTCACACACTCACACAGACTCACTCACACTCTCACGCACACACACACTCACTCGCTCTCACACACACAAAATCTTTATGAAAAATATAAATATATAAAAAATTATATACATGTATTTACAATCATTTACAATTGACAGTGTGTCATATTCCTTTCAATCAGAAAGTGCACATTATCAACTGTTGCCTTTATCGAATGCATACATAATAATAAAAGATAATACATCAATAAGTAAATAAATCAATGCAAAATAAAAACCCTAAATATATTGAAGAGCACATTATTAACTGATGCCATTCTTTTTAAATGGCCATATTGTTCAGTGGGTCTGACTGATCCATCACTCTCTCTTCTTTGTTTCTGAGCTCAGCCATCAGATGGCACCATTAAGCCGTCTCTGATCTGTGTGTCTCACTCCAGCTCATCTGTGCTCTGTCTGTGACTCATTCTGAATATCTCTAATCCACTAATTGACAAGGATTTTTGCTTAATTCTCTACGTCACCTGATTTCCAAAAACACGTCGCCTGTGGCAAATATCAATTTAACTTCTCATTTGAATTCATTAAGGAGCAATAAAGTCAATGAATTGAATAATAATAAATCCAGTATTAACGAGGTGATTAGTTCGTTATGAAGTCAGGGTTCATTTGATTAGTGACGGCGGGTTACAGCCCAGCAATCTGCCCATTCCCCTGGGACAATATGAGGGCATGAGCGGAGAAGAGACGAGATGAGGAGATGTTTAATACAATCAGATGCGTTTCTGCCTTCTGAAGATCACCTAATGAACAGTTTATGGACACAGACATGATCTCACCTGTCTGGACTGAGTGGTGCCCCTGAACTTCACACCTGAAAGACAGACAGACAGATTAGTGCATGCAAAGACTAAACATAAAGAAAATAGTTGGTATGCATAATGGATTCTGCACATAAAAAACATGCACATTTTATAGCTTAAAAATGCATCTCAAGACCATTCAGAACATTAAACCACATCTTGTGCAAACGGCCCCTGAGCGTGTGCGCGCGCACTCACACATAAAGGCCACACGCTGCGTCTTTCACATTCCATTTAAACAATCTCAAGCATTTCAAAGCGCTTATTCTGTAATTACAGAGTGAATGAGAAACATTCTCTAATTACAGCTTTCCATGTGTAACTATGTGACCAAAGAGGAGCACATACACATACGGCATACATTATATATATAAACATTACAATTATTTTTTGCATCTTAAAGGGCCCCTATTATGCAATTTAAAGGTTTTGTATTTTGGAGTTTCCTACAATATGCTTACATGCATCCAAGGTCAAAAAACACTCTCTTCTACCCCTGTCTTTCTGAGAGCCTACTCTACTCTGATTGGTCAGATGGTCCAGTCTGTTGTGATTGGTCTACTCTACTCTGATTGGTCAGATGGTCCAGTCTGTTGTGATTGGTCTGCTCTGCTGTGATTGGTCAGATGGTCCAGTCTGTTGTGATTGGTCTGCTCTGCTGTGATTGGTCAGATGGCCCAGTCTGTTGTGATTGGTCTGCTCTGCTGTGATTGGTCAGATGGCCCAGTTTGTTGTGATTGGTCTGCTCTGCTCTGATTGGTCAGACGACCCAGTTTGTTGTGATTGGTCTGCTCTGCTCTGATTGGTCAGATGGCCCAGTTTGTTGTGATTGGTCTGCTCTGATTGGTCAGATGTTCCAGTCTGTTGTGATTGGTCTACTCTGCTCTGATTAGTCAGACGACCCAGTTTTGTTGTGATTGGTCTGCTCTGCTCTGATTGGTCAGACGGCCCAGTCTGTTGTGATTGGTCTACTCTGATTGGTCAGATGTTCCAGTCTGTTGTGATTGGTCTACTCTACTCTGATTGGTCAGATGGTCCAGTCTGTTGTGATTGGTCTACTCTACTCTGATTGGTCAGATGGTCCAGTCTGTTGTGATTGGTCTACTCTGCTCTGATTAGTCAGACGACCCAGTTTTGTTGTGATTGGTCTGCTCTGCTCTGATTGGTCAGACGGCCCAGTCTGTTGTGATTGGTCTACTCTGATTGGTCAGATGTTCCAGTCTGTTGTGATTGGTCTACTCTGCTCTGATTGGTCAGATGTTCCAGTTTGTTGTGATTGGTCAGAAAGCAAACGCTCATTATCATATCTGAATCTCAGCTCTTGACACACAGTGATATGAACAGTAACGATGGCGTGGGTTTTACTGTATCAATCTCATCAAAGTGGATTTGCTTTGGCAGCCGAAAACAGCGTCTTCTCCACATGAACAACACCAACCAAACTCTTCCAGTCTCAGATACAACTACAGTGTTTGAGGGCGGGGCAAAGAGACCCCGTTCAGCCAATGAAGATCACAGGCTGGCATTATGCAAATTAGTTACAAACCTCGGTAGGTTCAGCAGGAAGTGAGTCTGAATTACTGATGACTCGTTTCAGGCAGTTCAGAATCGCTTCTTTCTTTTGAGAGACAAAAACTCCATTTATCTGCACTTTATTCTTTGAAACTTTGCAGAACTTTTAAACAGCTCTGTTACACTCTACATAAAAGGGAATATCCGAAAGAACATAATATAGGCACTTTCAAACGTTTTATTAATGTTTCCTATTGATCAAAAAATGTAAAATATTCTGCAGGTATTTTAATTTCATATTATCCTGCGCTGTGCGAATAGAGAGAGTCCAATGTTGACATGCTGAATCCACATGGCATGATACGTCTAAAATACTTGTGCATGAAAAGGTCTTCAAATATTCAGATCTGATTGCATGAAATATATAAAACATGATTTTTCTGACCTACAGCATATAGATGTACATGCAACACCAGACAGGTTCATACAGCATCCAAATGCTCCTTGTTTACAGCCAGAGACATTGATATGATCCTCACTGTCACCCGTCTTACAACAGGGTTATGAATATTCATAATAAAACCTTTGTGTTTACTTCATCATTAGTCACGCTGTTAGCATGCATTCCAGAGGAGCATGACTTCTTGAATGTTTGGACATCGAACCGGAGTGGGTTGTGGAGCGGACACAGCAGGGAGCAGAGAGTTCTGGGATTTTGACCGAAGCGTTTTTGTTCTTTCTCGCTCCAAGATCACTCTGATACTGTGTCAAAAATACACCACCGGTCAAAAGCTTGGAATAATTACTTTTTTTAGTCCTTTAAAGGAGTCTCTTCTGCTCACCAAAAATACAGTAAAAATTGTGAAATATTATTACAATGTAAAACAGCTGTTTTCTATTTGAATATATAGTAAAGTGTAATTTATTCCTGTGATCAAAGCTGAATTTATCATCATTACTCCAGTCTTAAGTGTCACATGATCCTTCAGAAATCATTCTCATATGAGGATTTGAAAAACAATAAAAACATCTTTAATTATTCCAAACGTTTGAATATTAATACACAATTCCTTGTGGTCTTTAAAAAGATATGATAAAGTTGGAAATGGGGAAAACATGGATTTGGAGCGATTATAAAATGCTTTGGATGAAAACACTACTGCAAAATTCTTGCAGAAGTTGGTAAGATGTTCTCAGGTTTGAATGTTTGTGAACTTAATGCTTTATGATTGAACAGAAGCGCAGGATGTTTGAAAGCTCCAGCTGTATGTTGCAACAAATGTTCCTGTCAGAAGTGAGCCACGGGTTAAATAAATTACACCGCGCAGACAAACTTATACAGAGCTGCTAATTGGCAAGCTGTAGATTAAAATGCAAAAGAGCTCTTGACCTGTTGTGACTCACTCACATGCATCAGACGCTTCTCTAAATGACTGAAGAAACAGACGGAGAGTCTGCAGACATCCGCACACCTGACATGTGCGTCTCTTTAAAGACGAGTGAGTGAGGGAGAGAGAGAGCGAGGGCTTGAAAACATCCTGTCAGTTCCCATGCATGCTAGCAAGGATGATGTGCTTGATTTACACCAGAGATCTTCATATCTTCTGACTGAAGGGCAGAGATTTTAACCTCGTTTCACAGCATTACTCATGCATATTATGTTAAAGTAGTCAAATGTGATCTCTGCCTAATAATATCAAGTCATCCGGGTCTGACTACAGAAGAAAATTAGATGGCTACATTTTTTTGAAGCTGTTTGCATGTGCAAAACTATGCATTTGCAAAGTTTTTTTTGTTACTTTTTTAGTCCCGTTTAAAATGCATAAATCTGAATATCATAAATCTGATCATTTGCAATGAGACAGCACAATTTGCAGTGTTAGTTTAGTGTTATTTAATATTTATTAATACTAAAAGCTTTTATTTTTGTATTTTCCATTTTCTTTAGTTTAGCTTTAATTTATTTAAGTTTTAATTTGCAGTGTTATTTTAGTATTATTTATGTACTTTTATAGTATTTATTAATATTTTAACTAAGCTTTTATTTTTATATTTTCCACTTTCTTTTTAATTTTAGTTTATTAATTTTTCATGCTTTTGCCATTTTTTTTATTAGTTTTAGTTTAGCTTTGATTTATTTTTATTTAAGTTTTAATTTTGAGTAATTTTCAATTTGAGCATATATAAATATATATATATATATATAGCATTGAGCATATACACTCACCTAAAGGATTATTAGGAACACCATACTAATACTGTGTTTGACCCCCTTTCGCCTTCAGAACTGCCTTAATTCTACGTGGCATTGATTCAACAAGGTGCTGAAAGCATTCTTTAGAAATGTTGGCCCATATTGATAGGATAGCATCTTGCAGTTGATGGAGATTTGTGGGATGCACATCCAGGGCACGAAGCTCCCGTTCCACCACATCCCAAAGATGCTCTATTGGGTTGAGATCTGGTGACTGTGGGGGCCATTTTAGTACAGTGAACTCATTGTCATGTTCAAGAAACCAATTTGAAATGATTGGAGCTTTGTGACATGGTGCATTATCCTGCTGGAAGTAGCCATCAGAGGATGGGTACATGGTGGTCATAAAGGGATGGACATGGTCAGAAACAATGCTCAGGTAGGCCGTGGTATTTAAACGATGCCCAATTGGCACTAAGGGGCCTAAAGTGTGCCAAGAAAACATCCCCCACACCATTACACCACCACCACCAGCCTGCACAGTGGTAACAAGGCATGATGGATCCATGTTCTCATTCTGTTTACGCCAAATTCTGACTCTACCATCTGAATGTCTCAACAGAAATCCAGACTCATCAGACCAGGCAACATTTTTCCAGTCTTCAACTGTGCAATTGTAGCCTCTTTTTCCTATTTGTAGTGGAGATGAGTGGTACCCGGTGGGGTCTTCTGCTGTTGTAGCCCATCCGCCTCAAGGTTGTGCGTGTTGTGGCTTCACAAATGCTTTGCTGCATACCTCGGTTGTAACGAGTGGTTATTTCAGTCAAAGTTGCTCTTCTATCAGCTTGAATCAGTCGGCCCATTCTCCTCTGACCTCTAGCATCAACAAGGCATTTTCGCCCACAGGACTGCCGCATACTGGATGTTTTTCCCTTTTCACACCATTCTTTGTAAACTCTAGAAATGGTTGTGCGTGAAAATCCCAGTAACTGAGCAGATTGTGAAATACTCAGACCGGCCCGTCTGGCACCAACAACCATGCCACGCTCAAAATTGCTTAAATCACCTTTCTTTCCCATTCTGACATTCAGTTTGGAGTTCAGGAGATTGTCTTGACCAGGACCACACCCCTAAATGCATTGAAGCAACTGCCATGTGATTGGTTGATTAGATAATTGCATTAATGAGAAATTGAACAGGTGTTCCTAATAATCCTTTAGGTGAGTGTATATATATATATAGCAATATTTTTACATTTTATTTATACTTTTATTTATTTGATTGTTTATAGTATTAATATCAACAAGATGCAACATTTTAGGCAATTAAAAAGTGAGTTAGGGGTTTGCTCTAAACCCAGACACGATGCATGAGCAATATTAATGGTGATGCTTGGTTTAGCAAAGAGACTAAATGATAGAATGCATACATATTAGAAAAATATATTCAAGCACAGACCTCTAGCTTAGCTTGGCTACAATATGTACTATTTCTCCATACAGTACAGTAGAAATATCTAGATGATGTGCCAAAATGTGCATACAAGCAAAGTGTGCTGCGTGAGGTACTCTATCCCACAATGCAATGCACTGGATGTAACCTTCCATTTCCTATGTGATGCATGAACTGGATTTCAATCAGTTTAATCAGTTTAACTTGAATTGTAAAAGGAAAATAAATGAGCCAATATGATAACTACATTATTCACATGCAACATATTGAGCATACCACTGTTTAAAATGCAATTTTATTATGCATATTGCAGTGTTATTTTAGTATTATTTATATTATAATATTTTGAATTAGCTTTTCAGTTTTCATCTTTATTTTAGTTTGTTTTAGTAATTCTTATTTAGCTTTTTTATTTAAGTTTTAATTTGAATAATTTTAGTACTTCAACTTGCAGTGTTATTTTAGAATTATTTATGTACTTTTATAGCATTTATTAATATTTTAACTAAGCTTTTATTTGTATATTTTCTATTTTCTTTTTAATTTTAGTTTATTAATTTTTCATGCTTTTGCCATTTTTTTTTGTTTTAGTTTAGCTTTGATTTATTTTTATTTCAGTTTTAATTTTGAGTCATTTTCAATTTGAGCATATATAAATATATATATAGCATTGAGCATATTGAGCATATATATCTATCTATATATATAGCAATATTTTTACATTTTATTTATACTTTTCATATATATTTATTTTATTTATACTTGTGACTTTAGAAATGGATTGTGAGATATAACCTAAACTTTCTGACAATTACCTGCTTTGTTTTTTACTCTGTTAATCATTATGCTTTTGACGGTTATACAAATATATACATGTAGGCCTATATATTTTTCTAGTTTTATTAGTTGTATTTAGTCGGTTCAGGTTTAATTATGTCCAACAAATACTGCTTCATTTGCAAAAATAAATGACTCTGATACTTATATATTAAAAGACCTTCACCCTTAAATAGATACTAAATGTAGCTACTTCTTGTTAATTTCTTGTTGTATTGTTTTTTTCAAAGGGAGGTTTAGTTGAACTACTTTAAAGGTGATGTGTGAAACATCTTTATGTTATGATACTAATATAACTTGAAGTACAGAGTCGGTCAGTGATGTGAGTTTGGTGCAGGTCAGGGGCGATTCTAGGATTTTCACTTTAGGGGGTAAAAAATGGTAACACATTAGTTTAGGGTCTAATTCTCACTATTACCTAGTAGCTTATTAGCATGCATATTACTAGGATATCGGCTGTTTATTATTACTAATAAAACAAATATTAATGCCTTATTGCATGACCATATTGTACATCTCTTAATCGTACACAGGAATGTAGGCAGGGTTTTATAATCACTGAGATCCCAAATGTTCGGGGGCATGTGTGGACATATGTGCATTTTAAGATGTTCTGAAGGCCAAAAAATTAGATAACAATAGCTTGAAAACCATGTCAGTGGGCAGTAGATTATTTGTCTTTCTTCTTATCTCCACATCTCTCTTTTTCTCTTTGTTTTTCTCTTGCCCTGTCTCTTCCCCTCCTAACGCTGAGCTTTGACCGATATAGTTTTTCCATTTTCGTAGTAAACATATGGTTAACTGATATTTATATGTTTTATGAATCATTTTCGTAGATGCAGTCATTTACTGAAGGCTACTAGGAAAGCTAGGTAACTAAGTTTATTAAATTAATTCACAATATGCACACATTCATTACTAATCTTATGCCAATACAGGCTGAAAAAAGCTGAGCTTTTTTAATTTACTGAAGGCTACAAATGGAATTATATTAATTTACAATATGTACACATATGTACAATATTATTTTATGCCTAATCTGATGAAAACGGCTTTGTTAATATTTCTTGTTCGTTAATTACATTATGAATCACATAGGCCTATTTTCAATTCAAAATGGAGAAATTAGACAAAAGTTTATTAATTTGCCTGAATATTTTTGTCATTAGTTTAACATTTCTGACTTAAAGAAGCAGCTGTTAAATATGAAAAGTTTAGTTTAGCTACTTTTACTTGACGTCGAGTCGCGCTGCTAAAATTTGCGCTCAGCCTCAGCAGCTTCTGTGTGAACATAAAGCCTGCCTACTCTGATTTGATTGGTTTTCTCAAATGTTTTGACATTGACCAGCGGTGACAGACCAATAAGGCTCAAATGAACGCACACACCTCTGCTTCTGACGTGCGCTCTTCTCGGCGCTGCTGCGGATTGAAGAACACACAGACTAAAAGACGAGATGAAGCCGAAGCCTCCCGCCAGTTTCATATGTTTTAAAGTCCCAGTGAACCAGAGGTTGCAGCTGATTTTATTTCAGTGCTGTGACGTATTTCCAAGTGAAACGGAATATTGAACAGAGGGCAGGGCCATCTCTTGCTCATAGCAGACTAACGGTTGGAGGGGAGTGGTTAAGGATATTCAAACCCAAGCCGTCAAACTGACATCATCTGAGAAGGAACGCCATTCCAGACCGGAAGTTACTTTTCAGATTTTGATTAAAGATTACCACGGCGAACTATTTTTTTCTGTGTATTAACTTGCATGGATTAATTGTTCACCCTAAGACCTGGAATGTGTGCTAACAAAGTAAATAAGATCGATTTTGATTTCATGTGGACTATTTTTTAGGGGGGCTGGGCTGAAGTTTAGAAGTTGAAGCCCCCCTAAAAAGGGCCTAGTGACGCCCATGGTGCAGGACTATCTGTGTGTTTTCAGTAAACCTGTTTGAAAACACACTTCACCTATAAATTATGAGTCGCTCGCAGCCGCGCAGCTAAAGCTTCAAAGAAGCAGGTTGACACCCATCATCTGACAGGTCAGGATCAGATCGGGCCGATTCCCTATCAAAAGCAGACTTAAACACACGGAGCTGGCGACTGGAGAAGCGAGGCAGAATTCAGAGCTGTTCACTGCTCTCGGCTGTTGGATCGAAGATCTCGGTGAATGTGGCAGTCTCAGAAAAACACCCAGAGCCCAACAACTGCTTCTCTCTAAAGCACCACAGGCTCTTTACAGTCACACGCACACACGCACACACACTGAGTCTGAGTGTGCTGTAGGCTCTTTGTTTCCAGGAATACTATTCTATCTTTTTTGTGTTACCTGCACTCATCTCTCTCTCTCTCTGTGTGTGTGTGTGTGTGTGTGTGTGCGCTGCAGGCCTGTGCCATTGAGAATGCCTTTTAAATTCCAATTCAATTCATGGATTAGCACTGAAATCAAATTGAGGGTAACAAATAGGATGCATAATTTTAATTTAAGGAAGTAGAATTAAAATGTAAATGAAATTAATAACAGATCACACACACACACACACAAACACACACACACACATATATATATATATATATATATATATATATAATATAAAAAAAATACACACACACGCACACACACAAATATATAATCTATTGAATATGAACTGTTGGATTAAAAATCTGAAGTGTGTGTGTGTGAAGAGCAGAGATGTTTCCCTCTGGATCTCAGAGTGCTAATGACAGCAGGTGACCAGCGGCACCAGAGGACATGGCCGAACACCGCGTCGCCCGTCTGACTGACGCACGGAGACCAAAATAAACCTCTGTGCCGCCAGGTGAATCTCTGTCTCTGTCTGTGGTGTCTGTGATTCCGTGGCATTTCCCAGAGGGCTGATACACCAACTCAAGCAAGTGCCGAGAATAAAAACACAGGAAAAATTACAATCTCCTAAAAATAGTACAACACTGACCTACAGCAAGAGAGCGAGTAATGACAGTGTGTTTGATCAATAGTGACGGGCCGACTGCAGCACACACTCCCTGTCTGACCGGCTCTGATCACTTAGAGCTGTGTAACCTTTAGAATAATCACACCCTCTCATTCTGTCACTTCCATCCTTTGTGCCAAACCCTACTACTGTCTACTGTCTGCACAGACAACTGCTAACACAGTGCACTAACCACCACTGAATCTTTTATGCGACTCATCTGGAACCCCCTACGTAGGCAACAACTCACAAGAAGTGCATGAGAGGCTTGAACTGAATGCATTATTCAATTAAATACTCAATGCAATACTCAATGCAATGCTCAATATAATACTCAATGTAATACTCAATGCAATGCTCAATGCAATACTCAATGCAATACTCCATGCAATACTGAATGCAATACTCAATGCAATGCTCAATGTAATACTCAATGTAATACTCAATGCAATGCTCAATGTAATACTCAATGTAATACTCAATGCAATGCTCATTGCAATACTCATTGCAATACTCCATGCAATACTGAATGCAATACTCAATGCAATGCTCAATGTAATACTCAATGCAATGCTCAATGTAATACTCAATGCAATACTCCATGCAATGCTCAATGCAATACTGAATGCAATACTCAATGCAATGCTCAATGTAATACTCAATGTAATACTCAATGCAATGCTCAATGTAATGCTCAATGAAATACTTAATGTAATACTCAATGCAATACAATGCAATACTCATGCAATACTCCATGCAATACTGAATGCAATACTCAATGCAATGCTCGATGTAATGCTCAATGTAATACTCAATGCATTGCTCAATGCAGTACTCAATGCAATGCTCAATGCAGTACTCAATGCAATACTCAATGTAATACTCAATGTAATACTCAATGCAATGCTCAATTCAGTACTCAATGCAATACTCAATGTAATACTCAATGTAAAACTCAATGTAATACTTAATGCAATGCTCAATGCAGTACGCAATGCAATGCACAATGTAAAACTCAATGTAATACTCAATGCAATGCTCAATGCAGTACGCAATGCAATACTCAATGTAATACTCAATGTAATACTCAATGCAATGCTCAATGCAATGCACAATGTAAAACTCAATGTAATACTCAATGCAATGCTCAATGCAGTACGCAATGCAATACTCAATGCAATGCTCAATGCAATACTCAATGTAATACTCAATGCAATGCTCAATGCAATACTCAATGCAATACTCAGTGCAATACTCAATGCAGTACTCAATGCAATACTCAGTGCAATACTCAATGCAGTACTTAATGCAATACTCAATGCAATACTCAGTGCAATACTCAATGCAGTACTCAATGCAATACTCAGTGCAATACTCAATGCAGTACTTAATGCAATACTCAATGCAATACAATGCAATACTCAATGTAATACTCAATGCAATGCTCAATGCAATGCACAATGTAAAACTCAATGTAATACTCAATGCAATGCTCAATGCAGTACGCAATGCAATACTCAATGTAATACTCAATGTAATACTCAATGCAATGCTCAATGCAATGCACAATGTAAAACTCAATGTAATACTCAATGCAATGCTCAATGCAGTACGCAATGCAATACTCAATGCAATGCTCAATGCAATACTCAATGTAATACTCAATGCAATGCTCAATGCAATACTCAATGCAATACTCAGTGCAATACTCAATGCAGTACTCAATGCAATACTCAGTGCAATACTCAATGCAGTACTTAATGCAATACTCAATGCAATACTCAGTGCAATACTCAATGCAGTACTCAATGCAATACTCAGTGCAATACTCAATGCAGTACTTAATGCAATACTCAATGCAATACAATGCAATACTCAATGTAATACTCAATGCAATGCTCAATGCAATGCACAATGTAAAACTCAATGTAATACTCAATGCAATGCTCAATGCAGTACGCAATGCAATACTCAGTGTAATACTCAATGTAATACTCAATGCAATGCTCAATGCAATACTCAATGCAATACTCAGTGCAATACTCAATGCAGTACTTAATGCAATACTCAATGCAATACAATGCAGTACCCAATGCAATACTCAATGCAGTACTTAATGTAATACTCAATACAATGCTCAATGTAATACGCAATGTAATACTCAATGCAATACTCAATGTAATACTCAATGCAAATTTAAAGCAGTACTCAATGCAATGCTCAATGCAATACTCAATGCAATACTCAATGTAATACTCAATGTAATACTCAATGCAAATTTAATGCAGTTCTCAATGTAATACTCAATGCAATACTCAACGTAATACTCAATGCAAATTTAATGCAATACTCAATGCAATGCTCAATGCAATGCTCCAATCACGCTGCTGAGTGAGCAATAGTATCAATTTAGTTATGAATATACACAATTCTACTTCAAGTTTGTCCATTTGGTGTTGTATTCACATGCACATACTATCAAATCCCATCCCCTCTGTTCAAACACATTACTCTTCCATCTATCACACTGCGTTCTTCCCACCTCACATGTCCTGCTGTTTTTATTTTCATCTCCTATTTTCAATCCAGCAGGTTTTTTTTTGGAATTTTTAGAGTGTCTGTGTATCAACTGAATTTCCCTCTGCATGTCCGGGCGACGCTTTTCACCGACGGGGTCATGCGAATCCTCCAGAAACGGCTCGAGAGAAGACGAGGAAGCAACAGGCTCTTGTGCATCTGAATCTCAGTCATGTTTACTTTCACATCTGTGAAAGGCCTTTATCATCTGTGAACGTCAATGAGTTTTAATGAGAGGTTTCCCGTAGCAACAAGCATGCTGTCAGACGACGATATGATGTGCTGCTCTGCGCAGAGATAAAGAGAACAATAATAATAGAAACAGAAAGTCAAACTGCAGACAGGCAGAAAAGCAACACACTGATCACTTTATATGATACGTTGCACTGTCAGAAAGTTTCATGAGAAAAGCAAAATCAAACAGGTCTGATGCCACTGTTTGAATCTTTATATAGTTCCACAAATAACTTTATTAACTAGCTCTTAGGAAAAGCAGCATTTCTAAATCTTTTTTTGTATCATGAACACCCACAGCCTCATAAATATGGCTCAAGTGCCACTTTATCATCACCAAAACAGAAATATACTAAATATATCACTTAACATGATCATTAATATTATCCACTGCCAGTTTAGATTTTTTTTGTTGCATATATATTCCCCTTTTGAGTGTCACCCACACAAATGTATATATAGTTGCACATTATTTAATTATTATAATTATTAATTATTACACACACCCACACACATGATACGTGAATATATAAATAAATAAATATATTATTTAACTATATATTTGAATATAATTATATTATATAAATAATTTTATAACTTTTTATTAGTGTAATTTTTTTAAATGATTTTCTATTCATTATATATATTTCATATTTATATAAAATCAAAGAAAAGTATTTTCTACCAAAGAAAAATCAAAATGACTTTTTATTTCACGATTACTTTTTATGACTTAAGAAGTCATCTGATGACTCTCTTTGAATACTAAAAACACACCTATAAATCTCTCTCTCCTAACCTGAAGCTTAAGTTTGTTTGTTTTTCTCTGGCCATCTGTGCTGACCGAGCTTCTCTTCACACCACAAAGAAACACACACAGTCACGTACGCAATGACATTTATGTCACTTAAATGGAAATTATTTGTGATTTCAGTCTGATCACATTCTAGTCAAAATTTCACCTTTGACCTTTAGAAACACTGATGCTTCCACAACAATACGACGTGATATTCGGGATGTTTTTGCCTTCAATTACTGACTATTTTGCATCCTATACATATATTTTTATATATATTTTATTTATATTTATATTGTAACATTTCCTCTGAAGTTGCTCTGAAACAAATGTTTTGTGAAAAGAGGCCATTTTATGCACTTTTACAAGTCTTGATGTTGTGTTTGTGCTCTACTAGAGCAGGTTTTCCTGCTTGAATGTTGATTATTTCCTCATTTTATCCATTGTTGCGGCTCCTCTCTTCCCAGTCTGTCAGTAACGCTCTGTTTAGCACAATGTGCTCTGATTGGTTGGCTGGAGCAGTGTGTTGTGATTGGTCAAGCGCATCCAGCGTGTTTGGGAAATGCCCCACCCCTTACCAGAACCGCCAGTTTCAACACACTACTAACTAACTCAACCAGGCCCCGCCCCTTTATTCTGCGTATGAATTATTATAATGAGGAATATTGTGACGTGTTGGTTCCTGAAGAAAACTCAAGACTACAATGGAGGCGTTTCAGGGAGTTCAGAAACACTGACACTGATATAGATTACACACGAAAGAAAGATGAACATGGAAAAAAGCATCATATGTCCTTTTAGATTTAGATTCCAGAAAAAACAAGAATATGCCTGTGTGTGTAAGAGTCTGAAGGGAAAGTGTGTGTACTTGTGTGTTTAGTGGTTTGCCAAACCCAGTGATACGTGAATGCTTACAGAGCCTTTGGGGAGAAAACAGACACCGAGCCGCGGAGCACAGACAGAGAGACAGACTGAAAGAAGAGAGACAGCGGACAGGTACTGCAAACTAACAAAGAATATTTTTTCAGGCACAAGGGTCCATAAAAGTGGAGCTGGACTCCAGAGAACTCGGTGTGTGTGTGTGTGTGTGAGTGTGTGTCAGCTGTGACCTCAGGGCTAATGCCCTCTCTGGCCATCTGTGCTGACCGAGCTTCTCTTCACACCACAAAGAAACACACACAGTCACGTACGCAATGACATTTATGTCACTTAAATGGAAATTATTTGTGATTTCAGTCTGATCACATTCTAGTCAAAATTTCACCTTTGACCTTTAGAAACACTGATGCTTCCACAACAATACGACGTGATATTCGGGATGTTTTTGCCTTCAATTACTGACTATTTTGCATCCTATACACTGAAACAAATTTGGTGAAGATAAAATTCAACTGGATGTGATTTGATATTTATATTGTAACATTTCCTCTGAAGTTGCTCTGAAACAAATGTTTTGTGAAAAGAGGCCATTTTATGCACTTTTACAAGTCTTGATGTTGTGTTTGTGCTCTACTAGAGCAGGTTTTCCTGCTTGAATGTTGATTATTTCCTCATTTTATCCATTGTTGCGGCTCCTCTCTTCCCAGTCTGTCAGTAACGTTCTGTTTAGCACAATGTGCTCTGATTGGTTGGCTGGGGCAGTGTGTTGTGATTGGTCAAGCGCATCCAGCGTGTTTGGGAAATGCCCCACCCCTTACCAGAACCGCCAGTTTCAACACACTACTAACTAACTCAACCAGGCCCCGCCCCTTTATTCTGCGTATGAATTATTATAATGAGGTATATTGTGACGTGTTGGTTCCTGAAGAAAACTCAAGACTACAATGGAGGCGTTTCAGGAGTTCAGAAACACTGACACTGATATAGATTACACACTAAAGAAAGATGAACATGGAAAAAAGCATCATATGTCCTCTTTAAGAAATGAAATAGGGCTTCTTGTTGACTTTAAGGAGAGAAACATCAGTAGACCTGTGCTTTGAGTGTGTGTGTGTGTGTGCGGAGGTGATTTCTTCTGAAAGACTCTTGGGCACTGTGTATAGAGGAGTATCTGTGCCTCAGCGCTGACGGGTTTGATGGTGCGTGAAAAGCAGGTCTCATGGAGGCTGTTGAGCTGTGTGAGAGAAAGAGATGCTGTCAGAGAGACAGAGAGAGCAGGCCTAGTGTCAGGAGAAGTCAGTCATTCAGGATGAGGTTGGCGGTGTGGCTGTTGTTTTGTGTTTTTGATAAAGAGAGTGAATCACAGCTCCCACTCAACACAAACAAAAGACACAAATCCATTTAAGCGGCTGAGACGCTGCGGTTGGCTAGTTTAACACTCTGTGCTGTATTTCTGAAGAAAACACACACACGCATTCTTGAATATGTGGTTTACGGGGACTCTCCATAGGAGTAATAGTTTTTATACTGTACAAACTGTACATTCTATCCCCCTAAATGAACCCACAAATCAACACTCAGAGAAAGTTAAGACAACATTTACAGGAACATTATAGTAACCTCTACACAACATTACTTGCATTTAAAGGGGTCATGACATGGATTTTTTTATTATTTTAATGTTCACTTATAATTACGGCTGTCAAAAGATTCATTGTGATTAATCGCATCCAAAATAAAAGTTTGTGTTTACATAATATATGTGTGTGTACTGTGTATAATTATTATGTATATTTGAATACACACACATGCATGTATATAATTTAAGAAATATTTGCATGTATATACTTATATGTAAATATACCTTTTTTAATATATATACATGCACAAATCTTTATTTTGGATGTGATTAATCGTGATTAATCGTTTGGCATCACTACTTATAAATGTTAAAGTTTTTTGCACAAATATACAGCTCTGGAAAAAATTAAGAGACCACTGATTTCTTGGTGTTACAATACTAGGTGTAACTCAAAACTCATGAAGGCGAAGGAGAACTTGGAACAGGAACTTTAATGCAGAAACTCACAGGGAACACTTAGAAACACCAGTATACATGAACGTCGACGGACAAACACTGAAGAAACACTGAGAACTAAATACACAGGGCAAACGAGGTAATTGACAAGACACAGGTGCTAGACATTACTAATTAACTGGACACAGGTGAAGGAATGAACTCATTAAGACAAAGGCGGGAAAACTGAACAAAGGAACAAACTCAAAGACAAAACAGACTAGACATGTAACACTTGAAGTGGTCTCTTTTCCAGAGCTGTATATGTGGAAAAACGATTATTTTCAATCCTCATTCTGAGCCTCTGTTTGAAATGATCCGTTTTTAAGGCACGGCTCCTTTAAGGCTTGTCAGTAAACGTCCACTGTTATGATTGGCTAACGTCATTGCATTGGAAACAGTATCAACACACACTCGCTATTGCACTTGAGTGCAATATTTAGCTTTTGACGCGACACTCACATCCAGTCTAGGCAAATATCAGCCGTTAAGTGGGCGGGGCCTATGGTGCGATGCTGTATAACTATTGGTCGATGTCTTGCTCTGGAGGCGGTCATATGTATTTGCCATATTTGGAGCTTGATTAAATAAATGCTTTGTTTATAATAAGGAGGACGTTTTGAGCTATGAAACTTGCATGTTTTAATGGTACAAAGACCTCTAATATATCAAAAGATCAAGGCAGATGTGATTTCTCATGTCATGAGCCCTTTAAGAAAACTGGATATTTAAATGTTCCTATGCCCTAATAGAATATTTGAATAACTTAAAGTCACCCTTAAACTTCTCTCTGACCCGAATTGAATTCATTTACATCCCGCACACAAACAAACGCTCTCAGAACAGCAGCGGCTGTACGTCCTCTCTCGTCCGAACCTGTCCGAACCTCCGCCCTCAAAGGGCACCGCAGCGACGCTATAGGTCAAAAGAGCTGTCAAACAGATGATTGACAGGCACGACTGAATGTCTGTGAGAGACACTGCTGCATGCAACATTCAATAGCCCGGTTACTGAGCATAAAGTCCTACAGTGAATACTGTTCGTCTGTAACTCCAGGCTCATTGAATCTGTAACAGGATCAGCACAGAAACACGCAGCGAGCGCGGCAGGCTAAGATACATGTGCCAATTAACCTTAATTACTAATAGACCCTGGTAAGCTTTGTTTTCCGTCTCTCGTGATTACCTCAGAGGCATCGCTGCGTTAGTGAAATGAGACTGGCCCCCCACGCGCTCTCCTGATAGTACAGCACTACCCTGTGATTCACTAACATGATCCGACCCGTTTGGAGAATGACTGGAAATTGAGTCTGAGGGATGGGAGAAGGCATTGAGACAGTGTTTGATGGGCCGTAATTGGCATTCAGAAGCTCAGGATAGTGATGATTCTCTGACTGTGTCATAACGGGGGAAATTATTTCTGTCTGCGATTCCCACAGGCAAATCCCCCTTCCTAGCTTTTCTCAAGCCAGCCGCAGCACAAACACAGAGGAATTGAGTACTAGTTTACTAACTGACTATTGTGCAGTAAAAAAAAAAAATCACCATCATGACTATTATTGCTCACTCCATTAAAGGCCTACTTGTATACTTCTCGTTTTGGCAAATGCATGGTTAACATTAATACAATTTAACATTAAAACTAGTGCTGTCAAATCGATTAATCACATAGTGCATCCTGGTGCCATGTGTTCCCCAGGTAAGTGACGCACACACACCCGGCCATCCACGTGATGTAAAAGAACACGTGATTCCTCAGACCAGGCCACCTTCTTCCATTGCTCCGTGGTCCAGTTCTGATGCTCACGTGCCACTGTTGGTGCTTTCGGCGGTGGACAGGGGTCAGCATGGGCACCCTGACTGGTCTGTGGCTATGCAGCCCCATACGCAACAAACTGAGATGCACTGTGTATTCTGACACCTTTCTATCAGAACCAGCATTAACTTCTTGAGCAATTTGAGCTCCAGTAGCTCGTCTGTTTGATCGGACCACACGGGCCAGCCTTCGCTCCCCACGTGCATCAATGAGCCTTGGCCGCCCATGACCCTGTCTCCGGTTCTCCACTGTTCCTTCCTTGGAGCACTTTTGATAGATCCTGACCACTGCAGACCGGGAACACCCCACAAGAGCTGCAGTTTTGGAGATGCTCTGACCCAGTCGTCTAGCCATCACAATTTGGCCCTTGTCAAACTCGCTCAAATCCTTACGCTTGCCCATTTTTCCTGCTTCTAACACATCAACTTTGAGGACAAAATGTTCACTTGCTGCCTAATATATCCCACCCACTCAGTGTTATTCTAAATCAAAATATTAAACTATAATAGTGTATCAATGATACTTACATAACACTGGGCAAATGTAGTGTGGCATATTCCATGCATACTGAGCATTTGCATACTGTGCACTTTATACAGAAATAGCACAAGCAGTATGGAAGTTCCGGACATTGACATTCTTTGATGTTTTTCACCACTTTCATCAGATTCTTGACTTCAAAAAATAAGATCTTTGATGTGTTTTGATATTCATGAAATCTTAAGGTTAATGGTTTAGAAGACTGTGACATATATGCTGCCTTCAAGTCCTCCAACGAAGTTCATACTTACAAGTTCAGAAGTAGCGATTAGGATGTGATGCGTTCAAGTGATTTGAGTCAGAATAAACGACTCGCTGGGCGATTTCATATTTATATTCTACATTTTGTTTTAGCACAAAATGAAGAGCCAGGGATGTGTGTCACTGCTGTTTTATGTTTCATCATTCTCATGCCGCCTCAGACAATGATGGGAAGAGTAGTTTGATCGCACAAGCATGATAATCACGATGTGCACTTCTCTCGTAAATACGGTCCAGTCGAAATGACATGAAGGAAACAATATGCAGGGAGCGAAATCTGCAATGCACTGCATACTGAACTCCTACTTATATAGCAACGGGACTAGAAATGATGGGAATGAATCGCGATTCTGTATATTGTGATTCCATGCATGAAGAGCATATAGGCCTAGTGGACTGTAAAGACGAGCAGCGTCTCTGGAAGAGCTTCCAGCAGGTGGGCAGGAGGAAAAGGTCACCTATCAGAGTTACTGAAGAGCGCTTGTAGCGAGTGCACGACAAACGCATCCAATTAACAATAAAGATCAAGAGGTTACAGAAAGCCAACACATTCTAACCACCTGAGCTGTGTCGCGTTTTATGCTCCATGCAGTGATTTATTCGCTGGAGGTGTATTTTTAGTCACAAAGTGAAAATATCTTGAGCTTGCGTTAACCACAGACCTTTAAAACCCATTGACTGCAGGACGATTGAACCAGAAGTGCAAAAATGCAGCTAATTTCCTTGACTTCTTATAATGACATTATTTTTATTTTCCTCTCTGTTTGTGCAATACCATATTTGAGTTCAATACTACATTGTAAAAAAAAGTGAAGTTGTACTAAGTGACAACTTTATGGAAGCTTGTTTCTGCCACAGAATTAAATTTTTTTTAATTGCGACTATATTACGCAATTCTGACTTTATATCACTCAATTCCGACTTTATATCTCAACAATTCTGACTTTATATCTCTCAATTCTGACTTTATATCTCATAATTCTGACTTTATATCTTTCAATTCTGACTTTAAATCTCTCAATTCTGACTTTATATCTCTCAATTCTGACTTTATATCTCCATGAATGAAAATGAGAAATGTAGAACTATAAAATTAAATTGAATTTTACTTAAGTTTAATGTTGTTGTGAGGTTGAATTGTAGATTGTAGAGATATTGGGCCATATAAACCAAATTGACAATGTTAAGCAATAAGTGTTGCGTTCCTGCAGTTTGTCATTTTGGGCAAAGAAAAAAAATGTTTGTCTGAAAAGTTTTCTTGTTAAGGGTTGGATTTTCTGTGCCCTGTATGAGACATTATCAGTCCTTTTGCCAGTCACCTGCCTGTTTAAGCGACTTGTTTTTTGAGATGTAACGAACGCTTTTATACTTGTGCTACAAATGTGCTGACCTGTGCTACAAAACATTCAACCTCTGTAGCACCAGTGCTATGTGCAAAAAAAGTTAACGTACAGCCCTGGAGGAGAGTATTTAAATGAATCATGCAAGGTGATTTACTAAGGTTTGCGCTCGTCAATTTACTGGTATTTGCGCCATTATTTACTGCCCAAAAGAAGCATGTCTTAAACCAGACGCTAATTCGCGCTGCTCTTGGTAGATTGTGTTGGTCATTATGGAAATGATCTGGCTGCATTACAAGGTAAAACCAGCAGAGTGAATCATAAAACCAGCAGCGCTTTCTCATTTCAAGGTGTCGTACTGTATGAGCAGAAGTCACTCTAGAGGTGTTGAGACGCCTCTCATAATTACACCATCACCTCAATCCTTCTCACTGCCACATACAGAGGAATCAGAAGTGAGCTGAATGTGTCCGAATGTGGCAGTGCCTTCAAGCGGGCCTGACATTTCATTCCCCTGTGCCAGTGGTTCGTCTGCCTTTGGACCAGATCCCCAGCATCCACCTGAATGACTTTTAAGGCAGAGAGCTGCCTTGTATAGGTGGGAGACAAATGCCACGCTCTAAACCTCCAGCGCTCTTTCATGGGCAGCTCAAAGCCTCTTCAAATATTCATAACGGCTCCATCAGTAAAGCAACACTCACTTGTTTAATCGGTGCAGGAGCATGACGTAAACTACCTTTCTCGCCGTCCAGAAAGATGTGCCATCCACATTCTTTTTATACACTCACCTAAAGGATTATTAGGAACACCATACTAATACTGTGTTTGACCCCCTTTCGCCTTCAGAACTGCCTTAATTCTACGTGGCACGTAATTCTACGTGGCATTTCTAAAGAACGCTCTGAAAGCGTTCTTTAGAAATGTTGGCCCATATTGATAGGATAGCATCTTGCAGTTGATGGAGATTTGTGGGATGCACATCCAGGGCACGAAGCTCCCGTTCCACCACATCCCAAAGATGCTCTATTGGGTTGAGATCTGGTGACTGTGGGGGCCATTTTAGTACAGTGAACTCATTGTCATGTTCAAGAAACCAATTTGAAATGATTCGAGCTTTGTGACATGGTGCATTATCCTGCTGGAATTAGCCATCAGAGGATGGGTACATGGTGGTCATAAAGGGATGGACATGGTCAGAAACAATGCTCAGGTAGGCCGTGGCATTTAAACGATGCCCAATTGGCACTAAGGGGCCTAAAGTGTGCCAAGAAAACATCCCCCACACCATTACACCACCACCACCAGCCTGCACAGTGGTAACAAGGCATGATGGATCCATGTTCTCATTCTGTTTACGCCAAATTCTGACTCTACCATCTGAATGTCTCAACAGAAATCGAGACTCATCAGACCAGGCAACATTTTTCCAGTCTTCAACTGTCCAATTTTGGTGAGCTTGTGCAAATTGTAGCCTCTTTTTCCTATTTGTAGTGGAGATGAGTGGTACCCGGTGGGGTCTTCTGCTGTTGTAGCCCATCCGCCTCAAGGTTGTGCGTGTTGTGGCTTCACAAATGCTTTGCTGCATACCTCGGTTGTAACGAGTGGTTATTTCAGTCAAAGTTGCTCTTCTATCAGCTTGAATCAGTCGGCCCATTCTCCTCTGACCTCTAGCATCAACAAGGCATTTTCGCCCACAGGACTGCCGCATACTGGATGTTTTTCCCTTTTCACACCATTCTTTGTAAACTCTAGAAATGGTTGTGCGTGAAAATCCCAGTAACTGAGCAGATTGTAAAATACTCAGACCGGCCCGTCTGGCACCAACAACCATGCCACGCTCAAAATTGCTTAAATCACCTTTCTTTCCCATTCTGACATTCAGTTTGGAGTTCAGGAGATTGTCTTGACCAGGACCACACCCCTAAATGCATTGAAGCAACTGCCATGTGATTGTTTGCTTAGATAATTGCATTAATGAGAAATTGAACAGGTGTTCCTAATAATCCTTTAGGTGAGTGTAGCTCTAGACTCTTACCATCAACCATCAACTGACTTGCTTCTGTTTTAATCTTTCTGTAGGAGAAACATCTGAGAGAGCACACTATTAAGTTTCCTTATAATTAGTCAAGTTTTTCTTCAATCTGACCTGAAAGAGAAAACTGACTGTAGAGGAAGACAGTTTACACTAGCTATGTTTACATGCACTCAAATAATCAGATTGATGGTTCTATCGGACTGAAAAGCCTTCATGTAAACATCAAATCGATCTGTTTGAGCTCAATCCAAGCTAAATTTCGATTAGATTGAAAGGGGTGGTGTAGACCCAAAATAACTGTTTTCGGTTACAAAAAAACCCTTGTGCACATTGCCATTATGCATATTTTTATGTATACATGCATATACAAACATGCATTTGTGAACTGGTCAGTGGATGAGACGTGATGACATGAAGTTTTAAATTCAATGCACATGCAAACAAATATGTTTAGTGTATTACAGCATTTAAGAACATTCTGACTGACAAAAAATGAGTGCATGTAAACACACATACTAATGCTCCTTATAGCGCTCCATTCTCAACTTTTTAAGAAATGCTACCCATAATTGCATTGCTGTATGACTTGAATTTGGCCGTGTGTCAATCATTGCAAAAGCTAATTATTATTGTACATGAGTTGTAATTGTAAATGTTGACTGATCATTGCAGTTTGCACACATTTCATGTGCTGTTGAAGAAAAACACTTCAGAAAATACTCCTCATTCAGCCGTTTTATGAGGAGAATATTGCAATGCGAGAATGATAAACAGTCATGCTCAGAATCTGCTAAATGTTAATTATTTTAACAAAATAAGAGGGATCATACAAAGTGCATGTTGTTTTTTATTTAGTACTGTCCTGAATAAGATATTTTACATAAAATATGTTTACATATAGTCCACTATAAAAAAAAAGCTGAATTTATAAAAATGACCCCGTTCAAAAGTTTATACACCATTGATTCTTAATACTGTGTGTCGTTACCTGGATGATCCACGGCTGTTTTTGTGTTTTGTGATGGTTGTTCTTGAGTCCCTTGTTTGACCTGAGCAGTTAAACTGACCAATGTTCTTCAGAAAAACGTTGAAACATTCACTGATGCTCCAGAAGGAAATACGATGCATTAAGAGCCGGGTGTGAAAACTTTAATGGTAAATTGTACTTAATTTGTCTTCCCTGGAAACATGCAAGGATCTTCTGTTGCTTCTGAAAGGCAGTACTAAATGAAAAAATAAATAATTATATTTAAACAAAATTAGAAAAATGTGGACATTATCATCCTGTTTAAATGTTTTCACCCCCCCCCCCCGGCTCTTAAAGGGGTGGCTAATTATAATTCCCCTTTTTTTTGTTACTTTAGTGAGTGTGTGATGTTGCTGTTTGAGCATTAACAACATCTGCAAAGTTACGACGCTCAAAGTTCAAAGCAAAGGGAGATATTTTCTTTTACAGAAATCTCTTTTTAAGGACTACAACAAACGGCTGTTAGGGACTACAACGAGCTTCTTCACGGGTTAGTGACATCACTAACCCTAAAATGTACATAAACCCCGCCCCCGGGAACATGTTGAGAAGAGGAAGAGTTGTTGTAGTCGAGCACATTTGGGAGTCGCTCAAGCGGTCATCCGTCTTTCACATTTACGGCGATACAGTACGAACACAAATGCAATAGCATGTCATAAAGCAAGATGACAACATAAGTTATAACCGTAATTAAACTAAACTATCCCTGTTCTCTCTTCATGCAGCAGATATTCTCTGGCTCATCTTACAACAGTTCCCACACCAGCGGTTTATAGATTATCATGACAGAATATGCTAATCAATGACTGAAGATCGTTAACTCATAAATTCATCAACTATCCCTTCAGAAGCGTCCTGTCTCATTCTACACGTTGTCTCTTCTTGAGTCTCTCCATCATTGTCCGACTCCGGTTTGCTCATAAAAGGCTGAACAGTTTCTGACATTTTCAGTGTGTGTCTGCGTGAGGTAATCAGAGCTGCTAACGTGAGCTCTTGAAGCTCCGCCCTCTTCTAGAAAGGGGGCGGGGAGAAGCAGCTCATTTGCATTTAAAGGGACACACAAATGGCGCATTTTTGCTCACCCTCAAAAAGTGACAATTTTAACATGCTATAAAAATTATCTGTGGGGTATTTTGAGCTAAAACTTCACATACACACTCATCAGAGACTTATTTTACATCTTGTAAAAAGGGGCATTATAGGACCCCTTTAATGCGCCGTGATTCCTTCTGGAGCATCAGTGAATGTTTGAGCCTTTGTTAATAGTTGTGTTTGAGTCCCTCAATCGTCCTCAGTGTGAAAAGATGGATCTCAAAATCATACAGTCACTGCTGGAAAGGGTTCAATTATGCAGAAGATGCTGGAAAACTGAAGAATTTTCAGTTTTTCAGTTGAATTCATTTTTATAAATTCAGCTATTTTTTGTCTTGTGGACTACATCTAAACATCTTTTATGTAAAATATCTTATTCAGTACTACATAAAAAACAACATGCATTTTGTATGATCTCTCTTATTTTGTTAAAATAATTAACATTTTGCAGATTCTCAAAGGCATACTTAATGCAATCATTTTATGGGCAGAAAAAGCTTTGTCGAGAACAGAAAAAGAAACTAATAATTATGAAACGGGTCAACGCGTCCATTTCATTCAGAACACAATTATTTCAGTGCAGTTATGAATTCACAACTCGGCCTTCTCGGTAAGAAGGAAGCCTGGTGTCAATCACCTGATGAAGGTTTGTGATTACATGTTAACAAGGGAGAGCATTCTCGATTCTCCATCGATTCAAGGATCTCTGGGGAAAACTGGAGCACAACAAATGCCCCTTGTCTCATTTTACAGGGGCCGCGGCATGAGAAAGGTAATCTTTCAGAGAAAAAGGATTCAATATTTCATCAGTCTTTTCCAAAATAACAGCTTTTATCCCTGTGCTATTTTCTTCCCCGCCGCTTCATTCAGCTGTAACCAGCTTGCATTTATAATGAAGCATTTGATCATTAATGCTCTAAATATTTCCACACACACAGAGGAATAAACAAAATGTGCTATTGGATGCACTAAATGCGACGGCGAATACCCAGATATTAGAACGGGATTCAATTTCACAGACAAGCAAAGATATACGCTTTGATTTATTTTGGTAAAGCACACTTTGGTAAAAGCCATGAAGTTAAAAACATAATGGGAAATAAGATGGCAAATTATTGAGTTATTGGTTTTCCGATCCCCGCTTTGCTGATGCAGGGTTATTTCTGTCTTATCACTGTATTGAAGCTTTCCAGAAAAAGAAAAAAATCATTAGCGCACGCAACATTTGATTATGAGAGCACACCTCCATGAAATTACAGCGATTGTATAAACCCGCTTTCAATCGAAGAGAGCCTGATTATATTTAGTCAAGGATGCCTCGTCCAAAATTGATACTGCTCCTCACAGAGCCAATTTTAATAGAATTTGATAGCAAAAACGTTTTACATCATTTTATTTTCCTGTCAGGATAAAGGCAATGGATCACGTAAACGCTCCGGCTCAACCCTACAGCGATTGGTGGTCCCCGTTGACCCCTGCGCTCCAGGGGAACATGTTTAATTGGGGGAAATGTGCAGAAAACGACCAATCTCTATTCCACCGGGTCGCCGCAGTGCAAGTTTTGCCAGCAGCAAGCCGGCAGGTTTTTTTGTCCAAGGCTGATCTGAGTGCAAATGATGAGGATTTATTGCAAATGAGGCTCATTTCAGGCCTAATTCCCTGCTCTTCGGCACACACAGCACCGTCGAGAGGAAGTCCGCACCATTTATTATACCATTCCCCCTCACGCAGAGAACGGCACACATCTGATAAAGATGGTATAGTGTTGTACTGTGGAAGGTTATCCTCATGACACCATTCATTTGACACTGCTGATAATCTGCGGCCTCCATCATTTGCGCAAAGCAAAGCGTGAATCGATCAGAGTGAGTCTTATAATCAATACATAAAGCAACAGCCGTCTCATGTGTGCAATAAAGATGTTGCTTTACACTTCTAAGTCTTTGGAGACATTTCTACATTATGGTTTGAAAATTGAATTAGTAGTCGTGCCATATTAGAGCATATCATTTCACAAATCTCACAAGAACATTTCAAGGCTATATTTCAACCCTACATCTGAGACAGGAGATTATATTTTATAGATTCATCGCAGTGAACAAGTTTTGACTCAAATCCAATCAGCAAAAATATTTGTTTAGATTCGTTCACTGGTTCAGTGACTCTTTCTACAGGTTGTATACAGTAGTTATGCTTGCAGGTGGTGAAAAGTGAGTCATCTGTGTGTTATGAGTGAGTCGTTGATTCATTGACTCAGTCGACAGAGTTGTTCAAGTCTTTTGATCTTTTCCTTAAAATTTGCATGACTACAAATCTACTTGGCATAAAAAATAGTTTTTTTTTTCCAGAGAAAGAGGGTCTCTCCAGCAAAAAAGATTTGTTTGGATTTATTCAATGGTTCAGTGAATCTTTCTGCAGGTTACATACAGTAGTTATGCTGTCAAGTGATTCATCTGTGTGTTATGAGTGAGTCAACCATTCATGACTGAATCAAGTCTTACTATTCTTTTACATAAAATTTGCATGTCAACAAATCTTTAGTGACCCTACAAATCAATTTTAGTTTACTTAAAAGATTTGTTCAAATCTTCTTTCTTTGAGATTCTTTGCATTATATTAAGCACACCTGTCCCAAGTCTATATAAAGTGAACCGGTGGTTATGATACCTGCGTTCAGGGTTATTCTCACATGTTCATATGCAAAACTGATGGCTAATCTTTCTTGGCAAACAGCACATATCTGACTTCATGATGGCAGGCGCTACAACTAATGAGAAAACTGTGTCAGTTCCTTGAGCGGCAATAAATAATTCTTAGAATGAATGAATATGGGGGCAGAGAGAAAATGCAGCACTATCCCTTTATTACAAATGTCCAAGATAATATTTTACTCTTATTAAAATCTCCCAGCCCTCCTTCCGGACGACGCCTCGTGCTTCACCCCAGGGAGAGTTTTAATATCCTTATAATTTAATATCCAGCTCAGGTTTATATGGATCTACCGCAGAGCTTATGAAAACACTCCCCCAGTTTGCTCCAGGAGTGCTCAGAAGAAAGACTCTTTCTCATTAGTGTAAATGTTGCATGAATAATTTGACTGTCCCCACCCATGGCTCATTTAAAAACATCAGCAGACGATAGTATTGTAAAATCCTCTCGGAGACGTTGACGGATATTGAATTCGCATCTGTAAATAGTTTAATTTGGCTTTGGAGTGCATGGAGAATCCTGGAAATGCTGAATTGCTCATCTGCTCCTCTGGTGCGTTTGAGAAATGTGGCCGTCTAAAAAGACATTTGTGTGTCTTTTCCCAAAAAGGCCTGCTGGTCGTTTGTGCATTTCATTCAATTGAGTTTGAGTTTATTTCTACCTCCTTATTCCACAGTTCTTCTCTATATCAGTGTCAGTGTTTCTGAACTCCTGAAACGCCTCCATTGTAGTCTTGAGTTTTCTTCAGGAACCAACACGTCACAATATTCCTCATTATAATAATTCATACGCAGAATAAAGGGGCGGGGCCTGGCTGAGTTAGTTAGTAGTGTGTTGAAACTGGCGGTTATGGTAAGGGGCGGGACCAAGTGGAAACCTTCCGGTCTCTCTATTAAATCCACCACGGATGTGACTTAAACTGCAATTCATCGACTGGCTGCTAAAGACAGGCTCCAAAAAGGGGTCCCCTAGACCCCCCATGTTAAAATGCCCAACTTTACAGCAGAAAAAACATGTTTACAGCCTGGTACAAAAAGTGGTTTTGGTCTATACAGCTAATTTTACCCTTCATGAAAACTGTGAGAAGGTGATTTTTTTATAACTCAACCGTTTAAATTATATTAAGCCTTAAAGTTCTGCATAATTAAGGGCATGGCCACTTGAGTGACAGGTGGATTGCCGCAGCAACCAGGCACCTCAGCTCCACCCACGTCCTGCCTCTTTACCCATTTCCGGTTATTTGGGAGTGACGCGATGCCAAGATTGCGACGACCGGCTCCATTCACTTTGGAATTAAAAAATGCTCTTCAGAAACCTATGGATGTCACAGACACTACGTCCATTGTTTTATACAATCTATGGGCAGGACATTTCCCAAACACGCTCAAAGCACTTGACCAATCACAACACACTGCTCCAGCTGACCAATCAGAGCACATTGTGCTTTTCAGAAGGAGGGGCTTCATAGAGACAGGAACTAAACAGAGCGTTATTGACAGACTGGGAAGAGAGGAGCTGCAACTATGACAAATATAGGAAAAATAATGGCACATAAGAACAAACCAAACTGTTTACATGTCGGTCAGACTGTTTAATATCTGTAGACTCAAGCCATTGAACTCTGGTGCCAATCTCACAGGCAGAAACGTGTCAATTCAGCAGGACGCACCGGTGGCCGAGGTCAGCGAATGCCCTTCAGTTTATCTGAAGCACAATGTTTATTTGAATACACAGAGACTTGGCCCTGCCCAGACATCACATCAATATTAATGTGGATCCCTCCGGCCCCGACGGGAGTGAGGTGCCAAAAACAGCAAGGACATGAAACTAAGAGCCAAATTTACTGCGTCCCTCAAGAGCAATTCACTTCACATTTGTTAGCAAATGCATGTTTGTAAGACAAAGGCCATTTATTGTACCTGTCCTAATTTTCCTCAGAAGGGATTTTGGATGTACTCCTTTTATCAACATTATGTGTGTGATGATGCTTTCCACGGGGCAGATGTGTAAATGTGTTTATATAGCTTGAGCGTTTAGGCTCTGAGTCGATGTTAAAACCCATCTAGTTAATCACATCAAACACAGGATGCCAGTTCCAGCCGTCCTCTTGAGTTAAACTCAAACTGTTGGTTTGTTTTTGTCTTTTTCTCTGGTTTTCTCAGCGGGAGGCTTCATTAAAATGCATCTACTTCATCCCAAACCACTGACTGCACCAATTCTGTGGACCCCGTTTGAGAAGAGACTCGTCTGTCGAGGTAATGACATGGCTGCGTCAAATGCAGTCTGACTGGGAGAAACAAATTTCCCTTCGGGGAAAATGAGAGAGCAGACAAGTTCCTCCTTTCCTTGAAGAAACACTGGGTTCCTGGAAGCCAGAAACATCCATCTGGCTTTGACTTAAAGGGTACATAACACACACAGTTTCTTCCAGTCTCATGTTAATCTTGAGTACCTATAGAGTAGCATTACATCCTTCATATCTCAAAAAAGTCCTTAGTTTTATTAGATTTAAAAAAGACAGATAAGCTGTACCAACTCTTTCCGAAAAAAGCCGAGCTCGTGGAGGCGTGCCTTGTGTGAAGCGCCACAAGGGTGAGCGAGTTTTCATTTTTGGGTTAACTACTCCTTTAGCGGTGCACAAGATATCTTGTTATGCACAGGACAGCAGAAAGTCAAGGCATCCCGAGGCCAATCAGGTGCTCGCTGACAGGTGGAGAACAGCCCTGGCAAACACTGAACACCTCTTGTCACTTTATTAGCAGGTTACAGCTCTTTCCCAGCGAATGACAGTGAATTGAACCAGTCCTCGGTAAATGATCCGAGAAGCAGCAATGTGCTGTTCAGATGCTGATATCTCAGGGATTTGCCGTGTTTGGCAGGAGAGTATTCCCTCATCACAACCTGAATCCCACGGATTACATCTTTTCCACTTGTATGGCAAGGTTATGAAATGGAGATGGGGCTCATTTTGCGGGATTGGCAGCCGTACGGATACGGGTCCTTAGGGGGCATGAAGCCTGTGAAACGACACAAGCTGCTCTTTGATGCTAATGAAACACATGCAGCTCAGCATCTGTTTCATGACCGGATCAGAATGAGGAACGGCTGACTGAAATTAGTCAAGAAGTGACGTTTTGTTCATTTCTCAAGAATCACAACCATAACAATAAAGGTCGTGCTACAGTGGAAATTCTACAGCGCCAATTAATTACCATGATTTTTGGACATTTTGGACCATGGATCACCATATATATATATATATATATATATATATATATGAGCAATATCACACGGGTAGCAGTGCGATATGGCTGTATATTAGCACAGCTGTGATTCATATATACTGCCATATCGCACGGCTACGAGTGTGATATTACGTTTATACAACAGTTCGACAGCACAAGTGTGTAAATAAATCAGAAACAACAACGGAGTGTCTTTAAAAACACTCTTTTGTGAGGAACTACTTCCTTCCACCACGGATTCAAATCTGAAGTTAACCGTTTAACAGTCGAGCCCAAGCCTCCGTTACTCATTATAAAACGTCACTTTAGAACGAGTAGCGAAGAAACGTTGAGTCGCTTCATTGAAGCTTATTGTATTATGTAGAGTATTATTATGAGCGAGAGAACGACTAAACGAGTGTATTACCTGCATCTGATATAGCATTCATTCTTCAGGCCGATGTCTATAATATTATATCCATTAAAAAAAATCAGTTTGAATGTCTGCTGAGGAAAGCAATATCTTTGTCTTTGTCCTTTTAAAGGGTAACTCAACCCCTTTGAAAAATGCTGGAAAAGTGGGCAGAGCCCAGCGGAGACAGAGGGGACGAACCGAGGGCGGGGCTGAGCGGGGGGCGTGCACCTGAGACCCGCAGTGACGGATTGATTGACAGCTGTCAGACTCGCAGAACTGCAGTCTTAAAGGAACACGCCGACTTTTTGGGACTTTAGCTTATTCACCGTATCCCCCAGAGTTAGATAAGTCCATACATACCATTTTTATCTCCTTGCGTGCCATAACTCTGTCTGACGCACCCACCGCTAGCCTAGCTTAGCACAAAGACTGGAGGTAAACGGCTCCATCTAGCCTACTGCTCAATAAGTGACAAAATAACACAACATTTTCCTATTTACATGTTGTGATGTGTATAGTTACATTGTGTACTAAGACCGACGAAAAATTAAAAGTTGCAATTTTCTAGACCGATATGGCTAGGGACTATACTCTCATTCCTGCGTAATAATCAAAGAACTTTGCTGCCGTACCATGAGTGCAGCGGCGCAATGATATTACGCAGCGCCTGAAAATAGTCCCCAGCACGCTCTCTGTGCAAGCAGTTATGCTGACGGAAGTTAGCCTATTTTCAGGCGCTGCGTAATATCTTTGCGCCGCTGCAACCATGGTATGACAGCAAAGTTCCTTGATTATTATAACTGTTTTCTATGTGAATATATTTTAAAATGCAATTTATATCCTGTGATCAAAGCTGAATTTTCAGCATCATTACTCTTCAGTGTCACATGATCCTTCAGAAATCATTCTAATATGATGATTTGCTGCTCAAGAAACATTTATGATTATTATCAGTGTTGAAAACAGAACAAAAGAACAGCATTAATTTGAAATAGAATCTTTTGTAACATTATAAATGCCTTTACTGTCACTTTTGATCAATTTAAAGCGTTATTAAAAGTATTCATTTCCTTAAAAAAAACACATTTTTGAACAGTATATTTCTATAAATAAGCTGCTATTCACAATTCATTTTATAGTTTTATACTGTTACTATAGTGTGTCAAAACTTTTCTGTCTGTTTCATTTCCCCTTATTTAAGGAGAAACACCCAATGCAAAGGTGATACCTCATCTAAATGAAGTCTCCTGAGCTGTGAAAGAGCAACTTCTGAGCAATAGTCTCTCTCTCGTCCCGCTTCTTTCTACTTCCTGTGGTGTGGCACCTTCTGTTCACAAGAACTCTGCGCTCCATCTCTCGCTCTCCATCCTGTGCTGGCTGTGCTCCAGTCCTCATAAGCTGCTAACTAATGTGCCTCCCTCTCCCCTCCCGCGGGATCACGAGTGGCCCTTGACCTGGAAGAGAGCGGCGGATGGGTTCGGCCTGCTGGTTTATTTACCAGCTCTTTGTTTTATTCATGACAATTTAGTCTCGCTTCAGTCAACTGAAGGGAGTGACATGTCATCATATAAGCGAGGCTGCGCTCGGTCACACCACGCAACTTTATGAATAATACGGCGTGGAAGAATTAATCTGTTTAAATAAACGTCTGTGCGATGTGCGCACACCGAATGAGAAACGGAGACGGAGGCGTCCACAGATAGATCAGCAGATTAGAGAGAGATTCCCTTCTCTTGTGCGAAAGCTTTCTCAAGCTCTGCTGTTCATTTGAGGATTTATTCAGTTACTCTGACAATTAACTCTTTCCCCGCTATTGACGAAAATTTCCGGCTTTCCGTGTTTTCACTGTTATATGGGGGGGGGGGGGGGGGGGGCGCTATTGCACATCTTCTGTAAGAGTACAGAATCTCCTGATCAAAACACAGGCAAAGAAGAAGCAGAAACAAGTGATCGAAGCATTGCTGACGCACATCATCAACATTAAACAGCATATAACTCAAAACTGCCTAATGTTACTGAATTAAATATCGTCCCAGGATGAGCTATAGGACTGTGAAGCTTTGGGGTGTTGATGTCAGGGCTCCAGACTGCGACCAAATGGTGGCATTTTGCTACCTTTTTTTTCCTGCTGGTGCGACTACATTTTGTTAGAGGTCGCACCGGAGCGACCACCACAGTGCCCACCTGATGAGAGCTGCCATTTCTGTTACATATGAGAAACATAGCAAAGGAAACGAAAGCGGAACGGAACTGCACTAATCATTTGAGCTATGCGGACCGTTTATTAGTTTGGAGCAATGATAGACAGCGCGGCGTGAGCTCAGTTTACTCACGGTCACGGGCCGATCTCGATCATGCGACACCGTTACTACACAGCGCTGGAGATCCAGTGAGAAAGCGTTTGAATTCACCACAGAATTAATAACATCACTACTGCGAGATCTTCGGTGCAGAATTCAGTTATAAACCACAGACATCAGATCAAACAGAGGAACATTGAGGGGTTAAGGGGTTTCAGTCCACAAATCACCAACAGTCACCATAATTTACTGTAGTAACACCACATGGTGTTGTGGCAGAAATAGTCAAATGTTTTTTTGAATGTTGTCATTATTAACAGAGTTAAATTCAAGCTTCAAGGGCTTCACAGTTTTTCAAAGCTCTAAATATTATCCATTTATAACGTTATTTAATTTTTTAATGTGATGATTTGTAAAACTAAAAGTTTAAAGGTGTAGGCCACTTTGTGGCAAACAAGCACTTCTATTTAAAAAAGACATTAAATTACCACTATAAACAGTAGATGGCGGCAGAGGAGCAATTATTTGACTTATTAGCCATTTCCACTCCTTAATAAATGGAAAAAAGTAGCAAGTCACAAAGTCTGCAGAACTTAGTGGTGCTGGTGCCACGGCTCTCAAAAGCCCTGTGATGGACTCCATCTACTCCATCTGTGTTTTGATCATTGTTCTGAATCCCATCCGGACGTAGTTTTTGACAAAAATGAGATTTTCTCAGCTTTTTGTTAAAAATGTTGCTTACCCACATTCAAGTGTTGATTACAAAAAGAAAGCATGAAGCTAGAATAAAACGTGTTTAAAAGCAGCAGGTCTGTTATGATATATTGCATGTTCAGATATTCATACAAAATATTCTGGTGGCCGTGAACGTTTTGTGAAAATGATCAAAAATGCTGGCACTCACTGGCAACTTAAAAAAAAAATAAAAAAAAATGCTGGCAGGAAAAGAGTTAAATAAATGTAATTTCCATTAGCATGAAACTTTTTAAAACACAAATAACCATCATCTAAATTAAAGTCATGCATCATATATATATATTTTTTTTTACAATGGGGATTTTAATAATTACTGGTAATTGTTGTAAAAATAATAAAATATACCAAAAATGTATTTAGTGTCTCAGATTTAGCATGCAACCATTACTGAACTATTTCTTTCGGTAACACTTTGTTTTAAGGTGTCGTAGTTACGCTTTACTACATGTACTTACTATAGTAACAACTATAAATCATGCATTATTACATGCAAATCAACCAAATCCTATAGTAAGTACATGTAGTTACTTAATATTACTCAGTACTTAAATGTACACTCACCTAAAGGATTATTAGGAACACCATACTAATACTGTGTTTGACCCCCTTTCGCCTTCAGAACTGCCTTAATTCTACGTGGCATTGATTCAACAAGGTGCTGAAAGCATTCTTTAGAAATGTTGGCCCATATTGATAGGATAGCATCTTGCAGTTGATGGAGATTTGTGGGATGCACATCCAGGGCACGAAGCTCCCGTTCCACCACATCCCAAAGATGCTCTATTGGGTTGAGATCTGGTGACTGTGGGGGCCATTTTAGTACAGTGAACTCATTGTCATGTTCAAGAAACCAATTTGAAATGATTGGAGCTTTGTGACATGGTGCATTATCCTGCTGGAAGTAGCCATCAGAGGATGGGTACATGGTGGTCATAAAGGGATGGACATGGTCAGAAACAATGCTCAGGTAGGCCGTGGCATTTAAACGATGCCCAATTGGCACTAAGGGGCCTAAAGTGTGCCAAGAAAACAACCCCCTACACCATTACACCACCACCACCAGCCTGCACAGTGGTAACAAGGCATGATGGATCCATGTTCTCATTCTGTTTACGCCAAATTCTGACTCTACCATCTGAATGTCTCAACAGAAATCGAGACTCATCAGACCATGCAACATTTTTCCAGTCTTCAACTGTCCAATTTTGGTGAGCTCGTGCAAATTGTAGCCTCTTTTTCCTATTTGTAGTGGAGATGAGTGGTACCCGGTGGGGTCTTCTGCTGTTGTAGCCCATCCGCCTCAAGGTTGTGCGTGTTGTGGCTTCACAAATGCTTTGCTGCATACCTCGGTTGTAACGAGTGGTTATTTCAGTCAAAGTTGCTCTTCTATCAGCTTGAATCAGTCGGCCCATTCTCCTCTGACCTCTAGCATCAACAAGGCATTTTCGCCCACAGGACTGCCGCATACTGGATGTTTTTCCCTTTTCACACCATTCTTTGTAAACTCTAGAAATGGTTGTGCGTGAAAATCCCAGTAACTGAGCAGATTGTGAAATACTCAGACCGGCCCGTCTGGCACCAACAACCAAGCCACGCTCAAAATTGCTTAAATCACCTTTCTTTCCCATTCTGACATTCAGTTTGGAGTTCAGGAGATTGTCTTGACCAGGACCACACCCCTAAATGCATTGAAGCAACTGCCATGTGATTGGTTGATTAGATAATTGCATTAATGAGAAATTGAACAGGTGTTCCTAATAATCCTTTAGGTGAGTGTATAAATACAGTGTAACAAAGGCAAAATAAGGTGTAGCTTTCCTTCTTTTAATTCTCTGTTGTTTCATACGATAGTGAAAGGACTCTCAGGTCAAACTCTCATTGTATTTTCTCAGTACTGAAGGTTTCATTCCTTCAGAGTTTCAATTGTGTGCAGAACGTGTGTGTAAAGCTGCTGTTTGTATTTGACATATTTTGATCCTGATGACGGTGATGATATGGATATAATGTACACTCAGATCATGTATAATTCAGCAGTTTCCTCCTCATGACTGCAGGTGAAATGAATTCTTTATCACGCGTCTGCCGGCTCTCGACCAAAGCGATCCTCTAATCCTCTGGAAAAGTGCAGCACCTGTTCTTTCCTCTTTTCATCTTCTCTTTCTGATAGATAAAGGTTCACGCAAAAATGAATTTGGTGTCATCGTTTACTCACCCTCGTGTAGTTTTAAACCCATATGACTTTCATTTTTCAAAAAACACAATACAACATGTTCACTTGTGCTTTGAATATGCAGATGCTATTGAGCTCATTTACTTATACGTTATTAAAATTAAAAATGTGTACTAGTTAATGCACTGTGAACTAACATGAACAAACAATGAACGACTAACATTAGCAAAGATGAATAAATACTATAACAAATGTATCGCTCATGTAAGTTCATGATAGTTAATACATTATTACATTTGATTAATATTTATTTATTTATTTATTATTATTCAATTATTTATTATTCAATAATATTAATAAAAGCTATTTTACTAAAACTTTAAAATTAAAATGAAAACAGAAAATATCAAACATTTTAACTAATTCAAAATATTAATAAAAAACTATTTTACTAATACTTTAAAATGAAAATTAAAAATATTAAAAATAAAAACTAATTCAAAATATTAATAAAACTAAAACTAACTAAAATGAAAATGGAAAATATAAAAATAAAAAACACTAAAACTTAAATTAAAATTTAAATATAAAATATAAAAATAAATACTAATTCAATATATTCATAAAAACTATTTTACTTAAACTTTAACTAAACTGAAAATAAAAAAATGGAAAATATCAAAATTAAAACTAATTCAAAATATTAATAAAAATGATTTTACTAAAACGTAAACTAAAATAAAAATATAAAAATAAAAATAAATACTAATTCAATATATTCATAAAAACTATTTTACTAAAACTGTAACTCAAATTAAAATGGAAAATATAAAAATAAAAACTGTTTTAGTTAATACATTAACTAATGAGACCTTAGTGTAAAGTGTTACCTAATATATTAATAATAATAATGATTTAAAAAAAAGTCCAGACAGGTCCTTCTGAAGGCAACAATGTCTGTGAGGAACAGGCTGAAATTTAAGTCACTAAATCTGAATATAAGCAAATGGAGTTTTGATTAGATTTTCAGTGAATATGGACTGAAATTGGCATTTTTATGATTTTTTTTTTTTTTTTTAGCCCACTTTCATTGTATAGAGAACAGGTTGAAAGTATCTCCTTTACCAACACGATGACTTTATTTTTTGGCGAGCAATCTCTCTTTTAGCACCGCTCATCTCGGCTGTCACTCATAACCCGAGAATGATTCCTCCAGAATATTCCTCAGCGATTATCACAAGCTCTGCTGCCCAGCTGAGCGTGTGACTAATTGATTATTCATTCATTATTCATTCACCATATGAGGATCACATTACAATTTCAGATTTGCAGGAGGACACGCGAAAACTCATTCACCGCGCGCATTCGAGCGGACCTGTGACTCGCCCCGCCGAGAGATGCAAAATATAAAGTTATGGGGAAAGTTGTTCTCCTGACCTTCTTCAGGCCACACGGCTAAACTTTCCTTCCGCGGCGCTGGGTCATCCGTTAATTTAGCCCACTTCTCTGGAGAGAGGCAGAAGTACCGCAGTTATGAAGGAAAAACTTTGCTCTTGCTAAAAATAACCACCTTTGCCAACCTCCTCAGTTTGTGGGTCAGTGGCTGGCTGATATTGATCGCTTTAAATTACTCCTGTGCTCCTCATGCACGGCTGTCTGTCCGTGTGCCGCTCTCTCCGTGTAAAAGGTAGTGATGTGGGATATTGGTACATCAGCACGACAGGCCGTGATGCATAAACGCCTTCCTCTATTGATTCATTGGGCTGTCAGGGGAGTATTTGGGCTGAAGTCTTTTACTTTATCATGTTTGTTCGGTGTCTGCGAGGGTGACCACCCCACTGCTGCTCCAGAAATTTTTTAATAATCTTGTTTTATAGACCTCAGTCCCAAGGTCAATAGCATTTCCATTATAATGCTGTGCTGGGAGTATGTGTGCGGGTAATTTAACATTCACTTCTCTGCTTTTTCACTTCTCAGGCCAGAAAAAAAGCTGTAACCTTTGGCTCTTAAAGAGACGGTGCATGTGCTCTGGAGTCTGGAGTGGGACGTGTCCAAACCACAATATTATCTGTCACCCTTTTAACATGCCATCGAACAAAAAAGGAAAAGCTGAAATAAGCATAACAGCAGCAGTTTGTAGCAGGGTTATTATAGCTAACTAAAAGTAAATCAAGTTTCGTTTAATTAAATTAACTTAACTGAAATAAAATATATATACAAAATAAATTTGTTTTATTTCAGCCAGTTGCCAAGGAAACATTTTACCTTGATGAACTGAAATAACTAAAGCTAAAACTGAAATAAAAATTAAAGAAAGTATTTAGACAGTTTACAAAAACTAATTAAAAGACAAAAACACTAAAACTACAATTAAGGTCCCATTATTTGGTCCCACTTCATATTAGGTGGCCTTAACTACTATGTACTTAATGTGTTCATATTGTATTCCAAAACACTTTTTCTAATATTGAGGTGGGATACGAGTAAAGTTAGGGACAGGTGTGGTGGTGTGGGTAAGTTTAAGGGTAAAGTTAGGGACAGGTGTGGTGGTGTGGGTAAGTTTAAGGGTAAAGTTAGGGACAGGTGTGGCAGTGTGGGTGAGTTTAAGGGTAAAGTTAGGGACAGGTGTGGCGGTGTGGGTGAGTTTAAGGGTAAAGTTAGGGACAGGTGTGGTGGTGTGGGTAAGTTTAAGGGTAAAGTTAGGGACAGGTGTGGTGGTGTGGGTAAGTTTAAAGGTAAAGTTAGGGACAGGTGTGGCGGTGTGGGTAAGTTTAAGGGTAAAGTTAGGGACAGGTGTGGTGGTGTGGGTAAGTTTAAGGGTAAAGTTAGGGACAGGTGTGGCGGTGTGGGTAAGTTTAAGGCTAAAGTTAAGGACAGGTGTGGTGGTGTGGGTAAGTTTAAGGGTAAAGTTAGGGTCAGGTGTGGCGGTGTGGGTGAGTTTAAGGGTAAAGTTAGGGACAGGTGTGGCGGTATGGGTAAGTTTAAAGGTAAAGTTAGGGACAGGTGTGGCGGTGTGGGTACGTTTAAGGGTAAAGTTAGGGACAGGTGTGGGTGAGTTTAAGGGTAAAGTTAGGGACAGGTGTGGGTGAGTTTAAGGGTAAAGTTAGGGACAGGTGTGGGTGAGTTTAAGGGTAAAGTTAGGGTCAGGTGTGGTGGTGTGGGTAAGTTTAAGGGTAAAGTTAGGGTCAGGTGTGGTGGTGTGGGTAAGTTTAAGGGTAAAGTTAGGGACAGGTGTGGTGGTGTGGGTAAGTTTAAGGGTAAAGTTAGGGTCAGGTGTGGTGGTGTGGGTAAGTTTAAGGGTAAAGTTAGGGTCAGGTGTGGTGGTGTGGGTAAGTTTAAAGGTAAAGTTAGGGACAGGTGTGGCGGTGTGGGTAAGTTTAAGGGTAAAGTTAGGGACAGGTGTGGCGGTGTGGGTAAGTTTAAGGGTAAAGTTAGGGACAGGTGTGGGGGTGTGGGTAAGTTTAAGGGTAAAGTTAGGGACAGGTGTGGGTGAGTTTAAGGGTAAAGTTAGGGACAGGTGTGGGTGAGTTTAAGGGTAAAGTTAGGGACAGGTGTGGTGGTGTGGGTAAGTTTAAGGGTAAAGTTAGGGACAGGTGTGGCGGTGTGGGTAAGTTTAAAGGTAAAGTTAGGGACAGGTGTGGCGGTGTGGGTACGTTTAAGGGTAAAGTTAGGGACAGGTGTGGCGGTGTGGGTAAGTTTAAAGGTAAAGTTAGGGACAGGTGTGGTGGTGTGGGTGAGTTTAAGGGTAAAGTTAGGGACAGGTGTGGTGGTGTGGGTGAGTTTAAGGGTAAAGTTAGGGACAGGTGTGGTGGTGTGGGTAAGTTTAAGGGTAAAGTTAGGGACAGGTGTGGCGGTGTGGGTGAGTTTAAGGGTAAAGTTAGGGACAGGTGTGGGTGAGTTTAAGGGTAAAGTTAGGGACAGGTGTGGGTGAGTTTAAGGGTAAAGTTAGGGTCAGGTGTGGTGGTGTGGGTAAGTTTAAGGGTAAAGTTAGGGTCAGGTGTGGTGGTGTGGGTAAGTTTAGGGGGAAAGTTAGGGACAGGTGTGGTGGTGTGGGTAAGTTTAAGGGTAAAGTTAGGGTCAGGTGTGGTGGTGTGGGTAAGTTTAAGGGTAAAGTTAGGGTCAGGTGTGGTGGTGTGGGTAAGTTTAAAGGTAAAGTTAGGGACAGGTGTGGCGGTGTGGGTAAGTTTAAGGGTAAAGTTAGGGACAGGTGTGGGTGAGTTTAAGGGTAAAGTTAGGGACAGGTGTGGGTGAGTTTAAGGGTAAAGTTAGGGACAGGTGTGGGTGAGTTTAAGGGTAAAGTTAGGGACAGGTGTGGTGGTGTGGGTAAGTTTAAGGGTAAAGTTAGGGACAGGTGTGGCGGTGTGGGTAAGTTTAAAGGTAAAGTTAGGGACAGGTGTGGCGGTGTGGGTACGTTTAAGGGTAAAGTTAGGGACAGGTGTGGCGGTGTGGGTAAGTTTAAGGGTAAAGTTAGGGACAGGTGTGGCGGTGTGGGTGAGTTTAAGGGTAAAGTTAGGGACAGGTGTGGTGGTGTGGGTGAGTTTAAGGGTAAAGTTAGGGACAGGTGTGGTGGTGTGGGTAAGTTTAAGGGTAAAGTTAGGGACAGGTGTGGCGGTGTGGGTAAGTTTAAGGGTAAAGTTAGGGACAGGTGTGGTGGTATGGGTAAGTTTAAGGGTAAAGTTAGGGACAGGTGTGGTGGTGTGGGTAAGTTTAAGGGTAAAGTTAGGGACAGGTGTGGCGGTGTGGGTAAGTTTAAGGGTAAAGTTAGGGACAGGTGTGGCGGTGTGGGTAAGTTTAAGGGTAAAGTTAGGGACAGGTGTGGCGGTGTGGGTAAGTTTAAGGGTAAAGTTAGGGACAGGTGTGGTGGTGTGGGTAAGTTTAAGGGTAAAGTTAGGGACAGGTGTGGTGGTATGGGTAAGTTTAAGGGTAAAGTTAGGGACAGGTGTGGGGGTGTGGGTAAGTTTAAGGGTAAAGTTAGGGACAGGTGTGGCGGTGTGGGTAAGTTTAAGGGTAAAGTTAGGGACAGGTGTGGCGGTGTGGGTAAGTTTAAGGGTAAAGTTAGGGACAGGTGTGGTGGTGTGGGTAAGTTTAAGGGTAAAGTTAGGGACAGGTGTGGTGGTATGGGTAAGTTTAAGGGTAAAGTTAGGGACAGGTGTGGTGGTATGGGTAAGTGTAAGGGTAAAGTTAGGGACAGGTGTGGTGGTATGGGTAAGTTTAAGGGTAAAGTTAGGGACAGGTGTGGTGGTGTGGGTAAGTTTAAGGGTAAAGTTAGGGACAGGTGTGGGTGAGTTTAAGGGTAAAGTTAGGGACAGGTGTGGTGGTGTGGGTAAGTTTAAGGGTAAAGTTAGGGACAGGTGTGGTGGTGTGGGTAAGTTTAAGGGTAAAGTTAGGGACAGGTGTGGGTGAGTTTAAGGGTAAAGTTAGGGACAGGTGTGGTGGTGTGGGTAAGTTTAAGGGTAAAGTTAGGGACAGGTGTGTGTAATTGTCAACTGTGTAATTATAAATGTAATTACAGAAATTATTTACAGATGCAATTACATGTAGGTATTTTTTAAAATGTAAGTACAATGTAAAAACATGTATGTACACAATAAGTGCATTGTATCAAATTATTAATTCATATGTTAGTACATAGTAGTTAAGGCCACCTAATATAAAGTGGGTCCAACTATTTTACTAAAACTTTAACTTAAAATGAAAATGGAAAATATAAAAATAAAAACAAATTAAAAATATTAATAAAAAAACTATTCTTAATGATAATAAAATAACACCGAACCTTAGATTAACTACTATTTTTGTTACTTTTTTATAGGACTGTACTGTACTGTACTGGACTGGTCTGGACTGTACTGATCTGGACTGGACTGGACTGGACTGGACTGGTCTGGTCTGGACTGCACTGCACTGCACTGGTCTGGACTGGTCTGGACTGGTCTGGTCTGGACTGCACTGGTCTGGACTGGACTGCACTGCACTGCACTGGTCTGGACTGGTCTGGTCTGGTCTGGACTGGACTGGACTGGACTGGACTGCACTGCACTGGTCTGGACTGGTCTGGTCTGGACTGGACTGGACTGGACTGGACTGGACTGCACTGGTCTGGATTGGTCTGGACTGGACTGGACTGGACTGCACTGCACTGCACTGGTCTGGACTGGTCTGGACTGGAGTGGACTGGACTGCACTGCACTGGTCTGGACTCCACTGCACTGGTCTGAACTGGGCTGGACTACACTGGTCTGGACTGGACTGGACTGGACTGGACTGGACTACACTGGTCTGGACTGGACTGGACTGGACTGGACTGCACTGGTCAGAACTGGTCTGGACTGGACTGGACTACACTGGTCTGGACTGGACTGGACTGGACTGGTCTGGACTGGTCTGAACTGGTCTGGACTGGACTGGACTACACTGTTCTGGACTGGACTGGACTGGACTACACTGGACTGGACTGGACTGGACTGCACTGCTCTGGACTGGACTGGTCTGAACTGGACTGGACTGGACTGGACTGGACTGGACTAGGCTGGACTGGACTGCACTGGTCTGGTCTGGACTGGACTAGACTGGACTGGACTGGTCTGGTCTGGTCTGGTCTGGACTGGACTGGACTGGACTGCACTGCACTGCACTGGACTGGACTGAACTGAAGTTGTCTGGACTGGACTTGACTTGACTGGACTGGACTGGACTAGACTAGACTGGACTGGACTGGACTGCACTGAACTGAAGTGGTCTGGACTGGACTAGACTGGACTGGACTGGACTCACTGACAGCGGTCAGGAAACAAGGAGTTCTATTTACACAAAAAGGACTAACAACTAACAAGAAATACCTAAACACAATGAACCAATGAAAACAAATCACAACATGACACATTAGACAAGGGAATCACATGACATGAAACATAACTATGACAATAAACTACACAATAAAAGACATGGAAACATAAACTTGAAAAACCACAAAACAGATGTGATAAATAGAAAGAATAGTATGGTACAGTACGCTGCTTCAATCATGTCGTGATTTGGTTTCAAAGGATTTCAAACTAATTTTACTTGCTCGGTTTGGTATTATTAATGCTGTTTTTGAAGTTTGATGGGAGTGATAATAAACCCAGCAATAATAATGCATGAGATGGATTTTGAATCTCGCATAATAGGATTTTTATTGCTGAAGGTATTTTGGGAATCTGCAAGAAAAGGATATGACTGATGCAATCTGTTTTTAAGTCTTTTTTTATAGAAATTCAATAGTTCTCATCTCCAATGATAGATGAAAAATGTCTGTTAGTGCCTCAGTGTCTGTTAGAGCTGTCAATCTCAGCTGTCAATCATGACGTCACACCCCTGTTTATATAGCATCAAATAACTAACTAAAACCAAACTTATTTAAAGAACAAACACTTGAACTTGCATCAGTGTGATAAAAACTACCTAAAATGACAGAAACCATTTTTGGAAAAAATGTATTTGAAGTGTAATTTGATTGTTTAGTTTGTCTATGTCCCATTAGATTTCATAGAGAGGGTGGGGCTTATGAGCTATACTGCTTCCAGTCACCTGGGGGCGATAGAGACGCATTGGCTTCACTTTTCAGGACTCGTGTGGCACACTTGCTTGTAATGCATTAGCCCTCAACACTGGTGGTGCTTGCATCATCACTAATACTGCTATAGAGATCTGAACAAACCCCAGAGAATTAAGGCACCGGGACGATTATCGCGCGCGCTTATCGCCGCCGTTTAACGCCTTGTGACTAATCAAAGGGCGCCAATGTGAGTGTGCACAGTGACGCGCAAAACGTTAGGCATAAAACTGTCATTTTTTAAAAAAACGTCTCAGGTTCCTTTTTTTTGAAACGCCGCGTTAAAAACTGGCCAACCAATGAGATTGGCGCTTTTGCTCACGTGCCTGGAGCTGCTGAAGTTACAAACACGACTTGGTGGCGCTCAAGTACAAAAAGGTCTTGCCGAGCACATATTGATACCTAAGAAGAAGACGACGAAGAAGAGGAAGTAAGTAGACGAAGAAGAAGATGCAACGAGGCGAGATGAATGTAGAGCTGCTGGTCTCTTTGGTGTCTGAAGAACGCCACAGCGACTACAAAAATCTCCATAAGAGGGAGTTGTTATGGAGAGGAATTGCAGATCAAATAGGATTCAACAGTGAGTTTCCATCTGCAATCAAATCAAAAGCGGCATCTACTGTCAGGGAGTGAATTTGCACGCTCACTCGGCGCAATTGGGTGTGCACACAAAGACACGTCGAAAAACGTCTTAATATGCGCACGCGATAATCGTCCCGGTGTGCATGAGGCTTTAATCGTTAGTGTCCACAGATACAGGGAGTATTTTTGTACCGGGTTTCTCAAATGGCTGATGTTTTCACCATCTCGTCCAATTGTTTTCCTCTTTTTTGTGTCATGGATGAACTGTAGCATGTTTTTGAAGAATTCACCTTCTTACTGATCATGTATGGTTCATCTCTTTAAACGACTTAGGTTTTCTATGTTAAAGAAAGGCTAAGAAAGCATGTTGTAAATGCATGAATACAAACATCAATAACCTTCCACATAGACATCCATTAACGGGCCCAGAGGTGTTTGTCTGCAGCTTGTGTCGTGCATAAAGAAAGAATCAATCAATCACTCCAGCTGGGGGCGTCCCAGAGGAGATCTGACACAGTGTCCCGGAGGATGTCAGCATTTATTAACTTCCTCTACCGCACACCTCCACTGTGACAGACTTTGCTTAGCAGAACTTTACTGCTCAAGTTTTTATTTTCAGACAGCCTTCAACACAAATGTATTTATTTCACCAGAGGTCATGCATTCATGTTCTCTTTCTCTTTTATTTTAGGGTGTCCCTAAATTTTGACAGCAGAGCAAGTGATGACAGCATCAAAATGCTGAGAAATACTGAACTTTATTTAAAAAATGAGAGGCGGAAAATGGCACATTGTTGTCAGGTGAAACCGGTGACGTCTGTCACGAGCATTTCCAAATCTGCAGTCTTGTGTGTGTGTGTGTGTGTGAGAGTGTATGAGAGAGAGTGTGTGTGTGTATGTGTGTGTGTGTGTGTGTGCGTGCGTGCCTGAGCGTGTGTTTGTTTGTGTGTGTGTGTTTGATTGTGTGTTGTATGTGTGTGTTTGTGTGTGTGTGTGTGTGTGTGTGTGTGTGTATGGTAACACTTTAGTTTAGGGTCCAGTTCTCACTTTTAACTAGTTGTTTATCATAATGCATATTATTAGGATATTAGCTGTTTATTAAAGCACACATGAATGCCTTATTCTGTACGACCATATTCTACATCTCTTAATCCTACTTAAAACTACCTTACTAACTATGAATAAGCAGTGATTAGGAGTTTGAGGCAAAAGCCATAGTTAATAGTTAGTTAATAGTGAGAATAGGACCCTAAACCCTAAAAGTGTGACCATATATATACAGTATATAGGCGTTCATACACACACACACATATATATATATATATATAAATAAACAGGACTGAAAAGCAAATATAGCCCACTAACACATTTTCTATTTATGTAAATTGACAATTTCCAGCACATAAACTAGACTATTCATATTTTCTTGTTATGGTCAATTTGTTTCATGTGCTGTGAGGAGTCATGATCAGACAGACATCAGAAAACACAGCGGGAAGTTTCTCTCTTTTTCCCAGATGTCATTTCATTTTCACAGACGCGCCCTTCCAAAAATCTCATCTTCTTTAAGATCGTGTTTTGAAAGAGAAACACAAATAGTTTTATTTTGTCATGCAAAACCTCAAAAATAAACCTAATCATGATATCATGAGTGCCTCCAGCAGGAGTTCTTCTCTATATCAGTGTCAGTGTTTCTGAACTCCTGAAACGCCTCCATTGTAGTCTTGAGTTTTCTTCAGGAACCAACACGTCACAATATTCCTCATTATAATAATTCATACGCAGAATAAAGGGGCGGGGCCTGGTTGAGTTAGTTAGTAGTGTGTTGAAACTGGCGGTTATGGTAAGGGGCGGGACATTTCCCTGCTTGACCAATCACAACACACTGCTCCAGCCGACCAATCAGAGCACATTGTGCTTTTCAGAAGGCGGGGCTTCTTAGAGACAGGAACTAAACAGAGCGTTACTGACAGACTGGGAAGAGAGGAGCTGCAACTTGTTTTACATTGGATGTGAGTCTCTCTTTTTGTTCTCAGGATCTGAAGCGGGACGTTTGTGAAGCCAAACTACAGATTATCATCAGGATTTTTCCTGCATCGTTGCTTATTCACTTATCACATGAACTGCCTGGCCTAATTTATCACACGATAACGAAGATTACATTGTGAGAACGGATGCAGAAGAGATTGCCGTCCTTGCTGAGGGTGTTTAGGGTGGCATTAATTCATGATTGGACATCCTCACCCTCATATTAGCACATTAGAAGAACGTTAACCTCATCAGAAAGGCATAGACAGAAAGGCCAGCTCTGCCCTGCAGCCTAACTACCCATAAACACCGGCGGCACGTAATGAAAAGATGTGCTTAAGATTTTATGGGCTTCCCGATATGTCGTGCCCTGAATCGATGTGTGTTTATAGGGTTAGGCGACACCACAGTATGATATCAGACTCAAGTTTATATTTTCTGCATTTCTGTGAGTGGTGGACATGATGGTTGTAAAGGTGCTCTTATTTGTTTTAAACGTGTTGCTTTGTGTTTTCTCTAATATGTAGGCACCCAAAGAAAGGTGACGGTCATCACACAGAGCGCATGTGTGTGTGTCTGTGAGAGAGAGTGAGTGTGACTGTGTGTGTGTGTGTGTGAATTCTTGAAATCTCACTTGTTATTATCTATGAATTAAAAAAAACAGGGATGGTTATGTTTGTTATTAATTTGGTTCCATATACTATTATTTTAATAATAATTACTATGATTTTGTGGGTCAAACTGACCGTGACTGGCTATAATACAATTAACCAAAAATCACACTATGAAAAATAGTAATTAAATAAAATAAAATATTATTTAAAGGGGACCTACTACGCCCCTTTTTACAAGACGTAATATAAGTGTCAAGTGTCCCCAGAACGTGTCTGTGAAGTTTCAGCTCAAAATAGCACATTTTTGAGTGGAAGGAACACACAGTTTTCGTGCATGTAACTTTAAATGCAAATGAGCTGCTGCTCCCCGCCCCCTTTCCAGAAGAGGGCGGAGCCTCGGACACTCTGAATACTTTATTATCTGCATGCGTTTTAAAGCCATATCAGTCTAAACTTCTGATATATGGTTTTCTGAGCACACACACCCAAAGCACACGCACAGAAAGCTGGATGTCAGGCGGAGATGGATTTTACTATTATAGGGTGGTTGTGTACACACACTGCCGACACACATTTATGTTCAAACACCATGTAAAAGTGAATTGTGCATAACACATATTTCAACATTGTCTATTTGTATTTAACACTTACTGTGAATATACTATATGCAAATGTACTTTAAAATCTTTTAGCAGGCTGAATTTTTGTGATATCAACTTCAAATTTGGAACACAACTTGGTTAAACATATGACTTTGATTTGATAGAAATCCAAATTGTTTTGTGAAATACATATTTTGTATAAAATAAAATAAATAAGTTGTAAAATACACAGGCACCAATGCCATCCCTGCAATTGAAACATTGTCACATTGTCACCACAGCTTCCAGAGGCTATGTTCATCAGGGTATTAATTGCAGGCTGTTTTTGTGAAGACAAGACACAAAAAAACATGATTTTATGGTCATAGAAGAAAAGTGTAATGCATTGTTTTAAGGGGTTCTACTCACTAACCCTAAAGCCAGAAGCATATAAACTAGTTTAACTTTGACTAGCTTGATCAGATCCTCTTCAGACTGTAGAAGAAGATATAGTTATGCTAATGTCCATCATGAGAGTGCAACATGTTTTTGCATTGCATTATGAATGTCGGTGTGACATTTAGTAAAGCAGCAATGCACAAAATGGAGCTTGTACAGCTAGAAGTGTTAGAGTTCAGCCCTCATATGAGCAATAATAACAGGCTCAGCAAGCACCGCTGATTATTTCAAATGCTTTTGACAAAACGTTTCATGAAGGTGTGCAGAATTAGCAGTGGCACTCAGCATTCAACAGATAAAGTGGGTTTGAGTTCAGAAGGGGAGAGGGAAGCAGATAAGAGGCTCTGACTGCGGCCTGCGCACCACTTACATTAATAAACAATGAGAGGTGCTTGGATTTCAGCTCAAGTACATTCAGGCCAAAGTTTCAGCAGAACACAGCCATGAGAAACAATACGACTGGAAGGACAGAGTACAGTCAGAATGCTGAAGTGTTGTTTGGCCCATATTAAACATGCAATGAGGGGGAAAAAAACCCAACTGAATATCCATGCGCCCTGAACATCCTCTACAGAAAGATTCCTGCTTAAAAACAACAATAATAATATGATAATATTTTGGATTATGCGTTTGGGTTCAGACCATTTCTAACTTTTTCTAAGTAATCAGATTTAGGATTTTCATCTGAAGGCCAATAAAGTGGACAAATACTTCCCAAACCCAGAAATTCACTGTAAAAAAAAAATAATAATTCAGGTATTATGGGCATAAAACACAAAAATGGCATATTGGTGCCTTATAACCATTAGAGAACCACTAAAATATGCTTTACATATTAAAATGAACTGATAACCACAAAACAATACAGGTGATACAACACAAAGCCACATAACAAATTGTAAATGCAATATTGTAATAGTGTCCATCAAAGTCCATAAAACATGGTCAATTATACTCAAATATAGACGGTGCACACAAATCAGTGCAGTCAAAACAGCATTATGGTAACACTCGACACTCAAATAATGCAATAAACATGAACTAAATAACAGAAAATGTAACACAAAACACTATTAATAACAAAAATAAGAAAAATCTTATTTGATGTGCCATGCAGTGACTTCTGGGAATGTCCTTTTACTGTTTTTCACTGTAAATTATATGGTATTTTTTAAAAGTTTTTTTACCCTATATTTTAAGGAAGTTATTAGTGTTTTTCTGTAAAAAGGACAAAAAAAATTACAATGCAAATACAGTCCAAATCCGATTATTGTGCATATCCGATTGAAATCCGATCAGATTTAGCAAGTGTGAACGGCAAAAAATCACATGAAATGCGATTTTTACAAATCCGTTTCGAGCTACATTCATATGTGGTTTGAAATCCTCCGCATTTCTGGAAATCCGTTTCAGTCTGACCGCTCTGATCAGATTTTGCGTGGTTCATGTGACTTTCTCACGCCACGTAAAGCGTCAGACATTGTTATAGGAAGCATGCTGAAAGTTTAAATTTCAACTATATTACTGATCTGCCAATATTGTCACTATATGATAATTGAAATGAGCTGATGACATCACCGTTTTCTCCAGAGCGGCTGTACAGCCAAATCAAATTCTGTTCATTATTTTCCTGTTAACACTGTGAAGCTGCTTTGAAACAATTGGCATTGTAAAAAGCGCTATATAAATAAAGGTGACTTGACTTGTTGTTGCAAAGTGACGGAAGAACAGAAGATAACAATATAACTGAAAAAACGGCACGCCTTAAAGATCGTGGTAAAGTTAGTTTCATGTTCGTTATTCGCAGGACATTTGTTTTCTCTTGCCACTGTTCTATAGAGTCGGCAGTCTTACAAAGATATCAACACCACCATTAGTTTTAACAGTATGCAACGATTGTGTATCGAAATGAAATATTACAGGGGTGGTTGATTATGATTTCAGTTTTTTTACTTTAGTGAGTGTGTGATGTTGCTGTTTGAGCATTAACAATATCTGCAAAGTTACGATGCTCAAAGTTCAAAGCAAAGGGAGATATTTTCTTTTACAGAAATCTCTATTTAAGGACTACAACAAACGGCTGTTAGGGACTACAACGAGCTTCTTCACGAGCTTTATCTAAAATGTACATAAACCCCGCCCCCGGGAACATGTTGAGAAGAGTTGTTGTAGTCGAGCACATTTGGGAGTCGCTCAAGCGGTCATCCGTCTTTCACATTTACTGCGATACAGTACGAACACAAATGCAATAGCATGTCATAAAGCAAGATGACAACATAAGTTATAACCGTAATTAAACTAAACTATCCCTGTTCTCTCTTCATGCAGCAGATATTCTCTGGCTCATCTTACAGCAGTTCCCACACCAGCGGTTTATAGATTATCATGACAGAATATGCTAATCAATGACTGAAGATCGTTAACTCATAAATTCATCAAATATCCCTTCAGAAGCGTCCTGTCTCATTCTACATGTTGTCTCTTCTTCTTGAGTCTCTCCATCATTGTCCGACTCCGGTTTGCTCATAAAAGGCTGAACAGTAGTTATTATTTTCAGTGTGTGTCTGCGTGAGGTAATCAGAGCTGCTAACATGAGCTCTTGAAGCTCCGCCCTCTTCTAGAAAGGGGGCGGGGAGAAGCAGCTCATTTGCATTTAAAGGGACACACAAATGGCGCATTTTTGCTCACCCTCAAAAAGTGACAATTTTAACATGCTATAAAAAATGATTTATGGGGTATTTTGAGCTAAAACTTCACATACACACTTTGGAGACATCAGAGACTTATTTTACATCTTGCAAAAAGGGCCATTATAGGACCCCTTTAATCACCTATGTACATTATAGCTGCATATTTATACCTGAGAATGCTTTGACGCGTATATTTTGGCATATATCTACAAACGCAACGACATTGCCATAGAAACCAGTACAGAGTGACATGGGACACACAAATCGGATCTGAACAGGTGCAATACACAATGTGGACAGTCATTAATTTTAGATCAGATTCCAATCGAATAAACAAATAACATAGGATTAGACTGCAGGCAAATTGGATTTTTCTATTCAGGCTGACTATCTGGACTATATAAATGGCAAGTGATCAAATAAGATCTGCATGGGTTGCTTTGGTAAAGATGTAGGCGTACCTGTACGTGACCAGACTTTCAAAACAGAAACATTTTTAAAAAAGAAGCTCCAAAGAAGCTCCCTGTCCCAGAGCTCCTCCATCGCACAGGAAAATGCCATTAGAACATTTGAACACCACATAAATACTTCCGGCATACGGAATGATGTTGCCGTTGATGGAAAAGACAGTTTGAAATCTGACATGAGCAGCCAAAGCATCCAAACTGAGTCGCATCTGTAAAAATCTGATTGGAATCGCATTTTGCATTCAATCGCATTCAAACCACCTCCATGTGTGATTTGAATGTGATTTCATGTGTCCAGACTTTCAATCTGGATATGCAAAGAAGTCTGAACTGGACTCTTGACATGGACCAGTACAAAAACCACCCACAACAATCATCCTAGCAGTGAGTTTCACATGGGCAAACGTCACTCACAGTCTCTTCAGAACGTGTAAAAATGCAGCGAGATTTGCGCTGCCTTTGTCCTGACTTTGAGCGACAGGATGAGGATGGGTTTCTCTTTGAAGATGATGTTCTGGTTTGAGGCTTTTGTTAGCGCTACAGCATTAGCACAAAACTTCAAGAGATCGCCTTCAAGCTGAGACAAAGTTTGTGTGTCAACATTTGAATTACTATGCAAATGTGATAGCTTTCTTTGTTGTGCAGCCATCTCACAATCATTTAGCCTCATGTAGAAACAAAGACCTTTGGAAACACAGTCCTGCTTTGATGCTGTGAAAAACAAACTCTCTGGTCTAAACACTAATATCAGAGTAAATCACAGCGCCCTTCTGGTTTCTTCACTCACTTCCAGGTTTTCTGAAGTCATACGACAGCAGTGTGAGGAACAGACCCAAATTTAGACATTTGAGAGCAATAACAACTTAGATTTCGGTCAAAAGAGTTTGAAGATGCATGAGTCATATGAACTCTAATACTTTTATGGATGCTTAACACCATCCATCTCCATTCATTTGGAAAAGAGGCGGATGAAACATCCCCTTTTGTTTTTGACAGAAGGAATAAATTCATAGGGGTCTGGAGCATCATGAGGATGAGTAGCTAAATGAAGACATAATTGTCAATGAATAGATAAACATCTTTTTCTTTCTAACAAAGGGGGTCAAGGTTTGTCTGGTTAGCATAACTACACCATCTGGACATAAAAAGCATATTTCTCCATTGACAGCCATTCAAAAGTAGTTGTGTACTGATGAAATTACATTTTTATCAAATCAATATTTCGTAGATGTTTTGCTAGTCAAGTATTTATATATTCTTTTATAGCAATTTCTGAATGACCCTTAAAATCACTCAGAACAACAAATATTTAGACCTAACTATTAAGATTTATGCATTTGAATTGCATATAATTTAGATTTTGGATTATAAAATGTGATTCATATTCGTCATACATAAAATAAACATACTTGTTTCTTACCAGTTTCATTTATTGAAGCATGACAAATATGCATCACGGTTAAAACTATGCAATCCAAATGGATGGAAATTTTATATGCAATTCAAATGCATACATCTTAAATTTGGGCCTAAATATTTTAGCAACTGCATAGCAATGCCTGAGTTTTGACCACCAATCACATTTTCTTTAAAACTTTTGTTTTTAGATTGAAACACTGCATGCAAACAAAGTGAAAACTGGAGTGAAGATGTTAACAAAACTGTGCAAGCAATCAAAAGTGGTTGTGAAATGTTGCCTTAAAAGTAAAATGAATCATTTTGTTGATTTATGGGGTGCTCATTATTTTAGCTGTTCCGGCACATGACACACTTCAGCTCCACACTGTCAGACCGGAGATTTGCAATTTTTGGAAGAATAATCCAGTTGGAAATCTAAAGTAAATGTGAAGCTGACAAAAGTTGAGTCACATGGCAGAGCGATCGAGCTGATCTGGTAAAAATATCCTCCGTAAATCCATTTCCCTCAGTCCTCCAGAGCTCGGTGGCTGCTCTGCATGTGTGTTTTCTGTTTGAGTTTCTCTGTAAGCTCTCGATTCACATGATGAGTCATTCAGCATGAGCCAAACAACCAATTTATCTGCACAAACTCGCTGAGATCTTGCGCTAAGATGCAACGCCTTTGCCTGCATTAGGTTTGGGTGTGTTGATGAGCGTTTTCCCAGCAGCATCGGGGCTTTTGCACGACTGTGCAGGCTGCTCGTTTGCATCACGTCTCCATTGCCCAAAAACGAAGACAAAAATAGTCTTAATTTAAGCATCAAGTGTGCAAAGTTCTGTCTCTCTGTCCCATTTCGATAAATATTGACTGTTATGGAGCAGATGGCCGGGGTGTTAGAGAGGCAAAGTCAGGGATCAGGACTGACATCTGGTCTCGGTGCTCAGCGAACACGGTTTGTATGTCAGTTTGGCTCATTGAAAGAACAGACTAACTTCACCAACGCAAGAGGACACACACTGCTGAAGTCACCTTCAATCAATGCTTTTCTCGTTTTCCAGTAAAAATATCAGTAACACTTTAATAAGGTTCCATTCGTTAATGTTAGTTCATTGTTAGTTCATGTTGGTCCATTATAAAATACAACTTTTGATGTTAATAATGTATTAGTAAATGTTGAAATTAACATTTTTGTTCATGTTAATTAATGGAACCTTATTGTGAAGTGTTGCCAAAATATCTAAATATCCTAATAATGTCCTTGTTTTGAGAATACAGTACTGTGCAAAAGTCTTAGGCACGTTGGTATTTTCACACGAAAAATGTTTTTAAGCCAGTTATTTATATCTTTTACTGCAGTGTGTCAGTAGGAAATATCAGTTTACATTTCCAAACATTCATTTTGCAATTAATTGTAATAATCCAGTGAGATATTTTTTTTTTTTATGCACAAGAAGTCTGATAGCAACCGGTATGATCTGATCTCACCATCAACAAATTATGTTTGTTTAACTTAATTGATTCATGTGGGACCGATGTTTTTTTCATTGTATTGTAAAGTGTAATTTATTCCTGTGATCAAAGCTGAATTTATCATCATTACTCCAGTCTTCAGTGTCACATGATCCTCCAGAAATCATTCTCATATGATGATTTGCTCAAGAAAAATGTATGCTTATAATCATAATCTTAGCATCATGCCAGTGCGTTTTGCATGCACAAAGCATTACAGAGATATTGTGTCCATGTCCATTTTGGCGGGCACTTTGTCAAATTTGGTCGCGCATCATTCGAGAACGTTTTTTTTTTTTTCCTGAAAATTCAAAATGGCAGAAACATTTTCATTATGGAAAATGGCATCATAGGGTGCAATCGAATCGGCTTGAGCCAAGAAAACCTTACGGTTTAAAAGTTATTAACATAAACGTGAGTGCAACTTTGGACAGGTGGTGGCGCTAGAGGGATTGAGTTAGAGACTCCAAATTTGCTACGGTGACAGGTCTGTCTGTCCTCTATCTGTGTGCCAAATTTAAAAACGTTCCCGCAAGCGGTTCTATGGGCTGCCGAAAATTTAAGGGTGGAAGAAGCAGCAGAGGAATAACAATAAGAAGAATGTTAACGATTACAGTAGGAGCCTAACAACTTTTCTATGTGAATATTGTAAACTGTAATTTATTGCTGTGATCAAAGCTGAATTTTCACATGATCCTCCAGAAATCATTCTCATAAGATGATTTGCTGCTCAAGACACATTTATGATTATAATCACCATCTTAGCATCATGCCAGTGAGTTTTGCATGCACAAACGGCACTCGCATCTTCAGAAAAGTTCAAAATCTAGTTTATCGATGTCATTGCTTTAACTGTGACATATTAAGTCATTTGTATTAATCAGTTTTCATGCAGACACACTGACAGCTCTGATCTCTTCTCCTGTAGGTGACGGGTTAGCGTCCTCCACTAAACACCTGATCCGAGGGGCTTTATTTAGTGTACGGTGAGGTTTGGATTACCGAGCCACAGGTAATGGGATCCGTCCAGAGCGATTCTCTGTATCTCTGTCTCAAAGTGGCCTCTTCAAAGCCCCTGCTCTGATAACCATCACAGCGTTATCACACGCGCACCGCTGCGTCTGCCAGTGTGAGCGCTCGAGAGAGACGTCACTCACTTTGGCAGAGTGTTATGATAAACACACCGCTCCGTCTCTGCCCAAGGGTTTTGCCACCCTGAAAATTTCAATCCATATCACTTTCCGTAGATAAAATCTAGCACCGGCTGTCTGTCCTGATTGTCCTTTGGCCCATCAGGAGGAGCTGAATGTGGGTCAGTTCACCATGGCCAAATTTTCTTTCCTTCAATACATCCTACATAACGATATTTATAACGCAGTTCAATTGCATATTTTGGCCACCTTAAAATATAGAGGCAGCTGCATATTTATATTGCGAGACAAATATTATGTGCAATATTATAAAGACAACAAAATTAATTGTTTTCAAAATGAAATCGGACATTGTAAATTAATCGCGATTAATCTAACATAAAAGTTTGGTAAGCATTTTAAAATGTCTCTTCTGCTCACCAGGGCTGCATTTATTTGATTAAAAATACAACAACAAAAAAAATTGTAATATTGTGAAATATTATTACAATTTAAGAATTGTACAAGAAACATTTCTAATTATTACTAATGTTGAAAACTGTTTTTTCAGGATTCTTTAATGAATAGAAAGTTCAAAAGAACAGCATTTATTTGAAATAGAATCTTTTGTAACATTATAAATATATTTACTGTCACTTTTGATCAATTTAATGCATCCTTGCTGAATAAAAGTATTTCTTTAATGAATTAATATATATACTTAATTTATTTTTATTTCAGTTTTAATTTTAGTATTTTTACTACTTTAGTTTAAACTTATTTCAGTTTGTTCCCAAGGCAAGATATCTCATTTTCATTTAAGTTTCTTAGGTTTAAGCTTTTCATTTTATTTTATTATGATTTTTTTAAATTATGATTTTTTTTTTTCAGTTTTAATTTGAATATTTTTACTACTTTATTACTTCAAAGTTTCCTAAGTTTAAGCTTTTCAACAAATTATTTTATTTTATTTTATTTTATTTTATTATGATTTTTTAAAATTATTATGATTTTTTTTTCAGTTTTAATTTTAATATTATTACTACTTTACTACTTCAAAGTTTCCTAAGTTTAAGCTTTTCAACAAATTATTTTATTTAATTTAAATTTGTTTTATTTATTTATTATTATTATTATTTTTTTTTTTAATTTCAGTTAATTTCAGTTCCGTTTTTTAATTTCATTTAATTTAACAAAAAATATTTTTTATTAGTTTTAATTTTAGATACTAATATGCTTACAATCACTCAGAACACATTCAGCAACCATTTATCAACATTCTTCAGTTTGCTCTTTTAATTACCCACAATGCACCTGCTGACCCACCGTAACACATTTAGCGCACAGACTGATCTGAGTGATTTCCTGCACTGGGATTCAATCTTAGTCTGATGAATCAACTCCTGTAGTACAGAAAAAATCAATCAATACCAATCAGCTGAGGGTTGCTCTATTTACTCCCTCAGTAAATACAGATTTACGGTCACTAAAAAACATTCACGTCTCTGACTCGGTGTCCTCTATTAGTGTGCAGTGAATTACAGTCGGGCTCATATTGCTGTCGCTCTTAACCTTTCGACGGCGTAAAGACTTCTATAGCAGCGCTGGGACAATAGAGTCATGTTTAATGAGCTTCACGTCTACATTAATTACACCGTTGTGCGGTTATGATGCAGCTCACGCCACTGACATCATGCAGAGAAAACATAAAACATACAGATCATCAGAGAACACAACAGACATCACTCGGCTCTCTCCAGCACAAAGATGCGGATGAATAGTGAAAGATGGAGTATCCGTTTATCAGGATTCCCCGAGGAGATTCTTTTCCATGTTCTGTAAGAGATTTGCACAATCTGATCTGAATGCAAAGGCAAACTGAATTAAAATCTTCCCCGGACAGGATATGAATGACTCTTAATGGTGTCGCTCCTAAAAGCCACAGGCAGGGTTTCCAGAACGTATCAGATTTCCATTGAGCACAAATGAGCCAAATTCTTATTCAAATTGAGATGGATTGAATCTAATATAGTTTTCTCCCCCAAGACAGCCTGTCTCCATCTCAGCACCTTTTAATAATCTGAAAAGTGTTGACCGATCCTTCTCTCTGACCGACCTTCAGTCGCCACGACAAAATGATAAAACCGCATCTTCTGTCTGTCTGAGACACACACTCACCAAACGTATAATTAAAGTCTCAAAAACGCTTGTAGCAAAAGGCACTTTGTGGCTTAATTTCGGCTGTTTGGCGTATGCTGTCTGTCCAAATGAATCACTGTGTGAACGGGCTTTACAAACGCAAGCAGTCATTTTACAGACACTTTATTCAGAAACACAGCATTTCATCGGGTGTAGAAGAGCTGTTCATACTGACACCAGCAAAAAAAACAACCAGCACGTCTTTATGTCGTCTGAGCAGGATTCATCTAATTATGAATGCCATTCTATAATCTCAATGGCAGTTTTGAGAAGTAAATGGTTGTTAGTTGTTAATAATATTTTGAATTGGCTTTTATTTTTATATTTTCAGCTCATTGTAATTAATTGCTTTACATTTATATATATATAAAATATAATTAGATTATAATAAATCTAATTATATTTTATCATTTTAATTTAATATTTATATTTTGAATTGGCTTTTATTTTTATATTTCAGTTCATTGTAATTAATTGTTTATATATATATATATATATATATATATATATATATATATATATATATATATATATATATATATATATATATATATATATAATTGTTTATATATATAATTTATATTTATAAATTATAAAATATAATTTAGTTTATTATATATATATATATTTTATATATTTTGTACATTTTCAGTTAATTGTAATATATATAATAAATTTGATGTAATTTTTTATTTCAATTACACTCACCTAAAGGATTATTAGGAACACCATACTAATACTGTGTTTGACCCCCTTTCGCCTTCAGAACTGCCTTAATTCTACGTGGCATTGATTCAACAAGGTGCTGAAAGCATTCTTTAGAAATGTTGGCCCATACTGATAGGATAGCATCTTGCAGTTGATGGAGATTTTATTAGGAACACCTGTTCAATTTCTCATTAATGCAATTATCTAATCAACCAATCACATGGCAGTTGCTTCAATGCATTTAGGGGTGTGGTCCTGGTCAAGACAATCTCCTGAACTCCAAACTGAATGTCAGAATGGGAAAGAAAGGTGATTTAAGCAATTTTGAGCGTGGCATGGTTGTTGGTGCCAGACGGGCCGGTCTGAGTATTTCACAATCTGCTCAGTTACTGGGATTTTCACGCACAACCATTTCTAGAGTTTACAAAGAATGGTGTGAAAAGGGAAAAACATCCAGTATGCGGCAGTCCTGTGGGCGAAAATGCCTTGTTGATGCTAGAGGTCAGAGGAGAATGGGCCGACTGATTCAAGCTGATAGAAGAGCAACTTTGACTGAAATAACCACTCGTTACAACCGAGGTATGCAGCAAAGCATTTGTGAAGCCACAACACGCACAACCTTGAGGCGGATGGGCTACAACAGCAGAAGACCCCACCGGGTACCACTCATCTCCACTACAAATAGGAAAAAGAGGCTACAATTTGCACGAGCTCACCAAAATTGGACAGTTGAAGACTGGAAAAATGTTGCCTGGTCTGATGAGTCTCGATTTCTGTTGAGACATTCAGATGGTAGAGTCAGAATTTGGCGTAAACAGAATGAGAACATGGATCCATCATGCCTTGTTACCACTGTGCAGGCTGGTGGTGGTGGTGTAATGGTGTGGGGGATGTTTTCTTGGCACACTTTAGGCCCCTTAGTGCCAATTGGGCATCGTTTAAATGCCACGGCCTACCTGAGCATTGTTTCTGACCATGTCCATCCCTTTATGACCACCATGTACCCATCCTCTGATGGCTACTTCCAGGAGGATAATGCACCATGTCACAAAGCTCCAATCATTTCAAATTGGTTTCTTGAACATGACAATGAGTTCACTGTACTAAAATGGCCCCCACAGTCACCAGATCTCAACCCAATAGAGCATCTTTGGGATGTGGTGGAACGGGAGCTTCGTGCCCTGGATGTGCATCCCACAAATCTCCATCAACTGCAAGATGCTATCCTATCAATATGGGCCAACATTTCTAAAGAATGCTTTCAGCACCTTGTTGAATCAATGCCACGTAGAATTAAGGCAGTTCTGAAGGCGAAAGGGGGTCAAACACAGTATTAGTATGGTGTTCCTAATAATCCTTTAGGGGAGTGTATATAAAATAAAAAATAATAAATTAATAATTAAACTGAAAATAAAAAATGTTAATTCAAAATATTAGAGTAACAGATATAATGAAATATTTATATAATGTATAAATAATAATAATAATCATTATTTATTTACGTTGCCATGTCAAAATGTCTAATTTCCTAGTTTGAGTTTTTCTTTGCAGCTTAATATCAATTAATGAAAACAATTAGTTATAGTTTTAGTTAACAATAACAGTGTTCAGGACTGACGTGTGTGTGTGTGTGTGTGTTGTTTGGCAGGTCTACGGTGTTTAATGTAGGACGCTAATGAATTGTGATGTAGTTCTGTCGTGTTTGGCAGCCGTTCTGTTGGCACACTATAACATCGCTTTCAACAACTGTTGTGATCATGTTATTTTTCTGGTGTAAAACTTGCAACTTTAACTCCCTCCACATTTTCTAAGAGGGAGTAAAAAAAAAATGCTGGAACTTGCAGAAATTCCCACAATTACACAGTGACATTCTCAAAATGTTAAAAATAATCTCTGCCAGGATTTCATTCATGGCACATCATGAATATCAGCACCGGCTGACATTGTGGTCTTATTAACCCATCATCAGCGGTCTGTCATAACCCGTGACATTTCCCGAAATATCGCTATTGCCTAGTGAGCAATAACGGCAAAAGTGACATTCTGGGCAGCATGATAGTCCTAAAACAGCTCTAAACGTGTCAGGAATGCACCGTATGTCCAGAATTTATGTCAGAAAGCATGTGGTGAAAACTTACAACGGACAGCACTCAAAATCCCTTCAGTCTATTTCCAGATGAAGTGAGGAGGTGTTTCAGTCACGCAAGCCCTGTGGGAGAAAACAGCAACAGCGCTTCTTACGGACTCGCTAAAAGAGAGATTCGGCCTGCTAATTGCTGCTGTCATCATATCATGCTGTCTTTTAAAAGGCAATTTTGTTTCCCTTTGCATGTGACAGCACTAGTACAGATGCTATTGTGCTCTTCTTTACGCCCCACGTCGGCCAACCTGAAGTCAGCAAACCTGAACGCTGTGAGTGACAGGTAAAGTCCTCCGACTGGCTAAACAATAGCGTCACGCAGTCTTTGTGTGCTGTTTACAGACCCTGGCAGGCGTGAGATCTCAGGACAACTGGTTTAGCCATGTGTCAGACACTGAAGGCTTTCAGGCTTTTATTATTCTTAAATCAAGACATAAGAAGCAAAATGACTGAAGATATTAAGTCTTGTTTTCTGCAAAAATGTTAGTCTTACTGTTATCTATAAGCTAGTGTTGCTCCAAAACAATGACAAAATTCACATTTAGAACATACACTATATTGCCAAAAGTTTTGGGACGCCTGCCTTTACATGCACATGAACTTTAATGACATCCCATTCTTAATCCGTAGGGTTTAATATGGAATTGGCCCACCCTTTGCAGCTATAACAGCTTCAACTCTTCTGGGAAGGCTTTCCACAAGGTTTAGGAGTGTGTTTATGGGAATTTTTGACCATTCTTCTAGAAGTGCATTTGTGAGGTCAGGCACTGATGTTGGACGAGAAGGCCTGGCTCGCAGTCTCCGCTCTAATTCATCCCAAAGGTGTTCTATCGGGATGAGGTCAGGACTCTGTGCAGGCCAGTCAAGTTCCTCCACACCAAACTCGCTCATCCATGTCTTTATGGACCGACGCTTTGTGCACTGGAGCGCAGTCATGTTGGGACAGGAAGGGGCCATCCCCAAACTATTCCCACAAAGTTGGGAGCATGAAATTGTCCAAAATGTCTTGGTATGCTGAAGCATTAAGAGTTCCTTTCACTGGAACTAATGGGCCAAGCCCAACCCCTGAAAAACAACCCCACCCCATAATCCCCCCTCCACCAAACTTTACACTTGGCACAATGCAGTCAGGCAAGTCCCGTTTTCCTGGCAACCGCCAAACCCAGACTCGTCAATGGGATTGGCAGACAGAGAAGCGTGATTGGTCACTCCAGAGAACACGTCTCACTGCTCTAGAGTCCAGTGGCGGCGTGCTTTACCCCACTGCATCCCACGCTTTGCATTGCACTTGGTGATGTAAGGCTTGGATGAGCTGCTCGGCCATGGAAACCCATTCCATGAAGCTCTCTACACACTGTTCTTGAGCTCATCTGAAGGCCACAGGAAGTTTGGAGGTCTGTAGCTATTGACTCTGCAGAAAGTTGGGGACTTCTGTGCACCTCAGCATGTGCTGACCCCGCTCTGTGATTTTACGTGGCCTACCACTTCAGAGACAGTCTAGAGACCCAATTGCACAGAGTGGATCATGTGATTGAGTCGGCGCAGACCAGAAAACGTACAGAATGATATTTTAAAGCGATATAGAGGAAATTAGGAGGAGGAACGGTTAAAGATTAGGAGGAAAATGTGACGTTACCGAGCTCAACAGCTCTGGACGAGCTGTGATATAAACTAAACGCTATTGGCTGTTTTAAAAAAAGGGAGGGGCTGTTCAATATGTCCCGCCCTGTCTTCCTGTTTCATCGGAAATTACTTCGACACAATGAATAATCTTGTTTCCCTTTGAATTAAGTTAATTTTTCTAAATCCACTGGCAGATATATGATAGAATGATTTCTGAAGGATCATGTGACACTGAAGACTGGAGTAATGATGCTGAAAATTCAGCTTTGATCACAGGATATAAATTACATTCGTAAATATATTCACAATAGAAAACAGTTATTTTAATTGGAAATAATATTTCAAAAAATGTTTTGCTGTATTTTTGGGTAAATTTGGGTATTTTGTAAATTATCTTTTTTTTAACAGATAATTACTCTTCCTATTTTATATAAATTATATATATATTTAATTAAAAAGACACAGCCACTTGTTGTATATTAGCAAGCTAAAGTAAAAGAAGCTTCCCAAATATTCCTCACACAAACTAAACCTGTAGTTTAGAAAGTTGGTTGTCACTTTACACGTCGTGTATTAATTCCAGCACGTTCCCTGTCCTTGTACGTCCTCTGCGGGGACTAAACTTTTCCCGAGCTCAGATAACCTATTTCTGGCTTTTGTGATGAGATGCGCTGGTTTGATGTGATCTCGGCGCCTGTGAATGCGGTGACATCTGTCTGCGCTGTGACTGACATGTTTTGCTAGGAGATGACAGATACCTCCACCAGCGCACGCTCAAACCCGAGCAGCCTTGGGGATCGAACACGCTCGCGCGCACATGCTGTTTGTCACGGAGACAGAGCCCGTGTCGCTACCACACACCGCGCTTTAGCATGACTAATGGAGTCGGCCTTGAGAACGTTTCCTTGAATGTTTCAGACGGATCTGTGGAGATGCACAAATGTACGTGACCTGAAAGACCCTCTTAAACCAATTTCTCATTTATTCCTTTAAACTCATTACAAGGCCAGAGGAAGCAGCTTTCATTAAATATTAATGCAGCCCAAAGATTATATAAGCTTTTATACATGACTCCAGCAATTCGCTGCAACAAGACAGATAATATTCCTCATCACTAACAGCATGTCCTAACTAGGACGATTAACAATTAAATCTGAGCTTTTAAGTCCATTTTATGCATGGCTTGGTTTCTATGTATGTGGCATTGTTCTGCGTAGCCCCGCCCACCTTGCAATCTCATTGGTCCAAAATTCTGCTACACATGACTCAAATACATTTTATTGTGTTTTATTTGTGATAATAATGCAATGAAATATGTCTTTTTGTCCAGGCTTTCATACAAAGAAATTATGACTGATTGTGTTGTAGTCAATGTGAGCTTTTTCCTGTGAGCTTTTTACTTTTCTATGCATTTAAAATTATTTTTTTTTTTTTAGATAAACATCTCAACCAGCTTTATTCTTTTGTTCTTCCCTCATATTAAAACATATAAAAAATATAAAGTATTTCCATCATATTTTGATGGATGAACTTACAATTTTACTGTACGTTTTGATTAGTTGTGATAAGTGCTATTTAGTATTATTTATATAGTATTGTAATGTTTATTAAAGTTTTGAATTAACTTCGATTTTTATTTCAGTTTCAGTAATTTTAGTACTTCAACTAAACAAAACATTTGCCACGGTTTAAGTTTACGTTTTTTTATATATTTTGAATTTATGTTTTTATTTTCATACTTTCAGCTTTCATTTTAATTATTTAATTATTTAAATTTTTATTTATTTCAGCTAAAACAAAATAAAATAAAAATTATTAGATAAAAAATTAAAACTTGCACTAAAATAAATAAAACTGAAAAAAATTATATTTATATTTTGCTTTAATTTAGCCCTTTTTATTTCAGTTTTATTCATTTTAGTGCAAATTTAAGTTTTTGAAGTTACAATTTTTCATCTAAATATTATTTTTTTATTTCAGCTTTATTTTAATTAACAAAAATATTTTTAAGCTAAAAATATTTTATATAATAATATTAATAATAAATATTATTAATAATAAACATTTTATTTTACGTTTAAATGTAAAGCAACATGTCCAGACATATTACTGAGAATTTGGGTGAAATGTGCTTAATTGTTATAATAAATGATGGCACTATGCACAAAAATCTTAATGGACCTAAAAAAAAAAAAAAGGTTAATTTTATTAGGTTAATTGTGATTGTCATGTAATTGAACATTGTTCAGTGTGTGAGATTTGAACCTGCAGCTGATCTGGGGTCAGTTGCATTAACACAAACACTAAGTTAAGTCTTACTTTTAGAATTGAAATTAGGCCAGTCTATGTTTGATTTAAATAAATTATCTTCAAGATGAAAATTAGATGACTTACTAAGACTATCTAAGCATTTTATGCAACTGGCCACAGATTGCATTACATGCAAATATAAAACCAGACTTCTGCATTGGTCAGCCCTGCGTTTGGAGTCAAATCAGTGTCCAGGACGCGTCAGATCTGACTGATTCCCAGGAGAGGACGAGGGGAAGCCAGCGTTGTGTTTATTTATAGAGAATAATGGGACTAATTGGTAAATTAGTGCTTTGATTGATTCTCTATTGAGTGTGGGAAGCCATGGCCTGAACCCAGGAGTGAAGGATGTCTTTAAATAGAGCCTGTGACAGGAGGGTGGATACCAGAGACGCACTACAGTCCCATAGAGACAGGCCACAGCCTTATCACGCTCAAAAACAGATAATTGCTCCAGACCACCTTCAATAGTCTATTTACACAGCAGAAGACAGAAGACAAGCTGTCAACCTACCGTTACGCCATTTGACGATAATGCACAAACCATCTCACAAAGCCTGTCACAGGTTTATATTTCACCCAGAATCAAGAGAAAGATATAGTTTTGCAGGAAAAAGATTTGTTTTGCATGTTGACAATATTTTCATGATTACTGTGATGTCTTTACAAGGGATGCTATAGTGGACATTATTGTAAATGACTTTAGTTTTCTCTTTCAGGTGAACTGTCAATGCAGAACAACAGTTGGAAGAGAATCTTATTTCACGTTAGTTAAACTGATATGATTATGTTTGTCACTGCCACAGTAATGCAAGAGTGTATGTTGAAATCTTAAAGGAGTTTGTTTCTGAGGCCTCCTACAATATGTTTACATGCATCCAAACACTTTAATTTTCTCATAATATGCATTGCACATCACATAATTTCTCAAAGATTCTGAAAATGGTTAGTTAGAAGATTCAGTCTCTTTAAACCCTGCCTTTCTGAGAACCTGCCTTTGGTCTGATTTGTCAGTTGCTCCAGTCTGTTGTGATTGGTCTACTCTGCTCTGATTGGTCAGTGGCCCAGTCTGTTGTGATCGGTGTACTCTGCTCTGATTGGTCAGATGCTCCAGTTTGTTGTGATTGGTCTACTCTGCTCTGATTGGTCAGATGGCCCAGTCTGTTGTGATTGGTCTACTCTGCTCTGATTGGTCAGATGGCCCAGTCTGTTGTGATTGGTCTACTCTGCTCTGATTTGTCAGATGCTCCAGTCTGTTGTGATTGGTCGACTCTGCTCTGATTGGTCAGATGGCCCAGTCTGTTGTGATCGGTGTACTCTACTCTGATTGGTCAGATGGCCCAGTCTGTTGTGATTGGTCTACTCTGCTCTGATTTGTCAGAAGCTCCAGTTTGTTGTGATTGGTCTACTCTGCTCTGATTGGTCAGATGGCCCAGTCTGTTGTGATCGGTGTACTCTGCTCTGATTGGTCAGACGGCCCAGTCTGTTGTGATTGGTCTACTCTGCTCTGATTGGTCAGATGCTCCAGTTTGTTGTGATTGGTCTACTCTGCTCTGATTGGTCAGATGGCCCAGTCTGTTGTGATTGGTCTACTCTGCTCTGATTGGTCAGATGGCCCAGTCTGTTGTGATTGGTCTACTCTGCTCTGATTGGTCAGACGGCCCAGTCTGTTGTGATTGGTCTACTCTGCTCTGATTGGTCAGACGGCCCAGTCTGTTGTGATTGTTCTACTCTGCTCTGATTGGTCAGATGGTCCAGTCTGTTGTGATTGGTCTACTCTGCTCTGATTGGTCAGATGTTCCAGTCTGTGGTGATTGGTTAGAAAGCAAACGCTCATTATCATATCTGAATCTCAGCTCTTGACACACAGTGATACGAACAGTAACGATGAAGTGAGTTTTACCGTATTAATCTCATCAAAGTGGATTTGCTTTGGCAGAAACGTGAACAACACGAACCAAACTCTTCCAGTCTCACTACAGTGTTTGAGGGCGGGGCAAAGCAGACGCTGTTCACAGGCAGCCAATGAAGATCACAGGTTGGCATTATGCAAATGTGTTACATAGGTATGTAACAGGAAGTGAGAGTAAAATTGCTGACGACTCGTTTCGGCAGTTCAGAATCGATTCTTTCTTTTAGGAAACAATAAGTTCATTTGTTGTGCACTTTGCAGACCTTTCACATTCACTAACAGCTACATATCACTACAAGAAAGGTAGTATTCGAAAAAAAAGCATAATAGGGGCATGTTAAGTTTGCAAAGTGTTAATGTCTCAGTAACAGGGCAGGCCAAATCACACGACTCAGGTAATGCATTACTATATCACCCATAATTCTCATGAAGGATGATAAATGTCAAAGTCCAAGAGTCATCTGTGCTTTAATAAGATCCAGCCTCATCAGGATGTTCAGCGGTGCTCTGAACTCAAACACAATGACTCACAAAGACTCTCATTCACACCTGAAGCGCCAGCACATCCATTAATAGCCCGACAGAATCGCACCTTTATTTGGGAGCGCAAATTAACCTGCCATTTACAAAAGCATGCTGTGTTTGCAGCGTGTTTAAATGCAACTTTTTGTGCGTCACTGTCTCTGTTTAATTACGTGCTTCTGTGTTTCACACCATCTAAATATAGCATCTAATTCGATAATTGCCATTTATCCTCAAACTCAGATGTTACTGAGCCGCATCGCTCCTGCACCTCACAGCACGCAAGGCTCTTATTACATTTCTTTGACGGCCTTAAATATAAACTCTCTGCATACCAGCCGGCCTTACGCGCGCATGGAGCGGATGCCATGTTTCCTGCTCCTAAATTAAATTACTCCGGCCTGCCCAGACGAGGCGACTGTTTGTCTGCACTTGAGAAAGGGAGGGAATGGAGACTTATGGATCCAAATGGATTTCAAATAGAATTTAGAGCCGGGCTTGGTTTCTCAGATGCAGGTCACCATCTTTAACAACATTGAGTCAGTGGTTTTACCGTATATCAAATCACATAAATATCTGTGACGTATGAGGGAGGAAAACGGTCCATGCAGGCTCCAGAGTTGACATTGGGGTTGGGATTTGATAAGTAAATTATCTCTTTTTAATCTCAGTATTCGTCAACCTGAAAGATATTTTATAGCCACTGATATACAGTCAAACCAAAAATGATTCAGACACAGATATAATTTTTCACTAGTGTGTGCAGGACACTATAGTTCATTTATAAGTGAGGACAGCAAAATAAAGTAAACTGTGGCGTATTATACCCAAAAATTCTTCATACAGTGACTACCAGTGAAATAAATTTGGGAGCAAAATGATCCAGACACTTGTTTTTGCTTCAGTGTGTTTTCTTTAATTGCTAATGTGACCTTTGACACCACAGACTGAACAGAATGAAGCATTGCTTGCTCATTGGTTGAGCTAAACTGGTATTATCTCATTGTGTTCTTAAATTTAACAGCTGATTGGTTCATTATAATCCATTACATCCCTTTCTATCAAAGTGATCTGACATTATCAAGATAACTATCACTATCAGTTTAACTCTGAGTTCTTGTCATATTTTATCACCATTTTCTAAACTATAGCGAATAAACGGTGATAATGTGAGAAAATGTTAAAGGTGTCTGAATAAATGGTTTGACTGTATTATATAATTTGTAAAAAAAAAAATATTTTGAATTAGTTTTAATTTTATTTTTTTATTTTTAGTAATTTAGTAGATTTTGTCATTTTTAAATAGTTTTTTAAATAGGTTAAAAAAATATTTTTTAGTATTTTTATTTAATTTTTAGCTAATTTTAGTAATTCAAGTTAAACTAAATGAAATCGATAAATGTTGCTTTCGCAACTAGCTGAATTAATATATATATTTATATATATATATATATATATATATATATATATATATTTATAATCATTTATGAAAATGTTTTTTATAGTTTTAGTTTAGGTTAGCAAAAACCCTGAACCTAATATAGAATGAAAAAGATATTCTATAACCATTTTTAAAAAATATATATATTTTAATTAGCTTTAATTTGTACATTTTCCCTTTTTATTTAGATTTTTAGTATTTCTTTTTGCCTTTTTTAATTTTTAGTAATTTTGTTGTTTTTTTTCTTCAATAAATGTCTAAATAGTTTTTATTATTATTTTTTATTTCATTTAAGTAAGTTTAGTAATTAAAGTTAATCTAAATGTATATAATAAATGTTGCCTTCTCAAATAGCTGAATACATTTTTTTATATGCCTTTTTTTATTATTTATATTACTTTATTATTATTTTTTATGGTTTTAATTTTAGTTTACATTAACCCTGAACCTAATATATAATGAAAATATATTTTATAACCACTGTTTTATATATATATATATATATATATATATATATATATATATATATATATATATATATATATATATATATTGTTTTTTGTTTTTTTATATATATATATATTTTTTGAATTTGTTTTCATTTTTACATTTTCCCTTTTTATTTAGATTTTTTTTT